>CAVLJG010000010.1:72623619-72631119 GCA_963669975.1 Acanthoscelides obtectus | reverse complement strand
TTGACGTTTTCGTGAGTTAGAAAGCGCGATTCGCGACACCTCCCCACCTATTGTGAAGTTGTTTGGGGTGCGTTTTTACGCAGAGCCTTTATTTTCACAATAATAATGGTTTACATAAGGTTTCAGTCGCATAATGCTTACAAAGCCTGCAAGAGAAAGAATGTTCACAGAAACAGTTCAATGGTTACAAAAATGGTGTACATTTCTATTCAGTAACATCTTACAATCATTGATCTGGTAGTTGCAAAAATGCACTAAGCATTCCTATTCAGCAACTTTATATTGGTACAAACAGTTTTCCTGAAATCAACCAATCATTTTTGGTTTCCTTAAAAGTACCCTAACACGGAACTATATACAACAGTGACAGATGCTCTGATACCTGTCAACTGCAAGGACGAACTATCTCTAATATTTGCAAATGGCTTCTACTCCCGTGAGTAGCAATCTGGTTGTTGTCTACCGCGGTTTCGCGCACACAAACGCACTGTTTCACTGCACGGTAAACTAGGACTTATTTTACAACATTGTTACAGTGAAAATCAGAGCTCTATCGTGGTGATGGTGTATGGTGAGCGTGAAAACCATCCAAAACACTTCATACTCCCCCCCCTCGGATAGTTGCATGGCTGGTTGGGCTCTACGTGTCCAACTTGAAAAAGTCGAGATATACAGTTTTCGTCACTAGTCTAGGGTGAGAACGGAAGATCTTCAGGGAGAATGTTTTGAGACTCATCCTCGTCCGGGCGTGGAATGAGGATGTTTCGGGCCCTAGTTTATTGCTCTACATCGGTTTTTCGATGGTCTGAGCTCATCTACGTGGAGTTGCGCAACCCCATTATCGTGAAGTACCCCATACGTGACGTCATCGAGTAGTTTCACGACTTGATATGGACCCACCCATTTTTTTGCAATTGGTTCATTTCGACGTTCGCGCATCATGACCTGGTCTCCAGGCTGAAATGAGACAGCGGGGGGGTCAGTGGCGTGCGGGAACAAATTCCTGGCGTACACAATCTGTTTTCGGCGCGCGTTCTCGCGCTTTCGCCGAAGTTCAGCCGTCTGCTGGGCACGTTCGACTTGGAAATTGGGATGTTTCCATTCGCCGGGCCTAGGGAGGGTGTAGCCAGTGACATACTCGGCCGGGGTGATTCCCGTGGCGAGATTCGTCCTGTTTCTCAATGCGAAGAGTATGCTATTCAAGTCTCTTTCCCAGCTCGTGGGCAGTGTTGATGACATCACTCTAGCTCGTATTGCCTTTTTCAACTCCTGATTCTGTCTCTCCATCGGATTCGCTCTCTGGTGATATGCCGATGAGATACGGTGTTCAATGCTGTTCTTTTCAAGATATTCGACCCACTGTCTACCTTGAAAAGTGCTGGAACCATCTGTGATCACGAGTTTTGGGTATCCCCATCTCGTGCATATGTTATGCAAAAAGCTAACGGCTGTTTTTGAGACTACGTCTGGCTTGGGTTCGGCCTCTACCCATTTACTCGCAATGCAAGTACCCACGAACAGGATCGTATTTCCTGTTTGGGTCCTCGGGTAGGGCCCCATGGGGTCAATACTTATAACTTGAAAGGGTCCCTGAGGAAGAATAGGCCTCTGGGGGGCGGCTGGCTGTGCCGCGTCTGGTTTCGTACAAGTGCAGACTAGACAAGCGTGTACGAAGCGTTTCACTAGGTCCTTCAGACCAGTCGCGTAGTACAGTCTAGTTGCGGACTTATATGTTTCCAGTACCCCAGGGTGACAGGCATCCTCATGATCGTGGAATCTATGGATTAGTCGGGCAAGCTTATGTTTCGGAACTACAAGCTGCCTAGCGTGACTACCCTCCACGGACGGTTGTTTCCACAAAAGATCATCCTTAACCTCAAAAGAATTCCAAAGTCGACTCTCCCATGGTTCCAAACGTTCTCTTTCCTCTGGTGTCAACGACCTTAGCATTTCCCAATGACTAACCGCGTCCTTCACCTCAGGACAGTCTTGTTGGGAAGCTGCAATTTCAGCGAACAGATCGTCGCGCTCGAGAAGAGAACATGTTTGCGGACTAGCGCGGTCTGATTCCTCATCAGACTCGGTTTCAGGCGTTTCCTTACAGTCCGGCACCACTAACCGGCTATCATCCGGTTGTTGGCACTGTATGTTGGCCGGGTGTCGCGACAAGTAATCCGCCAACTCATTATCCTTGCCTTGGCAATGATGGATTTCAAACGAGAATTCTTGCAAGTGAAGAGCCCACCTCGTTAGCTTAGCTCGTTCATCCTTGAACTGGTTTAGCCAAACCAGAGCTTTGCTGTCGGTTACAAGATGGAACTTTTTCCCTTCGAGATACGACTGGTACATTTTACATGCCCATATAACCGCCAAGCATTCCTGCCCATTGATGTGATAGCGCTGCTCAGCTGGCTTGAATTTAGCGCTGGCATAACTGATCACTCTCTTTTGTCCGTCCGCCGATTTTTGGTATAGAACGCATCCCATGCCTTGCTTAGAGGCATCAGTTTGTATCCAGAAGTCTAAGTCGTTCTTAGGCCTGTACAACTGTAAGGGTTGGGTCATATTGTCCTTCAAAGTTTGGAACGCAGCCTCAGCTGCCTCGTTCCACTTGAAAGGGTTTTTGGTGGAAGTGAGGTCCGTAAGAGGGCCGGAGATGTCCGCGAAGTTCGGTACAAACTCCCTCAGCCAATTTGCCGTTCCTAGGAACTGTCGCAACTCTTTCCTTGTTTTTGGTCGTTGATGTTCCGTTATGCGCTAAATGACAGGCTTGGGGTCGGTTTATCTCTTGCGAGATTACGAAACCTAAATACTCCAATTCTTTCGCAGCAATTGAGCATTTCTCGATGTTCACCGTCAGGTTATGCGCCCGAAACCTTTCCAAAACGAGATGAACGTGTCTTTCGTGATCGTTCCAATCATTGGAATAGACCAACACGTCATCCAGGTAGATTTTCACGAATTTATCGATATAACCCGCCAACACTTCTGCCATGAGGTTGGTGAAGGTGGCTGGGGCATTTTTCAGCCCAAAAGGCATCACCGTAAACTCGTACGCTGCCCCGTCGGGTGTCACGAAGGCCGTCATATGAGCGGCACGTTCGGACATCTTTACCTGCCAATAGCCAGCTAACAAGTCCATGGACGTGAAACATTTCGCCTCTCCCAAATCCCGAATGGTTTCGCGGATATTGGGCATTTGCGTGACTTCATCTACTGTTATCGCGTTCAGCTTCCGATAGTCCACGCAAAATAGAACTTCCCCATTCTTTTTACGCACCAAGACAATAGGCGACGCGAAGTTGGAATTGCTGCGTCGGATGACTCCCTTACTAAGCATCTTCGCAACTTCTGCCTGTATTATTTGTCTTTTTTCAGGTGTGTAAGTGTAACGACGTTCTCGGACAGTGATATTGTTTCTCAAAACAATATCGTGACGGGCGGTGGCTGTATGCGCCATCCCCCAATCTGCAACACTAGTATTCTTACGACGGGCCTGGTATAACCCACGTATACCACATGATGCATATAATCCACTATCGCTTGTTCCGCCAGATGCCAATCTACCCCTAAGATCATTTGATCTTTTAGGTTCGGAAAAACGTGGAACGAATGACAAAACGATCTATCTTGAATATTGAAATTCAACTTAACCTTTCCCAAAGTCTTGACGGAACTTCCAGCTTCTGCAAGCTGGATTTCTACGGATTTGCCTTCCACCCTGTATCCTTCTATCACATCTGGGTGTATGAAAGATATGGACGCCCCACTGGCCAAAAGGGCCCAAATCCGTTTCTTTTCCGCTTGGGCTTGGAAACGAATGAGTCGCGGACTCGATCGTTTACTCTCATTCCCCACGGAAAGTGATGTCACTTTCGACTGGTCGGGGATCGTGTTTGTCAAGTTACGTTTCCGTTTTCGTCGCTTTTCCGATTTGGCCTAGATTGACAGAGGTCCGACGAGACGGCTGCTGGCTCAGCCTCTCGCCGATTCAAAAATTTAGGGTTTCTGCAATTTCGATTGCATCAAGGTCCGACCGTTCGCGACCTTTGCCCTTTTTCCTATAGGGTTTTCCAACCTTTGCAGGCCCTTGACTAGGGGAGTGGACATCAACCATCACCTGCTGTTGGATCCGTTTTTGCAGCCGCTTTCGCTGAAGGGTTCTGCTGTTTGGAATTATTCTGTTTAGGACGCCCCTCATTACGAGGTGGTTCAGTCTGCTTTGACCGTCCTTCAGACATAGGACTTTTCCTACCTTTGGTGTTCCTTTCCATTTGGGCAGCCACTCTCTCCGGAGGGTTCTGCCTAGGAACCGTTTTGTTTTCAGTTTTTTGGTGGGTGTTAGGATTTGGACGTTGGAAATTCGTCCCTTTGGGTTGCCTCAGCGGACATTGGTTCTGGTGATGGGCTCCTTCACAAGTCCAACACTTTGGCTGTCACGGTGGTTGGTCGGAATTTCGTGACTGGCCGACCTCTTTTTTCACAAAAGATGACTGGGCCGCCTTTCATCCCAATGCACCAGCTTGCAAATTTGCATAATCACTCAATTTCGCTCGCCACGTTGGACAGCTCGGCCAATGTGCTCACTGGCACAGCTCGCAGCATCATCCTCAGCTCCGGTCGTAAAAGTGCTGTCACTTGTACGACACGTTCACGTGGAGACGTGGTCGGAGCAATACGTTCAAACAATCCCTCTTTGGCAGCAATAAAGATCTCGGTTGGCTCGGATTTCTGCGCTTCACCAAACAATTTGGCCCTCAAGGCGCAATGCTTTTCAGGTGAATCAAATTCTTTTAAAATTCGTGTACGGACATCGTCGTAACGAATATTCAAATGTCGCCAATGAGCAAATAATTTTTCAGCTTTGCCTTCCAATTGTTCTAACGCTATTTCCGCCCATTCCTCGCTGGGAATATTATACCGACGGAAATATCGATCCAGTTTTCCGAAGAAAACCTCCGGATCCTGCCAATCGCGTCCACTGAATCGCGGTAACCTCGGGGGAGGGGACTGAGTCGCGTTTTGTTCAATTAACATTTGAGCAATCCCCGCCGTTAGACTTTGCAAGTCCCTACCTGATCCTGCAAACTCTGTGCGACACTGCTGTGTCCACTATGGATGCTCAGGCGGTCACCTTGCTCAGAATATCGGCCCCTTAATAAATCGTTATCACCCCCATCATACACTGAACCCCCTAGATCACAAGCATTATCATCACAATTATCAATACCGATCACATTATCAGTACAAATAAAGTCATTGTCATGCACAATATGGTTATGATTCACTTTTGAGGGATGTACAGCATTCAGTCTATTTATACTAGTTGTAATACTATTATTCTTCGAATAATTTGAAGCAGGTCTTCCATTACTGTCTTCATGGAAGGCCCCACGTTGGGCGCCATGACGTCTACCTCCGATATTATGATTTTTAGATACCACCACGACATCCCCGCGCACTGTACACTTTCTATCGAAACGTGTATTTGCTTCATCGCACTTCAGCTGCACGGTGATGTTTCGGTATCTCTGACCAACGCTGTTGGTCGCTTGGGGGGTGCGCGTCCACGATCGCATCGCGTGTAAAACGCGTGCTTGCGATCGCGGCACGTCGCACCGCGTCGGCATCCTCGCCAGAGAGGCCGACCTGGAGATTCGGATTCGAATCTGGGTTGTCGATCCTCGGATCGGCGACACGATCAAATAAGTTTTGAGACTCTTGGTTGGAGGAGACGGCAAGACAGTCGAGGAAGGCTCCCCTTTTTGCACCGAGAGCTGGTGCCGTGCTGAATGTGTGTACCACCGGCGCGGAATTAACGTCAGGTGGAGAAGTCACATGGAGATCAATGTCACTGCACCTACCTTGACCCTGGGCCTGTGTGGCCGGACAGAGTGGGGCTGGAGAAGTCAAGTCTCCTATGACCTGACCCTCACAGCGATGCTTGTTCCCTGCAACCTCCTCATTTCGGCATACAGCATCGACGCCGTCGTCGTTGAAGGAGCGTGGGCGGACCTCGCGTTGTCGTCGTGTCGTCTTTTTGGTTCTAGATGTCATCGTCACGGAGCTCGGCCGGTTCCGCACTGCTGATGATATCCAAATGTGATGCACAGGGTGAACGTACTTGTGGAGATAATAATCTCCCGTCCCACCTCTTTCGTGCCAAAGCGTGAGTGCAACCCTTTTCTCTTAGTGAAATGCGGTTGTGGGGGTTATAACCACCTTTTGTTTTTTCAAAACAATATGGCAACCCCACAACTCACAATAGGTATTGGTGTATTTTCGAAACGTGTACGATTTCAATACCACACCCGAGGGGTTAGCAACTCGAATTTTACGTCCCGCGGACCTACCCGTTCGCGACGGCGGTCGGGCCAGGAGTGCGCGGCTCGACTGGCTGTATTGCTGAGACGGAACGATTCCGTGTTCTCGACGGACTGCTCGAACGCTGCTAGGCGGAGTGGTCAAGGAGAACTGGAGGTGGCACCGTGGTATCTGCTCGATATTCTGATGTCCAAGCTCGACCGAATGGATATGTTCCTCTGATCAAAATTGCGCGTGCTTATAAAGCATTAGGGCGGACCGAACACTGAGCGCTCGCGCTCGCTGACGCTGATTCTCAAAAAGGGCCCCTAATTACTCTTGTGCAAAAAATGATCTTTTTTGATGATCTCTGATTTTGACAAAACTCGGCATGATTGAAGATCAGAACGTTCTGATTCTTAATCTGCAATTACTTTTTTCCTAACTTGACGTTTTTGTGAGTTAGAAAGCGCGATTCGCGACACGCTGACGACATCATTTTGCTGGAGGACGAGGTTCGAAGTTAATCTTCCTCTGACGCTCAGCGAGGTGGTGGAGTTCGCGGGGGCCAGGGGCATGGTCCTGAACCCCGGGAAGTGCTCGGCCATGGTGGTAGGATCGGTGAAAGGGTCACTAGTGCCAATCAAAGAATATGGGCTAAAGATCGACGGGCGCCGTGTGGCCATGGTGACGGAAGTAAACAGCTTTCGCTACCTGGGCCATGATGCGTCTGTCGGTGGGATATTGAGGCCCTCACTCGCCAACCTACCATCATGGCTGTCTAACCTGAAAAGGTCCTCGTTAAAGCCGAATCAAAAGCTCACAATTATCAAAAATCATATAATCCCTAAGCTTTTCTATGGCCTCCAAACACCGAAGGTAACGGGTGCAAGCCTTCGGTCAGTGGATCGCCTCATAAAGGGAAGCGTTAAGGCGGTCACGCCATAATTCTTGGGGCTCGGGGAATTTCGCCTCGATGTAATGAGGAGGCTTCGTCTGTACTATCTCTCGGCGCGCCCCTTCGTCGCTCCTGTGTGCAATCGGTGCTGAAGTGGGGCGGCAGCATACATGCCGCCTTCGGGCGCCGGGTGTGGCGGCGCCGTGCTCCGGCCGCAGTGCGTTAGGTGTCTGTCGTCTCCCTCGCCTGCGAATGCTTCATGGTGTGGGCTATACGCCCTCTGCAAGGCTGTGGTCCGT
>CAVLJG010000010.1:72561119-72618619 GCA_963669975.1 Acanthoscelides obtectus | reverse complement strand
CGATCTTGCTATTCAACCAACTTTCTTCTCAAAGATAAAAACTACAGACACGGATCACTCATCCTCACAAAACTATGCAACCAATAATGCGTAGTTTAGTTGAGTGATTCCTCCATAGATGGACGTTCACAACGATCCTAGTGAGCAAACGTGGAATGACTGTTTGCGCCCTAAAAACTACCTAGTCTGCAAGACGACATCTTATAGGTTTTTTTTGACGTTTCATAGGTTTTTTACATGAACCGAATAGCTTCTAGCATCTGTTAACCAAATGGTTGAGTTTCAAGTTTCGAAAGGCCCAACTTTATTGCATCCGGTTCTATTGTATATTTATGTTCTCTAAAAATCAATTAGGTTTAACTCCTCCATTGGCGTTCGCTGGTTGTTTTGGAGATGTTGAGTGTTTGTTCTGTCCTTAGTTTTTATGTTTATTTCGATTTTATGGATACAACGAATTTTTACAAGGGTAGGCGGCATGAAGAATTATTTCAACGAATTTAGAAATTGATAATCTTGGTCGGCTACAAATTTTACGAAAAAAGTCTGGTCGACAGTGCAAATCTCAGAAACTTATAGATTTGTATCAGGATCGCAGAAACGACAAGATGCCATAGATTTGAATATCGTGATTATCCCAGAGCAGGAGCAGAGTAGCATTTACAAATCTCCTCTATAACAAGTTTCCAATCTACCAATTTTACAATATTCAGGATGGATTGGAAAACCGATTAAGTGCTTAGATGTCAAAGATCAAAACTTCGCGCCAACATCACAGCATGAGCAGAGTATGATCTACATCTCTTCTCGAGTTTCAGTGATCCTGGTAGCAACGTGACGTCCACCAAATTTCTGAGAAAAGTCCGGACGACAATGCGATTTTCAGAATCGTATAGGTCTGTTTCAGGATCGCAGAAACGACAAGAGGTATCGATGCGGTGGATTTGAATGTCGTTCTTATCTCATAGCAGTAGTTTGTATACCTCCTCGCGTTTATGTGAACCTGGTAACAAGACTCCAATCTACTACTTTTACGAAGGACCTGTGGTCGTCAGCATTGTAGAAACGAATAGGTGCATAATGTCAAAGATCATAATTTCGCGCCAACATCTCCCCATATTATTTATTGCTCTACTATTTATTTCAAATGATGAACATACACCTCCTGTGCGATCTCAGACTACATTCCGCTATAATATCGCACATCAATATTATATTGCGACAAGTCAGCTTGAGCGCTAAGGATGAATGCGTTATGCAAAGCTGGTCGTGTTGTCCGACCGCGTCAGTGCCGGGGTCCAAAGGCCGAACTTATGTCATGTGACGTCATGACCGACCAGCGATGCGCGAGGCCAGTCGGCTACAGCACGCAACACAGAAAATGTCATATAAATTATATACAAGTAGCCTATTCTTAGGCATCTGTACACAAAAAAATGAAACACAAGTTGCTCATTGATCCTTTAATATTTTTTGATAAATAAGTACATAGTACCTAATTAAACCTATCGTTTATAACAATATGTATATACATACGTTTTATATAAAATAAGTAATAGTTGTATATTTAACCTATAAGTGTACAAAAGAGAATATAGAATAATTTAGTTTTGTATAGGAAAATGAACTTTACATATCAATGTACTGATATTGCCACTAAAACGAAACTGATAGTAACATTTCAAAATAACTGAAATTGCCGAAGAATATTCTGCTTATGCAACTGTACTTGATATAAATGGTGTCCAACAATTGACGCAGGATTTGAATTAATGTATAGACAAAATTTTTTTTTTCTTTAAATACTTATTTCTATATCGAATCATAAGTTATATGAGTGTCATTTTACACTTTTTTTATATTTTTTAATATAATTGTAGTAGCATAGTAGTCCTTTTTGCTAGCTCTTTTGAATTATATTACGGATTTAATCTCAGTCACAGCGAAACATACACTGCGATACCGGTTCGGTCTGTGTTCATTCGTGTTTGAACCATATAAAGTTTTGTAAAAACGGAGCTTAAGGTATCGGGTACAAAACCATGAGAAACAGCCATGGTGCTGTTCTCGAAAGACTAATAGATGAACCTGGAAACACCATGATAGGTCCTGACGACCCCACACTGTACCACAACAATGGAAGACAAGACATCATAGATATGGCGATTCTGAAAGAAATCGACCTGCGCGCGACCACCGTCGGCCCCTGGCAAGAGGGAAGCTCGGATCACAACCCCATCTTTCTACATTTGGGCGATGGGACAACACCAGTGGAACAGAGAACAGTGAAGAGAGTGGACCGGCAGCGATTCAGGATCACGCTGCACTACGCACTCGTACCATTGCTTCAGAATGACAGCCCTAAAGACATCGAGGAAGCGGTCACGGACCTAGCAGGGAAGATTAAGGCTGCGTTAGAAGCCGCAAGCTCCGAGGAAGATATGACGCAACTAAACAGGTTCAGGGAGTGGTACTAAGGGGAATGCCCATCAAAACCACCTGCCAAGAGATCGGAGAAGACTGGGTCAGGAAAGGCTTCCACCCAAAGAGGGTGAATAGGATGACCAGCAGAAGGACTGGCAAAGCGACACCGCTGATTAAAGTAGATCTCCCAAAGGAAGAGACGGGGATCTACAAAATAAACGGCGTTTGACACATGGTGATCCAAGTGGAGGCACTCAGAAAGAAGACTGGACCAGGTCAGTGCTACCGATGCCAGCAATTTGGTCATAGCCAAATGAACTGCACGGGAGAGCCGCGCTGCGTTAGATGCGCAGGAACGCACAGAGTGGCGGACTGTAAGGTCCCTAACGAAACGCCCGCGAAGTGTACCAACTGCGGGGGAGAGCATCCCGTAAACTTTGGGGGATGCCCAAAGAGGCCTAGTCGAGTGCAGGGCCAAGGGGTAAGAAGATGACAGCAAGGGGCACAGCGCGAGCAGTGCCAGCACCCAAAACCATAACTAGGCGTAGTCCAGTTCAGGAGGGCCGTAGTTATGCGTCGACGACAGCTGGGGCAACTAAAGTGGCCCCAGTCGCTCAGGCCAGCAGTGCCAAAGACAGCAACGTCGAGGAGCTGACAGACTTTGCCACCAGATACGCATCTCAAGTAATGTCGCTGGTGATGAAAAATCCGGCAGCCAAAAAAGCGTATTTCGCTCATCTGGACCCCCAAGAAAGAGGCCGTCCATAAAGTCGAGAACCGACAGTTGGAAGAAACGTCCACCACGTGCTTCCGCGACGCGTGCGCGATCGAGTCAAATTTCGGGAAAAAGGGGCAAAATTGGGGAGGGGGTTAGCTCGTTCGGCAGCACACACTCTGAGAATGCGCAACGGCCTGAACCACGCAGCGCCACGCCAGGCCTTCGGGCGGGAGTGGGGGGAGGAGCAGATTGCTCTTCCCCCCACTCCTCAAGGGTTTGAGGTTGCCTGGAACAGGGGTGGTGGAGGGACCGCACAGGGTAGGAGGGTGTGTGTGTGTGCATGGGGTCGCCCGTGATCCAACCGAATAATATTTAAGTCTTTTCTTACGAATATTCCGCTGCAGCCGTCTCCCTCCACCTACATTTCAAGCTTGGCCATTTGTTTTGGTGTGTCATACTCAAAAAAAAATAATAATAAATAAGGTAGTAATGCTCATGTCAACAGTGGATAAGGATAACGAGGTTGAACAGAATTCAGGGATATCCGAAATTAATTTATTTTATATAGGTAATGCTACCAAATGTTTTTGACTAGCTATGTCAAAGTAAGTTCATATCAAGCAGAACGAAAATATTGTCTCGGGATGATGATATCAATTCTTATGTGTATAAGTGTTCCGTAAGGAAACGGAAATAGTGAAATGGTGGGTCGTATGAACCGAGGTCTTTTCATATTTATCGAAGTATAAAAAAAGTTCTAAATTAATCTTTTCCGGATATTACAGTGAAATTCCGCTTCGCGGACACCCCTCTTACACGGACACCTCCTTTAAAAGGGCAGTTTCTCATGTTCCCGACCGACTCTCATATAACTTGCATTGTATTAATTCTTTCTTGGATGGACGCGGACACGAGATAATGTTCTGCTAAAGGACAAAAAACAAAATAAAAGGAAACGCCTTGTCTTATTATTTTTCTGTTGAGAGAATCTCCAATGTATTTCTCAATCGTGCCGCGCGCCATCTTCGCTGGGACTGTCTCGAGTAAACCGGGGATTCAGCGACTTTAGTCTTTCGGTATAAACGCAGATTGTGTGGTACATTTCTGCCGTGGAAAAACCCGCTTGGGACCAAGTAACCTAAGAAACAGTGCCAAAATTGCTTCCGCTAAGCAGGATTTAAGAACGAAAATATGTGAAGACGAGTCAAGGATCACGTGAGACCACACGCGACCACCAAGCGACAACGCGGGTCGCACTCAGGTGCGTGTCAGTCATCAGCTGCGTGATTATCTTGTCACCGACGGGGAGGCAGCTATGACTGACAACTTGGCGTATATCGTGGAGTTGCGTAACGAGGGTCTCCAGCTAGCTGTCGTGCAGCTGGGCCTCTTCCTCGATAACTGGATAAAAGAACAATTTCCAGACCAGCCGGAGGGTAAGAAGGGGGAGAAGAGGGGGAACAACCCCCCTCCACGAAACTAAGCCCAAACTAGAACAGGGCGGGGTCCAAGGTCTAAGGTTTTAAAAAAGCCCAAGACCTCTATAACAAAAATCGAAGCTCTCTAGTGGACAACATACTATCTGGAACTCGGCTAGATGAGCCCCTATTAATGAGGTTGAGCGATTGTATCGTGGGATCTTGGAGTCGCTTGTAAGGGAGGCGACGAAGGTTCGTAACAAACCTTTGACGGAGGACTCGAAAACGTTCCTGCCCTTCAGGCAGGACGAAATGTTAATGTATCTTAACCCCAGAAGAACACGGGGTACCGTAATTAAGGGTGAAATTGATCTCCAGGGGTGAAATTGATCACCAAGTCTTCTGAAAATGTTTTCAAATAAAGGTACAAGGACTATAGTAGTGCTGTTGTTGAGCAAGCGTTAGGAAAGGTAACTGAAGAAGGATGGAGCTTATATATATTTGTGCACTTGTGGCTCACCCGGGAAGGTTCCGGATTTTTCAATCCAACCGAAAGTCGGGCCCGTGCTATTATTATTTATTACAACCAACGCGGCTTCACTGCGGTGGATGGCACTCTCGCCAATTGTATGGTCCTTCAGGCCTACATTAGGAATAGGGTGGGCGCCGGAAAAGGGTACTGCGTCCTGGAGTGAAGGTCAGCGCTATGGCGTTCGCTGACGACATCATTTTGCTGGAGGACGAGGAAGTTAATCCTCCTCTGACGCTCAGCGAGGTGGTGGAGTTCGCGGGGGCCAGGGGCATGGTCCTGAACCCCGGGAAGTGCTCGGCCATGGTGGCAGGATCGGTGAAAGGGTCACTAGTCCCAAGGAAAGAATATGGGCTAAAGATCGACGGGCGCCGTGTGGCCATGGTGACGGAAGTAAACAGCTTTCGCTACCTGGGCCACGATGCGTCTGTCGGTGGGATATTGAGGCCCTCACTCGCCAACCTACCATCATGGCTGTCTAACCTGAAAAGGTCCCCGTTAAAGCCGGATCAAAAGCTCACAATCATCAAAAATTATGTAATCCCTAAGCTTTTCTATGGCCTCCAAACGCCGAAGGTAACCGGTGCAAGCCTTCGGTCAGTGGATCGCCTCATAAAGGGAAGCGTTAAGGCGGTTTTGCACCTTTCTGTGCATACGCCCAACGCCGCCCTTTATGCGGCGATCCGCGATGGGGGTCTGGGGATCCAGCAACTAAGGCTGAATGTTCCTCGGGTGTTTCTTAACAGACTCATTAAGCTGCTCGATCTCAACGAAGATCGGGCGCTGATGGCGGCGCTGCAGAGTGACTGTACGCGCGAACTCATGCACAGGTTGGAGGGCCTAGCGGGTGAGGTCCCTGCTGTCCAGCTATGGCGAGAGCGGCTGGCGACATCCCCAATATTATCGGGGATGGAAAACTCTTCAGACGACACAGCCAGTCGCTCTTGGCTTCAGGAGAAGCCCAAGGGCTGGACAGGTAGGGACTTCGTCCGCGCGGTCCAGTTACGTACCAACAATCTTCCAACCGCTGGCACAATGTACGCCTCTGCGGTGAGCAAGATGTGCCGTACAGGATGTTCGAGGGTGGAGTCTCTCTGCCACGTCCTCCAACAGTGCCCCAGCACCCAGTGGGAACGAGGTGGCAAAGAAGGTCGCGAGGCACTGCCGAACTAAGGGATGGACCACTCTGGAGGAGCCCTACGTTCGCCACAGGGACGGGACTCTTTTCAAGCCAGACATGGCTATCATGAAGGGAGACCGCGTCGTTGTGGCGGACGTGGGGGTCAACTGGGAGGGTAACATCCCTCTACAACAAATATATAATAACAAAAAGGCGGTGAATGACAACGCCAAGTTCCTCAAGGCTGCTCGAGAGTTATGGCCGAACAAACCAATCGAAGTTCACGCCATAATTCTTGGGGCTCGGGGAATTTGGCCTCGACGTAATGAGGAGGCTTCGTCTGTACTATCCCTCGGCGCGCCCCTTCATCGCTCCTGTGTGCAATCGGTGCTGAAGTGGGGCGGCAGCATACATGCCGCCTTCGGAAGCCGGGTGTGGCGGCGCCGTACTCCGGCCGCAGTGCGTTAGGTGTCTGTCGTCTCCCTCGCCTGCGAATGCTTCATGGTGTGGGCTATACGCCCTCTACAGGGCTGTGGTCCATTCTATACTGCTAAATATATGTGACTGTCATGTTTATTTATTTATTTTATTATATTTACCATTTATATACACTTCTTGTTGTGCTATCCATCGTGCCGTACATATACAGTTATCTATTTAACATATTTTATTAGATTTACCATTTTTATACACTTCTTGTTGTGCTGTCCATCGTGCCGTACATATACATTGATAGGTTAGGTGCGTGTTTTATATATATATATATATATATATATATATATATATTTAAGGTGTTGTGGGCCGCGGTTGATATATGTAACCAGACACGTATTTTCGTCTAATATGTGTTTGTGTGCCTGTGTTGGCTACGGCGTAATTTTAATACCTTTATGTATGTGAACCTGTCCCTAATTTATTATTTTAATATGTGTTAATCTGTTTATTTAGCAGTAAGCCTTTAAGCATCCCACAATTGTACATTGTAATATAACATAATGTTAGTTTAATTTCATCCCCATAACAACGGGGTACATGTATTTATCGAAGAATAAATATTGACTCTAGTCTGGCACTGTGCGGTAGGATTGCGGATCCGAACTCGGTACCGTGCCTTGGCCTCCCGCGGAACCGTCTTGCTGCGAGGCCCAGAGTGCGCTCGCAAGGGCGTTCTGGTGTCCTCTTCGGCCGCCATTCAACGGTCAGCTCAGAACTGGCACGGACCGGGGGAATCCGACTGTCTAATTAAAACAAAGCATTGAGATGGCCCCTGCGGGTGTTGACTCAATGTGATTTCTGCCCAGTGCTCTGAATGTCAACGTGAAGAAATTCAAGCAAGCGCGGGTAAACGGCGGGAGTAACTATGACTCTCTTACGTCGAACCCCGCAACTCCCGGGCAGTAGCAATAGCTTGCCCGACTATAAGCCCTATAATCATCACGTCTAGGTAGTATATCCTATCCCCGAGGCTCCGGCCGCCATTTGTAGGTATGGACAGCCGATCCGCCGCCTCCAACAACAAGGCGGAAGTAAAATCGTACGTCGCGACACGTGGCGCCACGAAGAGATACGATACTGAGAACACCACTCAGCGTTTGCAAACGGGAGTGGCTGGAAATTCTACTGATACGGCCTCCAAGAGCAATTCTGGAGGTTCGCCACTCCCAACAACATCACCCCATGGCAGAGGAGGCCGACCGACCAACAATTGCCCCTGTGGTCGGTCATTTACCACACTTAGAGGCCTCCTCAACCATAATAGAAGATGCCCAGAGGCCCCCCCGAAACATCCGCAGGGGGCTGTCAACATCACAGACTGGCAACAGTGCAGTTTCTGTGACAGAGTATTTCAAACCTACCCTGGCACGAGGCTGCACACCAAAAAGGCCCACCCAGTGGAGTATAACCGCCAGTTGGCAGAGAACGCGCCCCACTCGGAGGCTGAAACCATGATGAGGTTAGCAAACATCGAGGCTAACCTGCCTCCCGAGCAAAGGTACTTCTTACAAGATATGGTGGCGGCAACAGGGCTGACCAAACATCAAATACGCCACCGTAGAGACAAGACAATCTACAAGGAGTACCTAGCCCTAGCTAAAGAAGAAGCTCGCGCCCGAATAGGAGCACAGACTGCTGCCACAACGGAGGATATGAGCAGACTTCAACAAGCTCGTCCTCCAGCCAGCGAAAGCAGTCGGACTCTGAAAAGTCCAAAGAAATTCAGCCCTAAGCGAGCTATCGGCTACGGGCTACGGAAGTTCCGTAATCTTATTGGAAGCAGGGGAACCGAGGCCAACCAACCTGCCTCGGAAATAGGTGACGCACCACAGAGGCAAAATTTAACAAACGCCATCTGTGGATCATCATGCGTCTCCACATCTCCCCCCGCTGAACGAAGAACTTCCGTTGAGCGGCACATCAATAGTATAGAGCCGCCCGCGGCAGCGCACTCTGCTAACTCTCCGGTTGTGATCCACACCTCGCAAGAGGCAGGGCCTTCTGGAATTGCCCCGACCAGAAAAGTCCAACCAAGAATAGACTCAGACGAAGATTGTGTGTGTGATAGTGTAAGTGACAGTTCCGCGCCAATTAATATTGTAAACCTCGATAATATTGTAATAACAACTGACGCGGACAGAGACACTGACAGACTAACACAATCACGGGCTCCTCTGGGAGGCTCGTTGCGAGAGAGCCTTCAGGAAGCGAGATTCACGCAGCTTCCTGAGGAAATCAAATCCCTGATAGATCTGGCTCTTCAGGGTCGCAACGAGCCTCTTATGAAGGCTCTCGACGACTATATAGCGTCATGGACGCAGTCTGCCAGAAGACACAGGAGCACCCGCCGACCAGCCAAGAATAACGCCCCAAGACAAGGGCGTGAGTACAACTACGGCCGTGTCACACCCATTACCAGTGACAGGTCGGCGGCTTACAAAAAGGCTCAAGACCTCTTCATGAAGTCTAGATCCTCCCTCGCCGATAAGATCTTGCGAGGGGACACGGGCGAAGCTAGTGACGACTGCTTAAACTTAAACGATGCAGTCGATCACTTTGGTCCTCTTTTTGAGGCCGATTCGCCTGTTGACGAAGAGCCAGTGACCTTTGCGTCGGAGCACGACCAGGAGTTAGTCCCAATTACGGGGGACGACGTGCTTCGAGCAAAGGCCGACTGGCCCAACAACGCTCCTGGTCCTGACGGCTTAACAGTCGTTGCTGTTAAAGCGATACCAAATGACGTCCTAGCAGTGGTATTTAACATAGTCCTCCTCTCCGGAATTGTCCCCACAGCATGGCAGACGTCCAGGACAATCCTTATTTATAAGGACGGAGATAGGAAGGACCCCGCGAACTGGAGGCCACTCACAATCAGCTCAGCCCTTATGAGGTTATTTCACAGGGTGCTTGCCGCAAGGATAAGTGCCTTTGTCGAACTGAACCTCAGTCAAAGAGGCTTTACTAACGTAGATGGCACTATGGCCAATTGCCTCATCCTGGAGGCCTACGTGCAGTCTAGACGGGCGGAGGGGAAAGCACACGCTGTCATTACCGTAGACTTACGGAAAGCTTTTGACAGCGTGTCGCATTGGTCCTTGCAAAGGGCCCTCCGCCGGTTTAGGATCGCTAGGCCCCTTGCAGAATATATTATGAACAACGTGTCATGCTCATCCACGACCATCAAACATAACAACGGCTCCTCTCGACAAATCAATATAACGAGAGGAGTCAAACAGGGTGACCCTTTGAGCCCTGTTCTGTTCAATCTCGTGGTGGATGAGCTCTTGACAGATTTGGAACGCAAAGCGGAAGTAAGGGGTTCAATAGCTCCAGGAATAAGGGTCCCGGCATTAGCATTTGCCGATGACCTGGTATTGCTGGAGGATAATGAATTGAACCTCCCGCTAACGCTTCGCGCTGTGTCTAAATTCTGCAAGTCCAGGGTGATGGCAATCAATCCCCGCAAATGTACGGCCATGGTAGCGCGCTCCAACAACAAGCGCATATACTATGCAAATAACAACATATCAGTAGATGGCCACCGGTTACGCGATATCGGAGTAACGGACTCGTTTAAATACCTTGGACATGAGTTCAGTGGTACTGGTGTATTAAAGCCAAATAACTCCAACCTGGCAACATGGCTGCGTCGCGTGGATGCCGCACCTTTGAAGCCCGACCAAAAGGCTGGGCTTATCCGGGACTTTGTACTACCTAAAGTCCTGTATGGCCTTCAGAATGCAAAGGTGAATGGCAAGATCCTACGTGAGGCAGACAGACTCATCAAACACAGATTCAAGTGCATCTTGCATCTAGCGGTCACAACACCTGACCAATTCTTGTATGCGTCATTCAGGGATGGCGGGTTAGGACTAACCCAGTTACGACACGCCATCCCACGGATGATGCATGCAAGAATGGAGAAACTGAGGTTGAGAGGCTATGACCTCAAGCTTAGAAGAGCACTGGAATCTCCGTATATAGCCCACCTTGCCGATAGGCTGAGGAATTTGGCTGGACCGGTACCACCTCGAGACCACTGGCGTGACGTCATTAGGACTTCTCCCTTCAGTAAGGGACTGGAGCAATGTAAAGACGACCCTGCGAGCAGAAATTGGTTACCAATAAGACCTGCAGGGTGGACCGGACGTGACTATGTCCGAGCGGTCCACCTACGCACTAATAACCTTCCGACGGTGGGTATACCATCCAACCCACCGGAACTGCGCAAATGCAGAGGAGGGTGCGACAAAGTGGAAACCATCTGTCACGTCCTTCAAGGATGTCCTGTGACTCACCACCCAAGGATATCCAGACACAATGAAATTGTGGCAAAGGTCGAGACACACTGCAAGCAGCAGGGTTGGGTGGTAGAGAAAGAGCCACATGTCCGACATGCAGACGGCACGCTCTTCAGGCCTGATCTGGTAATCCACCAGCAGGACAAAAGCGTCGTGTGTGACGTCCAGGTGTCATGGGATGGAGATTTGCCCCTTTCTGTTGTGTGGGCAAATAAAAAGGCAGTCTACAACAATGACATGTTCATAGCAGCGGCAGCCAGGAAATGGCCTGAGAAGACTATGACATTTGCGCCGCTAATTCTAGGCGCGCGCGGAGTCTTCCACCGCTGCAACCAACCAACTGTAGAACTGTTGCGGATGCCACAGCCGCTTAAGAACAGCGCAGTACACTCTGTGCTCAAGTGGGGGTCTAGTTTGCATTCATACTTCATGAGGAATGTGACAGGCCAAAACACTTCCCGCCGCGGCTATAACGGAGCGGATCGTGGAAACGCCAATGCCAGAAGGAGGGGTCGCATCCCAACGGAGCCTGCAAACTTACAACGCAGTGCTCCTCAGGCAACCTCATCCCAAGGCATACGCGACACATCGATTCGCGATAGGCAAGCTGCTACTGCAACTGCACCACCCTCCGCTAACCTTTCTGGAGGGCGCAGTCGCGAGGCAGCCGTGCCTATACCCTCCGTCAACTTCATCCAGGGTGATACTTTGACACAATCTGCAGTCCCCCCACCTTCCGGACTTGCTGACCCGCTCTTCCCCCCCGTAGCACGAATGACGAAAGAGTCGGCGCCTGGCTCTCGCTACCAATTGGGTAGGCTCCGGGAGCCCTCCCTGTTGGAGAGTATACGTCTGTATCTGGCATATCTACACGATAAGTCAGCAGACGTATGCATTGCGGGCAAAACCAGCGCCAGCATTAGGTTGCGACTCGCAACCGAAGGGCTCCCCGCGCGAAGGGAAGAACTGCTGAACCTATACAAGCAGTTCTACCCTTCGTACGGCCTTTCGGAGGCAGACGCCGACTCAGACCTATACGCACTACGCCTCCAGACCCAGACTGAACGGACTGCTTACTTACAGAGAGCCCGTGAAACACATAACAAGTACATAAGACCATAAACATCTTCTAACACTCCGTTGTTGTCACATTATGTCACCACCACCATACATAATTCTGTATCACATATCACCCATTCCATCGACAACAACGGACACCAGCCTGCGTGCTGGCTTCACACATAAACATCATGTAAATCCCATCTGCGCATGGGGGTAAAACAAACAAAACCCTTTTCGGGTACATGTATTTATTATCTTAATAAATATTTTACATAGCCAAATGCCTCGTCATCTAATTAGTGACGCGCATGAATGGATTAACGAGATTCCCACTGTCCCTACCCACTATCTAGCGAAACCACTGCCAAGGGAACGGGCTTGGAAAAATTAGCGGGGAAAGAAGACGGGTAAACGGCGGGAGTAACTATGACTCTCTTAATGACTCTCGAGTCTTAAGCAAGGAAGCATTTACGCAGACCATTTTTTTCAAGTATCAGCTGTGTTGTAGGCTGCGCTAACGTCTTTTTCAAGATAGTTAGCGTTTCTTGGTGACATCGGTTTGTGTACTTGTGGAGCTTGAGACTCACCCGGGAAGGTTCCGGATTTCCTCCAAATCCAACCGAGAGTCGGGCCCGTGTCATTATGTCACGGTGGCTAATTCCCGGATCGAACGCACGCACCGCGCCCCACAAGAACAGTGGCGCGAGATCGACCAAGGGCCGGTTCTCGGCGCCGGTCTTACTAACAACGGGCCAGATTTACACTTGGCCCAACCCGCATCGAGCAAACGCGGGAGTGAGGGCAAGGGGAGGATAGACATGTCAAAGGCTAAGCCCGTCAGCGGCGTCAAGAATTGCAATACTGGCGCCAAGTCCTCCCCAAACTATTGCACGACGTGTGACACAGCTTTTACGTCGGCAGTGCAGCTAATAACGCACAAGATGGCAAGAGCATGCGAAGACAGGCTCCAATGTAAGCACTGTCCAATAAGATTTGGCAGTTACAAGTCCACCCGACAGCACGAGCGGAGGGCACACCCGGTGGAATACGCCGGTGAGATCGAGAAGATGCGCGGTCCTCTGCCAGAACCAGAGATCTTGCAGATCATGGCGAGGATCGTGAACCAGCCGGGAGAGTTAACAAGTGCATGGCTGAAGCCACAGATCTCACCGTTGATCAGGTGCGGTTCAGGAGGAGGAAGCCCGAGTATCAGCGATATCTCGAACTCGTCCGGAAGCAATTCCGGGCCTCTGGTACTCGGATCTTACCAGCGAAATCTTCTTCCCCCGCCGCATCTACTAGCGGATCCTCCGTGGTGTGCCAGACGCCCGTGCCAGAGGGAAAGGACAAGTTAAAACAACCAGCCTCCTGCGAAAACGAGCCTCTTTCGCAGGACATGGAGTCTCCTCTACTTCAGAAGGTATCGGCAAGGCAGAAGCGGATGAGGGAGAGTTGCTCACCGCGCGACCTCAACCCCGCCAAGAGGAAGACGGCTGGAGTAACGACAGACGTAGGCAGGAATACGAGCTCTATTAGTACTAGCTCTAAGGCCACCGGTTCCAACGGTGCGCCAAAAAATGCCCGAGATGGCAAGAGGAAGAGGAGAGAGAGCGACTCTCCAATTCAATCGAAAATCAATCAACCCAGAACTGTGGTCGCCAGTCCTAGCGACCAACTTGGCATAGAACCAGCGCCTTCTAAAGTACCCGTATCGCTGCGTGAGAACGCAGCTCACCATTCCGGGTCTGGTAACCTCTCCGGTCGTAATACGACCGCGGCTCCCCATGCTCCTGAGGCAGAGCTGCCTCCGTTTCCGCTGAGAGATCTCGCTCCAAAGGTGAACATAAACTCTACTTTTGTAGAGTACCTGCGAGATGCTCGAAGCGGATTCAATCTTCCTGAGCATGGGGAGATCCGTCGCGTCATTGATATGGCGCTTCTCGGCTCCACAGAACAACTGACGGTCGCTCTCGACCGTTGGGTGGAGTCGAGATTTTCATCCATCAAACGGAGTAAGAACAATCGCACGAGAGGTGCCAGTAAACCCGGTAGGCACTACAATCAGGCCAAAGGCGGCAGCGGCAAGCGCGCGGCCGAGTACAAGAAGGCGCAGGACCTCTATGGCAAGGACAGATCTGGCCTCGCAGAACGCGTGCTCAAAGGGCAGGGCATGCACGAGTCTATCGAACTCCCTTCCTTGGCGGAAGTAGAAGCGTTATATGGCGGAATCTGGGAGTCCTTACCCGCTGGGGACGACGAACCGATCGCGGACCCCAAAGTATCAGAACGCTCTGCGTTCTATCCGATCACACCTGATGACGTCATCAAATGGAAGGCCAACTGGCAGAATTCTGCACCCGGCCCAGATGGAATAACATTAGCTGACGTCAAAAAGATGAGTAACAACGAGTTGAGCGTGGTATTTACCACCATCTTTGGGAGCAAAATCCACCCAACAACGTGGAAACAAAGCCGTACAATACTGGTGCCCAAGGATGGTGATAGACGGAGGGCCGAAAACCATAGACCCATTACCATCGGGTCTGCACCGCTTCGGCTCCTTCACAGGATCGTTCAGGGCCGTATTGGAGCAGCGATCCAGCTCAGCCATCATCAGAGAGGCTTTGTAAAGATGGACGGCACGCTGGCTAACGTGCTTATTCTGGACCACTATATCGGGTCGCGGAAGGATGCCGGGAAGAGCTATAACGTTCTCTCGGTAGACCTCCGTAAAGCCTTTGATAGTGTCCAGCATGCCTCCATCTTGAGAGGCCTCCGGAGGGTTGGGCTGGAAGAGGGGATAGTGGAATATGTGGCGAGCACCCTCGCCGATAGTATCACCACCATAAAGGTTGGCACGGAAATTTCTCGCCCTATTCATATCCGGCGGGGCGTTAAACAGGGCGACCCACTATCCCCCTTGCTCTTCAATATAGTCGTGGACGAACTCCTCGAAGCACTGAACCGCGACTGGGCTGGCAGTTCGCTCAACTCTGAGATGAGGATTGCCGCTATGGGGTTTGCGGACGATATCGTTGTACTAGCGGATAAGATTACCGACTTGCCTCTGATGCTGGGTGAGGTAGAGTCGTTTGCAACCAGCAGGGGTTTAGCTTTGAATGCGAAGAAGTGCGTCGCATTATGTGCCGTCACCTCTTCGGGAGATAAGCGACCCCTGCCCGTGACTAGGGCCTTTCTTAGTGTTGGCGGTGAGAAGATACCGCAGATTAACGTACTTTCCACTTTCAAGTATCTCGGGCACAATTATGGCGCTACTGGTATTAATAAGGCCAACATTCCTAACCTTCAGGCCTGGCTGAGGAACATAGAGACCGCGCCGTTGAAGCCAGATCAGAAGCTTACGCTTCTGAATCAATATCTAATCCCCAAATTACAGTACGGCCTCCAGTCTCCAGGGATCTCGGGGGGGAGGGGGGGGGGCAGACTTAGTAGCGGCAAACGGTTTTCACTCCCATACGCGGAAAGGATAGTACCTTTAATCTACCCAACATACGAAGACACTCAACAACAGCGGCTCATGCGCAATGGCGGATTCCAGGAGGAAAACTATTAAAACCGCTGTAGCGGCAGAGGGAGTCAGAACTCGTGACATAACGTCACGTCACCCCACCCGCAAGAGGAAACTTGATACAAATGAGGGAAAACCAGTTAAATCCCCTCCAGCGGGTGGGAAATCGACTGCCGGTGGCCCAACAGCCACCGGAACCAAATTGGCAGGTTCAAGTACTATTTCTCTAATACCAGGGCCCAGTAATACGGTGACCCTGCAGCCTGCCAATGCTGCACCATACAGGTGCCATATATGCGAGAGGCCTTATGAAACAAAGAGTGGCCTCAATAAGCATCTTTTAACATGCGGCAAACGTGATAGAACCAAATGCCAATACTGCAATGCAGGATTTACAACATACACAGGGGTGCGGCTTCACGAGCAGAAGGCACACCCTGAACCAGAAAATGACAACAGGAGGAGGGAATTACGAAGGCCAGATTCTGAAATCTACGATATACTGGCAACCATCGAAACCCAGACGCATAAAGGCCCTTTTATGGCGAAAATGGTTGCGGAATCAGGTCTGACGAAGGACCAAATACGGCATCGAAGGGACAAACCTATTTATAAGCAATACCTCGATGCCGCTAGGAAGAAACAACTAATCCCTTCTCCCAGTGTGCCCTGTGAGCCGCCCACCTGCCTAACGAGCGAGAAGAATGACTATCAGGCAGCGACATCGACGCCACCAACAGCTCGCTACGATGTCAAAGAAGGTGAGTGCTCCTCCGCGGCTGCGTCCACACTATTGCCACTCTCTCCAGATCCGACAACAAGCAGGAAGAGGATTCGACAGGAATCGATGTCGCCTCTGTCGCAGCCTACAGTAAGGAGACCCCGCACCGAAGCAGTTAACCTCACCGCCAACTCCCCCGCACAGGTCGAACAAACCCAGGTGGTCATTGAACCAGCGCTGCGCGAATACTTCGCGTCTGAACGCGAAGCAGCGCTGGCCAATGGGAACGGCCATCTGGCGGACCTGTGCCAGGCAGGATCATCGCTAGCGATTAACGATCTTGCCTCTTATCTAGACAATTGGATACTAGAACTATTCCAAAAAGGGGGGAGGAAATACAACTCAAATGGTTAGAGTGGGGGACAAAAACCAAAAAATTACGGAGGTACTAGACCAGGAAGAGGTCCACGGGTAGAATCGTACAAAAAGGCCCAGGATCTCTACCTCCGTAACAGAACAGCTCTAGTGGATAAAATTATCTCAGGGATTCCACTAGACTCTACCGAAGAGGTACCCCCTCTAAAAGCGGTTGAGGAACTGTATAGCGGGATCTTCGAGCGGGCTGCGACGGAGACGATGACGATTCATCCCGAACCACTAAACACCGATGCCACCACTTTCGCTCCATTCATAGAGAGCGAATTAGAGGCAGCCAACTCAGCATGGGCTAACTCAGCACCTGGTGCTGACGGGATAACGGTGGCATCGGTCAAAAATATGAACAACAGGGTGCTATGCGTTTTATATTCAATCATTCTTATGAGAAACGTGCACCCTGCCATCTTCCTGCGGTCTAGGACCACTATTATACATAAAGACGGCCAACGGAGCGAGGCGGCGAATTGGAGGCCCCTTACTATCGGGAGTGCCCCCCAGCGACTGATGCACAGGGCGATGGCTAACCGCTTGCGGAAGGTCGTCGCCCTGGAAGCCAATCAACGCGGCTTCAGTACGCTGGACGGCACTCTCGCGAACTGTATGATTTTACACTCATACATTCGGAATAGGGTGTCCTCCAATAAAGAGTACGCGGTCGCTTCACTCGATTTACGGAAGGCCTTTGACACCGTTGGACATGGGAGCGTTGTGGGAGCTCTCAGACTGAGACGGCGGGGTGAGGTCAAAGGGCTGGTGTTAAAAAGGCAATAAACATCGACATCGTGATTCTAACCTGAAACCATTCATTTTAAGGTTGGGGCATCGCGCATCAGTTAGACCAAGCCCCTGGTAGTCGGAAACCCACAAGATCGGTGGACACACCAGCCATTGCCCCGGGTCGCAGCACTACCACGGGTTGCGACGAAGCGCCCATGTTGGCCTCGCGCATTATTCAACATCCAGCCTCTAGCCAAGGCAGGTTACTTTCAAGCGTCAGCGCATTACCTTTGCCTCAAGAGGCAGCTGCTAAGTAGAAGCGGCCGAGGGAGAGCTGCTCACCGCGGGAGCTCAACCCAGCTAAGAGGAAATCGCAGCCGGCTAAAAGTCGACAAAACAAGCAGAGGAATGAATGCAATCCTGACGGGACTGATCCCACCAGTGCGCCGTCTGAGATGAGGAAACGAAAAAGAGTGGCAAGGCCAAGTGGCTCAGGAATTCAAACCACATCAAAAGAACCCGGATTTGCGGTCAATAGCCCAAATGATCGCCCTGCAACGGATTCTTCGCCTTCGAATACTCAAAAGTCGCACCGCGACACTCTTAATGACGGACCTGGAACCTCCTACAGCCACGCTGTGGCTGAAAGTAGTCCTTCTGCTCACGGGGCAGTGCTGCCCCAGAAGTCACCGAACCCTCCTGCACCATTGGTAAACCTAAACTCCACTTTTGTGGAGTACCTGCGGGAGGCGAGAGGCGTCTTCACCGAGGCTGGGCACAGGGACATAAGACGTCTTATCGATATGGCCATTTTCGGTTCCCCCGAGCAATTGGCGGTCGCATTAGACCGCTGGGTGGAGTCGAAGCTTACTAAAAAGGCCCCACATAATCGAGTACAGAGGAGGAACCAGCAACCCGGCAGGCATTACAACCAGCCAAAGGGCGGCAGCGGTAAGCGCGCGTCCGAGTATAAGAAGGCGGAGGACCTATTTGCGAGGGACAGATCCGGCCTCGCCGATATCGCGCTCGGGGGGCGGAGCATGTACGAGCCACCAAGCTACCCACCATACTTGAGGTGGAGACATTATTTGCGGGGATCTGGGAATCCCCTGCAGGGACTGATGATGAGGCCATCAGTGATTCTAAAGCAGCAACATCAGAGGTTTTTTACCTCATCTCTCCTGATGACGTCAGCATGGCCAAGACCAACTGGCAAAACTCGGCTCCTGACCCCGATGGCCTTACAATTGCTGACGTCAAAAAGATTGACAACAAAGAGTTGAGCATAGTATATACCATCATCCTCGGGAGAAATATCCCGTGCTGGTCCCCAAGGATGGTGATAGTGCCAAAGCCGATAACAATAGACCCATTACCATCGGGTCCTCGCTTCAGAGGCTTATGCATCGTATCGTCAACAACCGTATTTGGGGAGGCCGTCCAACTCAATCACCATCAAAGAGGCTTCAAAAGGATGGATGGAACGCACATTCTTCAAAAGTGCGATCTGGTACACGAAGAGAGAGTACGACGCCACAATGAAGTGGCCAAAAAGATCGCCGCCCACACTAGATCGAAATGGCAGACCGAGGAGGAACCACATGTGCGTCACCCCGACGGGCAACTGTACAAACCTGACATCTCGAAGGGGCTCGCACTGTGGTTTGCGACATTCAAGTGTCATGGGAGTGGAACAACGGACTCGGACAACCATGGCAGCGTAAAAGGCTCGTCTACGGCAACGACAAGTTCGTGGAGGCTGCTCGTCTTCGATGGCCGGGCCGGACGTATGAGTTTTTGCCCCTTATCATCGGGGCCCGCGGCTTATGGCCGCGTTGCAACGAGCCCACTGAACGTGCGCTTGGACTGACCAAACAGCTTAAAGACAGCTGTGTCCATAGCGTACTTAAGTGGGGTTCATCAATGCATACTACATTTATGCGTCGAGCTCGAGCTATCGAAGTTAAATCCGGCCGCGTGTAACTGCTGGATTTATTTGGGCTCTGTTTGTATTTTAGCCACTGTACCGCATCTCAAACCATCGATGCCGTGGGTCAGTTCCACGTGTACTAATGGCGTATGAAGTATGTGTCACACTGATACTATAATCGCGATCTGCGATACATGTCCGCATTGGATTGATATTAGCCAAATGCCTCGTCAACTAATTAGTGACGCGCATGAATGGATTAACGAGATTCCCACTGTCCCTACATTTGTATTAGGAGGTTGTTTTCTTTTTATATTGTTTTATTGGTGTTAGGTAATTGCAGGTACAGGTTTTGTGATTATATTATTTTATATTTGTATAGGTTTTTACATATGGATGTTATTTTATAATATTTTCATTTGTATTGAGAGGTTGTTTTCTTTTTATATTGTTTTATTGGTGTTAGGTAATTACAGTTTAGGTTTTGTTATGATATTATTTTATAATTTGTAATATTTGTATTGGGGGGCCCAAAAAAAAGGGGAATAAAAAAAATCTAAAAAAAAACAACGGGGCCTTCCTTCCTCGCTAATTTTTGGATGGCGGCGGTTGGTGGGTTCCTTTGGTAGTGGTTTTGCTAGAAGCTGGGTAATCAAGACGAGTTCGTTGAGCATGTCCCTACCCACTATCTAGCGAAACAACTTCCAAAACAAGTTATGCCAGCATTTTAGTAATTTTGGGTGGAGATTTACCGAGCGTCCCTCGTATACTTCATACCCAAAGTTGGACAGGGAGATGTACATTTCCACGTTCCGTCGCGTCAATCACTTGTCTTCTGTCGACGCTGTACCGTTCCGTGCCTTTCCCCCTCTCCACGTGTAGCGGTAGTAGAAGGTTAGGGACTGCATTCCGATTGTTTCAACAAGATGTCTCCCCACGTGTAATATTTTTAGCTTGTTCGGGTGTATTGATGGCGGTCGAAGGTTCCTGACCTCCACGCTCATCCACCCGCCTTACCTTTGGTTTGGCATTTGAACGAGGATGACGGCTAACTAGGGAACCAGCCCCCCGATTACCCGGTCGGGACCTGTCTGCGGACAGTTATAAGTGGTCGGTGTGGAAACCGAGGGCGAGATACAGACCACCTTGTATCTTACCCCTTAGGGGAAGACATGCACTTGGCCCAGCCAGCCAAGTTGCATAGGATTACAGGCTACTACTCAAAGAAACATAGTCTCGGAAGATCGGGGTGGTGACGGGCCCACACCATCCCAAAATCCTAGATCAGGGTCCCATGATGACGAAAATGGCGACGGCACGGACATTGAGATATTGCTCCCCTACATAGAAAGGTCATGCCCCCTATGCCTCAAAAGAAGCATTAACATCCTGCACATGACCTTAAACGATGAAATTAAGCATGTAAAATCAGATCATAAGGATACACGAATTAAATTCAAATGCAGGATGTGCTCAAAAATATACATATCAAAACATGCGGCACTGTGTCACGTCCCCAAGTGCCCGGTGGGAGCTGCTGCGGCAGCCCCACTACCAGAGTCAACAGACTCCGAGACTGACGGAATACCAAGTAACTTGCCTATACCTGAATCGGTAAGCGTGGCCTGCCCCGATTGCGGCGAAAGGTACTCCGGCCGCGGTGCACTAGCACAGCACCAGCGGCACCGGCATCCACTCACCCGAATCGAAGCTAGGGCAGCCGGTACACGGCGGTCTCCTCGACAAAGAAGATTGGTGATCTTCACTGAAGAGGAGGAACAAATAATGATGGAGTGCGAACTCCGGTACCGGGGTGAGTTGCGCATAGCAATGCGCATCCAGGAGCTGATACCAGAGAAAACTTTGAAACAACTCTGGGACAAAAGGGCCCAGAAATGTTATAAAGAACGACGAGACAAATACTTCGCAGAAAGAGGGATCATAGCGGGCGCTAGTACTGATGACAGTACCGAACCAGTATCTACAGACACAGGGGATGGTAGAGTTACCGTCTCCGAAGAAGAAGCGCCCGCAACCGCCAGCTGCGAGGATGCGAGAGTAGGGGGTGGCTCCCCTATTCCAGTCCCGGAGTTACTCGATGTATCAGCAGTAGCTTCCATTGCATTTTTTTCATAAAATGGGTGAGCTATGATTGTAGTTGAAAATATTGTAACATCAAATTTTATTCAATTACATTGTCCTTTAGATGGATGTATCTGTTGGGCAATAAATATATTATTATTATTATTATTATTATTATTATTGCAGGGGGTGAAAATAACGTTAATGATATCACCCCCACCGCCGAAAACACAAGTCCGTCTCAGACGCCTGACATGTCAGAGAGGGTACTGAATGTCAGTGAAGATGAGTTGGTATTGCCAGCAGCTTCTCCAGAAGAGACACTTTGGAGACAGGATGTTGCTCAGACTGCCCGTAGCTGCAAGTTGACTCGAGCGGCACAGCAACACCTGGAGGTGAACACGGTCACCCAGCTGCTCAGAAATGCAATCGCCGAGGCTTGCGATTTGCCTATGGGGCAGCCCCAATCGCAAATAGACATTATACATGACAGAGTCACCGCTCTCTTCGTCAGCGAGGAGCGGGGAGTTGCAGGGCGACGAAAGGGAAGGCGTAGAGGACAAAATAAGAGGGGCAACAGACGGTACCTCTACGCCCGTACCCAGGACATTTACAAAAAGAACCAGGCATTCTTGCCAAACACGTCCGTAACAACGTGGACTGGCTGGAGGAACCAGGGGTAAAAGCTCCAGGCCAAGACGTGCGGGACCTGTACAGAAAGCTTGGGGGCACAAATCCGTCTGAGGTACAGGTGCCCTTCCTGGGAGAGCCCTCCGAACCAGCACTTGAGTTAGGTACTGTCCTATCCGCAGTAACGGCGAAGGAGGTGAACACGCGTCTCTCCCGGATGGAAATGTCCACAGCACCGGGGCCCGATGGTATTGAAAAGGGAGACGTTAAACGCGTTCCCGGTGCAACCGAAGTCCTCCAATTATTCTTTAATTTGATCATGATAAGCGCTAATATTCCTACTGCTTGGAGGAAGAACCGAACCACATTGATCCCTAAAGAGGGTATGGACGGTATGTTAGCTGAAAACTACCGTCCAATTACAATCTCTTCATTACTGCCGAGAATCTATTTTGGCATTATCGACAGCAAACTTAGGGCAATAGCACGCTTCTCATCCAGACAAAAAGGCTTCATGAACGAATCTGGGTGCTTCAACAACATTCACATCCTCAATGAGCTGCTGAGGCACTCAAAAGTCAAGAATGGCCTGGTCGTAACGCAGCTGGACGTGTCCAAAGCATTTGATACCGTGCCGCACCAAGCTATAGGACACGCGTTACGTCGCAAAGGCTTTCCCGAACAGGTGGTACGTATCGTGGAAAATGCATATGAGGATGTAACCACTATTATAGAACTCAATCAGGCGCCAATCGAGATACGCCTCCATTTGGGGGTCAAGCAAGGTGACCCCCTCAGCCCATTACTATTTAATCTAGTTTTGGAGCCCTTACTAGATAAGCTGGAAACGAGACCTGGGTACAAAATCGACACAGAGACGCAGATATCGTCCTTAGCATTTGCCGACGATCTGCTCTTAGTCGCGCAAACTGTACCACATGCTAAGGACCAGTTAAGTAACACGGAAGCATACTTATCGAGTCTAGGTATGAAGATTGCTGCTAATAAATGCCGCACCTTCCGTGTAAACCGTACCAAAGACTCCTGATACTTAACTGACCCAGACCTTGAACTCGACAGTGGAGAAGTGATACCGGTAGCGGGGGCCGGCGATCACCTTGGTCTACCTTGGATGCAAGTTGTCTCCCTGGGTAGGGGTCACAACCGAGGGCATACGAGCCGACCTTGCATCAACTCTCAGTCGTGTGCAGCGACTGAAGTTGAAACCACATCAAAAGGTAGACTTAATCTCCACTTACATTGTTCCTCACTACCTATATCAGTTGTCCATAGCGATGCCGGATAGCTTGGCCAGTTACTGGGGAGCAACTGGCCAGCTATACTAGAACGCAAAAGAAGGCTGAGCTTGCCAGATGGAAGCGCCTTGGTTCTCAAGGAAAGTCGGCAGCGGCCTTCGCCGACTCCAAGATTGGAAACGCATGGCTTAGGGACCCCTCGTTGCTCAAGCCATGTCGCATGATTACAGCCCTCAAGATGAGAACCAACTCATGTGCTGACAGGGCGGCCATTAGTAGAGCGACCAGAATACCGGATCCTACATGCAGGCAATGTGGTTCACAAATTGAGACATTGGGACACATATTGGGGCAATGTCGTCACACCAAACCACATAGGATTCGAAGGCACGATCAGATCAAAAACCTCATCGTGCAAGAACTCAAAAAGAAAGGCCCAGAGATAGCAATAACGGTTGAACCGACGGTGGTGACAACCGGAGGCGGGAATCTCAAACCTGACCTGGTAATACAAAGCCGGGGAAGGGTCTTCGTGGTCGATGTTACGGTCCGCCACGAAGACGGGAACAATCTCGCTCAAGGGTTTACAAGCAAAGTTGAAAAATATAGCCGCTTGCTACCTCAGTTCCAGCAGAGGTGGGCAGCTTGCTCTGCTGAAGTCCTGACAGTCGTGGTAGGAACAAGAGGGGCGATGCCCAGGAGACCATCAAAAACCTAACTAAGTTAGGAATCTCTCAAAATCACGTGCTTCTAACAATGTCGTTAATAGCACTTCGTAGTTCCATCGAAATATACAATGAATTCATGGACTACGACGCCCCTCGGACGCGCCGCGGCGCGCAACCCCACAGGTGATTCAGCAACCTGTGGGAAAAACTTCTGGCCATTTTAGCCCTACTGCACTTTATTTCAAATGCGGCGTCTGATTTTATGCTTTTAATATATTATTATTATTATACTTATTTATGTATTTATGCATTTTATCTGTGGTGTCCAGCTTCGGCTTATTTTAAAATGTACTCAACTCACCTTATTGGTGACCACCCCTATTGGTGGAGGGTGAGATTGGTGTTGTGCCAGCGCTAAATTTAAACTATCATATCAACAAGCAGGAATGCGTAGCGGTGATCTGGGCATGCAAAATGTACCAGTCATATCTTGATGGGAAAAAGCTCTAGTTTTGTTAAACCACTTGCAAGAATGTTTATTCGATATGTATCATTGCCAAGGCAAGGATAAACGAAATGTCGGATTATCTGTCTCGACATCCGGCTAATATACCGTGCCGAGTACCAGATGGCAGTAAGTTAGTTAATTATTATAATAATAATATGCCTTTATTTTTCATGGCGGGTATATCAGCTGATAGCTGCTTTTAGTACATCTCTTCTCCACCGCTGAAGAGCGAGGACGTGTGTGCGATATATCGCAAATTTAAAATTCGATTCAAGAACATCTACCAGGTCGCGACGCCCAGGACAACGGGCAACACACGTGTAGTGGCGAGGATAATGCGTGGGAGTGAAGGCAGCGGGGTGAGCATAAGGGGCTGGTGTCAAAAAGGCGAATAAGTACTGACAACGTGGTTCTAACCTAAAACCGTACTTTCTAAGGTTAAGGGCCTCACTATAAATCGATGGCCCCACGATAGTTATTCTGTCTTTGGGCATCGCACATTCAATAGCTGGCAGCATAAGGTTGCGACTAGCAACCGAGGGGCTCCCTGCAAGAAGAGAGGAACTGCTTTTATATGGCCTTTTGGAAGCAGACCTGCAAACTTACAACGCAGTGCTCCTCAGGCGACATCTTCCCAAACCGTATCCAGGCCCAATGAAGTTGAGGCCAAGGTCGAGACACACTGCAAGCAGCAGGGTTGGGTGGTTCGGAAAGAGCCGCATGTCCCGCATGCAGATGGCACGCTCTTCAGGCCTGATTTGGTAATCCACCAGCAGGACAAAAGTGTCGTGTGCGTCCGCAGTTACGAGCTAGCAGCCGTTGCGAGTGTACACTTGTGCGACTGCGACCCACCTGGACTTACTGTGCGATATTATTGCGATTTTCATCGCGATACGATTGCTGGCGAGGATCGAGAAGCTGACAAGCCAACTAAAGCAGAAAGATGCTTTCACCATGCTTGCAGAGCAGATGAAGAACCTGCAAGAAGCTTACATGCAGGCATAACAGGAGAAAGAGGAAGTCAAAGGGAAGCTCCTCAAGGCGAAGAGGAAGGCTAAGAAGACCCTAGCAGAAGAAGAAGACGAGGACCAGCAGACCACATCAGACAATGAGATGGATGCCCAAGAAAAGGACAGCCAGCAACAGGACGACACAGAAGAAAAGAAGAGGTCAGCCGACAAGGGCGACTCGGACTACAGTGTCCTCACCAGGCGGAAGAAAAGAGTAAGGATTTCCTCCTCCGACGAAGACGATGCACCCAGGCAGTCCAAGAAGCCAGCTGCCACCCAGAAGAAGAGTCCTAGAGAAGCCAGGACCATCGTGGCCCCCATGTTAGGAACAGGAGTTCCTCCAATCAACATTGAGGGCACCGCTGATTGGTCATCCTTAAGCAGGATGATCAACAATAAGGGAATTTAATTCTCCAAGGCGAGGACTGCGCTCATCATTCGCAGTGCAGCAGCCGACCAGTGAACCACGCCGAGGATAGTGAGACCGAACGCGACACACGACCACGCGACACGCGACCACGCGACACGCGACCGCGCGACCGAGACGCGACCGACGCGCGGACACGCGGAACAAGCGCCGGCACGTGAGGGTGACGCCCACCCAAAGGCAAAGCCTAAATCGGGCGTACCGAAAACCTTTACACAGTTTCCACTCGTCGGAAATTGTGTAAAAGGGGGACCAAGCGAAAAAGGACGCAAACAAAAACCCGCGAAGTGCAGTGAGCCCGAAAGGGCACCAGTGCACTAAAATTGCACAATTTCCAGCGCGCGCGGCACAACTGGAAATTGTGTAAAAGTCGAACTTTAACGAAAAGTCGACAACGAGAAGGAAATGTCGGACGAGGAGAACGAAGTAGAACAGGACACGCTCAAAACCGTGGAGAAAATGCTGGACGACGAAGAGAACGTCTACTCATCGTCCAGCGAAGACGAAGAGGGTGACCGAGAAGGGGGCTTTCTCAGGAAACTGAGAAAAGAGAATGACGACCTTAAGAAGCAGATAGCCGAGCTATCTTGCCAGCTGACGGATCTAACCCGCCAGCTGATAGAAGAAAGAAGGGCAAGCGCCGAAGAGCGCGCAAGAACTGCCAGGCTGATTGAGAAACTGGCAGCAAAACAGGGCATCGAGATCGATGCCCCCAAGGAAAAGGCTCAGAGCCAAAAGAAAGAGAAGAGGAGGCATAGCATCTCCTCAGATGAAGGCAAGAAAGAAGAAGCCCCCAGGAAAAAGGCACTCAAACACGAGCAAGCGTCCACATCGGCAACTAAGACCCCAGCCGAAGTGGAAAAGATGGACCAGTCCTCCACTCCCAAACCCTCGACGGAGGGAAACAAGAAAAAGGAAAAGAGACCCCCACCACTGTACATCCATAGGGAAGAACAGTGGAAAGAGGTAGTGAGCAAGAAGTTGCTCACAATTGAAAAGCCTGCACGGTTAACCGGAGCAGGCATAAAAGTCCAGCCGAAGGATAGCGATGACTACAGAAAGATCCGCAAAACGCTCGAAGATGCTAAGATAGAGCATCATACCTACTCCCTACCGGAAGATAAGCCACTGGGAGTGGTAATAAGGGGAATGCCGAGAATAACCACCTGCCAAGAGATCGCAGAAGACCTGGCCAGGCAAGGCTTCCACCCAAAGACGGTGAACAGGATGACCAGCAGGAGGACTGGAAAAACCATACCGCTGGTAAAAGTAGATCTCCCGAAGGAAGAGACGGGGATCTACAAAATAAACGCCGTTTGCCACATGGTGATCCAAGTAGAGGCACTAAAGAAGAAGACAGGACCAGGTCAGTGCTACCGATGCCAACAATTTGGTCACAGCCAGATGAACTGCACGGGAGAGCCGCGCTGCGTCAGATGCGCAGGAAAACACAGAGCGGCGGACTGCAAGGTCCCAAATGAAAAACCCGCGAAATGTATCAACTGCGGGGGAGAGCATCCCGCAAACTTTGGAGGATGCCCAAAGAGGCCGAGTGCAGGGCCAAGGGACAAAAAGACGGCACCAAGGGGCACAGCGCGAGCAGCGCCAGCACCCAAAACCATAACTAGGCCTAGTCCAGTCCAGGAGGGCCGTAGTTATGCGTCGACGACAGCTGGGGCACCTAAAGTGGCCCCAGTCGCTCAGGCCAGCAGTGCCAAGGACAGCGACGTCGAGGAGTTGACCGATTTCGCCACCAAGCATGCATCTCAAGTGATGTCACTGGTGATGAAGAACCCGGCGGCCAAAAAGGCGTATTTCGCTCATCTGGAGCAAAAATACGCCTAAACAGAGGGAAGCACTGACCAAAACTCCAAATGGGCACTCCAATAACCATTGCAAATAGGGGCCTGAAGATATTGAGTTGGAACGTCCACAGCGTCTCCAACAAGAAATATGAGATAGGCGAAGTCCTAACAAAAGGAAACTATGATGTAATGGCATTACAAGAAACGTGGCTCTCTGGGGAAATCCCACACTGGACGATACAGGGATACACGACATACAGAAAGGACCGGAACAGAACCGGAGGTGGGGTGCTACTTGCTGTCAAGACCAGCATTACCCACTGGGAACTGGGACTGCCAGAACTAAGATCAGCAGAGGCCGTAGGAGTGACGGTACGCACAACAGACCACGGCCCTCTGAACATCGTTTCGATGTACGTACCACCCACATCGACGATATATCTGGAAGATGTCACCTGTATCACTGCACTGGGAAACAGTACCGTGATCGTAGGTGATCTAAACGCGAAGTCCACCATTTGGGGCTCAAGAAACAGAAACAGTCACGGCGCTGTTCTGGAAAGACTAATGGATGAACCTGGATATACCATGATAGGTCCGGACGAACCTACAATATACCCCAGCAACGGAGGTAGACCAGACGTCATAGATATGGCGATTCTGAAGGAAATCGACATGCGCACCACCATCGGCGCCATGCAAGAGGGAAGCTCAGACCACAACCCCATCTTTCTCTGTATGGGAGATGGGATAACACCTGTGGAACAAAGAACAGTGAAGAGAGTGAATTGGCAGCGGTTTAGAACCAGACTGCACTATTCACAAGGACCACTACTACAGATCGAAAGCCCCGAAGGCATAGAAGAAGCGGTCACGGACCTAGAAAGGAAGATTAAGGCTGCGTTAGAAGCCGCAACCACCGTGGAAGACATAACGCAACCAAACAGGTTCAGGGACCTACCTGACGAGGTAAATCGCAGGATCACCGAAAGAAACAGAGCCCGAAGAGTAGCCCAGGAGACCAGAAGCCCCACGGACATCATGGTGGCAAACAGACTTACGAGACAGGCACGAGACGCCTTGAAGCAGCACCATCAGAGCACCTGGGATAAGAAACTCGACGAACTATCTCCAGCTGACCCAGGAATGTGGAACTTGGCTAAAATCCTCAGAAATAGAAGACAGCCCATCCCCCCAATACACAGCGAACAGGGGATGGTGTACACAACCGAAAAGAAGGCAGAAGCTTTTGCTGACAACCTTCAGAGACAGTGTACTCTCAATACTCACCCCGATGAAGACGAAGACTTCATCGACGAGGTGATGAGAAGATCGAGGAGAGCTGTCAGAGGAGGAAGAGCCATCGAAGACATGACCTCTCCAGGCGAGGTAAGGGAAATCATCGAAAGACTCAAGGTGAAGAAAGCACCGGGTGTAGACGAAATTGGGAACAGAGTCCTGAAGAGACTCCCGAGGAAAGCGATAATGGCAATTACCAACATTGTCAACGCCATACTGAGACACCGGTACTTTCCAGATCACTGGAAAGTAGCCGAGGTGATCAACATTCCAAAACCTGGGAAAGACCCAAGGTTCCCCCAAAACTACAGACCCATAAGCCTGTTGACGGCATTGAGCAAGATTGCGGAAAGGGTAATCGAACGAAGACTGAAGAACGAAACCGAAGAACTCCGAGTAGTTCCAGACGAACAGTTCGGATTCCGATGCGAGCATTCAGCAGAGCACCAGGTCCTAAGGCTGGTCGAGATGGCAACGAAATCGTTCCAGACTCGGCGGGCCGTGGGAGCTGTGTTCATGGATGCCGCAAAGGCGTTCGACACTGTTTGGCATGACGGACTGATCTACAAGATGGTAGACCTCGGATACTCAAAGGGGATGATCCAACTGGTGAAGTCCTACCTGAAGCACCGAAAATTCCGAATTAGGATCGGTAAAACAACTTCGACGACGAGGACTGTGGAGGCAGGAGTACCGCAGGGAGCGGTTCTATCACCCCTGCTGTATGCAATCTACAGCTCGGACATCCCGAAGACTCCTCAAACGCAACTGTATGTGTATGCGGACGATACAGCATATGCGGCAGAAAGTACGAGACCCCGCATGGTTACGGAATATCTGCAACGAGCGACCACCAACCTAGAGGAATGGTGCATCAAGTGGAAGATCCGCCTCAACCCCGAGAAGACCGAAGCGGTACTGTTCCGAAGAAATCGAAGATTACCTCAGACCAAAATAAAGATGACGACCACCAGAATGGAGAGAGGCTGGAGAAGAGATGAAGAGGTTGAGGTCGACTGGAAAGACTCCAGCACATACCTTGGAGTCAAGATGGACCAGAAACTCACTTGGAAGAACCATGTCGAAGACCGGGTGCAGAAAGTGAAGATGGCACGCTCCAAACTAAGACCCTTAACGGGCAGAAGAAGCAAAGTGTCACTAAAGAATAAGACCATCATGATTCAGATGGTGCTGCTACAAATCATGACTTACGCAGCAGTAGCTTGGGGCTACGTTTCCAAAACGATGAAGAAGAGGCTCCAAGCTCAACAAAACATGGCACTCCGTGAAGCGGTGGACGCACCGTGGTATGTACCTAACAGAGTGCTATATGACGAACTACGACAGGTACCGGTCGTAATCCAGATGAAAGAGAGGGCCCGAAAGTTCTTTGAAAAGAACGAAAGACATCGAAACGTGCTGATTAGAGACGCCTTGGATTACGACCCAAGAACAATAAGGCGTCACAAAAGACCGAAAAGCCAGCTGCAACAAGAAGATATTTGGCCCTAGCAGCTGATGAGGCCAAAGAAAAGGGGAGAAGACCGACAATAGTTGTACACCCAAGAGGGGAAAGAACAGCCCGTGTACAACGGGTGGACAAAAAGAAGCCTGTCGATTGAGGTGGCCAGAGTCAAGCACGGACTCGGGGCTAACCTCAGGAGACGAATGACTCACAAAAATGACTGACTGACGACGACTGACTGACTCCAGTCGACGAGGAAAGAGCGAAGGCTCACCAACCTTTAGGAGGGGCTTAGGTCAAAAGCCCCCAGCGCAGGACCCCCAAGAAAAGAGGCCGTCCATAAAGTCGAGAACCGACAGTTGGAAGAAACGTCCACCACGCGCTTCCGCGACGCGTGCGCGATCGAGTCAAATTTCGGGAAAAAGGGGCAAAATTGGGGAAGGGGGGATAGCTCGTTCGGCAGCACACACTCGGGGAATGCGCAAGCGGCCTGAACCACGCAGCGCCACTCCAGGCCTTTGGGCGGGAGTGGGGGGAGGAGCAGATTGCTCTTCCCCCCACTCCTCAAGGGTTTGAGGTTGCCTGGAACAGGGGTGGTGGAGGGACCGCACAGGGTAGGAGGGTGTGTGTGTGTGTGTGGCGAGGACTGCAGGGAACACGGTGAAGGTATTCACCAATACACCGGCTGACTACCGACAGCTAGTAACCCTGCTAGATGCAATGAAGAGGCCCTTCTTCACTTACCAACTGAAGGAGGAAAGGATGGACCAGAGGGTAATTCGAGGACTATCCAGGGAGATGTCAATTGACATCAAAGAGAATCTAGTGAGCTAAGGGATCGCAGATGAAGACCAGGAACACCAAGGAGCGGCTACCGCTCTTCCTCGTGAAGACGAGGACGGCGGAAAAGCTGCAGGAGGTCCAGAGGCTGGCCATGCTCACGGTCAGCTTCGAGAAGAAAAAGAGATCGACCGAGCCCAGCCAATGCTACCGCTGCCAGCGGTACGGGCACCAAATGAAATTAAAAACATAAACAGTTTACATAAATTCAAAAAGTATTAAGCAATTTCTAGTACAGTCAGAGCCTTATACAATAGATGAGTTCTATGGGAGTTGTAATAGTATGAGATAGTAGCTATTTTAAGATAAATAACCATGTAACACAAAAGAAAAGGTCTCAGGTAAACTACTACAGTTATAGTGACAGTGACGCAACATTTCATTTTGTAGTGGCTATACAATTTTTGTAATGTCATTGTACAATTTGGAATATAGATTATTATTATTATTATTATTTGTATTATTATTATTATTATTATTATTATTATTATTATTGACTAGGAGACTAGTCCCCCTCCCCAACGGCGTGGAAGCAGAGGACGAGGACCAAGACGACCACGACCTGATCCCATCAGGACCAGGATCAACCAGGGCCAGGACCAGGAACAATATATAGGTAAGAGGACTTGAAACTCTTGATTTTTCGAAAACAAGAGTTTCAAGAGAAACTAGCAGACCCTCTATCGATGATCGCTTAACGACATCGATAGAATGTGCGAGGTAAAGGGAACCAACCCGGCGTTCCCAGAGACTGAAACACATGAGGAGACGTAGGTCACGCACAACACATGGCCTACCGAGACGCTGATGAGTCGGGCCACGCGGAGGTTTAGGGTTTAGTGGGTATTAGGTGGCCTCCTCAAGACAACCTGGAGACCTACACACGCTGTAGCTCGGGCTATGGTATGGTGCATAAACGCATTCCCCCCTCACCAGAAAAAAAAAATGTGTGCGACGTCCAGGTATCATAGGACGGAGTGTGGGCAAATAAAAAGGCGATTTACCACAACGACAAGTTCATAGCAGCGGCAGCCAGGAAATGGCCTGGGAAGACTCTGACATTTGCGCCGTTCATTCTAGGCGTGCGCAGAGTCTTCCACCACTGCAACTAACCAACTGTAGAATTGTTGCGAATGCCACAGCCGCTGAAGAACAGCGCAGTACACTCTGTGCTCAAGTGGGGGTCTAGTTCGCATTCATACTTCATGAGGAATGTAACAGGCCAAAACACATCCCGCCGCGGCTATAACGGAGCGAATCGTGGAAACGCCAATGCTCGAAGGAGGGGTCGCATTCCAACGGATCCTGCAAACTTACAACGCAGCGCTCCTAAGGCAACCTCGTCCCGAGGCATACGCGAAACATCGATTCGCGATAGGTCTGGAGGGCGCAGTCGAGAGGCAGCCGTGCCTCCACCTCCCGTAAATTTCGTCCAGGGTGACATCTTGACACAATCTGCAGTCCCCCCACCTTCCGGACTTGTCGACCCGTCTGCAACAGACGTATGCATTTCGGGCAAGACAAGCGCCAGCATAAGGTTGCGACTCGCAACCGAAGGGCTCCCCGCGCGAAGGGAAGAACTGTTAAACTTATACAGGCAGTTTTACCTTTCGTACGGCCTTTCGGAGGCAGACGCCGACTCGGATCTCAACGCGCTGCACAATCTGACCCAGACTGAACGGATGGTACACTTACAAAGAGCCCTGGAAACGCAGTATAAATATACAAGACCTCTCTAGCGTTCCTAGGTCAGTAGCAACATCGTGACATACTCCGTTGCTGTCAAATTAGCCTGCGTGCTGGCACCATTATATGTGAACCCATCTGCGCATGGGGTTAAAAATCCAACCCTTCGGAGACATGTATTTATGAATGAATAAATATTTTACATAGCCAAATGGCTGGTCATCTAATTAGTGACGCGCATGAATGGATTAACGAGATTCCCACTGTCCCTACCCACTATCTAGCGAAACCACTGCCAAGGGAACGGGCTTGGAAAAATTAGCGGGGAAAGAAGACGGGTAAACGGCGGAAGTAACTATGACTCTGCAACTTCCATTTTTCAATAACGCAACTCCCACAGTTTAGATCGTCAAAATTCACTAATAGGCATTAATTGTGGTTCAGCAAGGTTCCACGAACTCCCCCTGCAATTTTTTTCGAAATCCATTTTTCAAACCCCCAACTCCCGGGGTTGTTACCGTTCGATTCGAGAACTCCCGGTGTTGATCAACACCAGAATACCCACTGTATCCGCCCCCGACAGGTGAGCGGGATCGCGCAATTCTTCGCACCTGGAGGGCCAACTCCCTTCTTGTGCTTGAAGTGATCCCGCAACTCCGCGTCGGATTTAGGTCCTTGGCTTGGTCTCTCTACACCAGTGGAGTGGAAACTTCCTGCCTCAACTCCCGAGGCCAGGAAGACCCCGTGACGTCGAACCCCGCAACTCCCGGGCAGTAGCAATAGCTTGCACTGCTCTTAATCTGAAACCCAACACGATTCGGTAGTATATCTTACCCCGAGGCTCCGGCTCCATCTGGTAGGTGGATGGACAGCCATTCCTCCGCCTCAAACAACAAGGCGGAAGCAAAGTCGAACGACGCAACACGTGGCGACACGAGGAGGAACAATACTGAGAATACCTCTCAACGTATGCAAACGAGGATGGCTGAAAATGTTACCGCAACGGCTTCCAAGAACAATTCTGGAGGTTCGCCATCCCCAACATCACCCCATGGCAGAGGAGGCCGACCGGCCAACAATTGTCCCAGTGTTCGGTCATTCACTACACTCAAAGGCCTCCAAAACCACTCAAGACGATGTCCACAGGCCCCCCTGAAAAATCCACAGGGGGCCATCAACACCAACACCACAGACTGGCAACAGTGCAGCTTCTGTGACAGGGCTTTTCAAACCTACCCTGGCATGAGGCTGCACACCAAAAAGGCCCACCCGGTGGAGTATAACCGCCAATTGGCAGAAAGCGCACCGCACTCGGAGGCGGAAATCATGATAACGTTAGCAAATATAGAGGCTAACCTGACCCCCGAGCAAAGGTACTTCTTAAAAGACATGGTGGCGGCAACGGGGCTGACAAAACATCAGATCCGTCATCGAAGAGATAAGCCGTTATATAAGGAGTACCCAGCCCTGGCGAAAGAAGAAGCTTGCGCACGACTAGGAGCGCAGACTGCTGCCACAACGGAGGACATGAGCAGACTTCCACAAGCTAGTTCTCCAGTCAGCAAAAGCAGCCATGCTCCGAAAAGTCAGAAGTTCAGCCCAAAGCGAGCTATCGGCTATGGACTACGGAAGTTCCGAAATCACATTGGTAGCAGGGGTACCGAGGAAGGAGTAGACGCGCCACAGAGGCAAAACTCAACAAATGCCATCTGTGGACCACAGTACGTCTCCACACCTCCATCTGCTGAACGAAGAACTTCCGTTGGGCGACTCACCACGAACGAAACAACAGAGTCCACGCATCCCAAGAGACTGGGCCTTCAGGAACCGCCCAACCAGCTAGAAGGAACGCCCAAGAAGATTCGGACATAGACGAAGACTGTGCTAGTGTGAGTGACAGTGCCGTGCAATTCAATATTGTAAACTCTAATGTTGTAACTGACGCGGACAGAGACACTAATCAACTGGCACAATCGCGGGTTACTTTGGGAGGCTCGTTGCGAGAGAGCTTGCTGGAAACGAAATACACCGAGCTTCCGGAGGAAGTTGAATCCTTGATAGACCTGGCACTACAAGGTCGCAACGAGCCTCTAACGAAGGCTCTCGACGACTTCATAGCGTCGCGGACCAAGTCTGCCAGAAGACAAAGGAGCACCCGCCGGCCAGCTGCGAATAACGCCCCAAGACAAGAAGAATACAACTACGGCCGTTTGCCGCTACGTAGTCTGGTTCCGGAAAACAAGTCTGATGACGAACCAGATCTCGCTAGCCCTCAAACTTGTTTCCTTCTCGAGCGTGACGATCTGTTAGCTGAGATGGCAGCTTCTCAATAAGACTGTCCTGAAGTAAAGGATGCCATCGGTGAATGGGAAATGCTAAGGTCGTTATCTCCGGAGGAAAGACAACGTCTTGAGCCATGGGAAAGTTGTCTTTGGGATTCATTTGAGGTCAAATATGGTCTGTGAAAATAACCATCCATGGAAAATAGTCAAGCCAGGCAGCTACTAGTTCCAAAACACAAGCTTGACCGACTACTCCATCGATTCCACGGCCACGAGGATGCTTGTCAGCCTGGGGCACTGGAAACGTACAAATCTGCAACTATACTGTACTACTCGACAGGTCTAATGGACTTGATGAAACGCTTCGTACGCGCAACCAGCCGCATCCCAGATGCCGATTCTCCCTCAAGAACCTTTCCAGGTCATAAGTATCGACCCCATGTCGCCTTACCCAAAAACCCAGGCCGGAAATATGGTCCTGTTTGTGGGAACTTGCATCGCAAGTAAATGGGTAGAGGCCGAGCCCAGGCCGGATGCAGTGTCAAAAACAGCCACCAGTTTTCTGCATAGCATATGCACAAGGTGAGGATACTGAAAAGAGGTCATCAAATATGGTTCAAGCACTTTTCAGGATCCACCTCGAAAAAAACATCATTGAGCACCGGATCTCATCAGCACCGAAGAGCGAACCCGGTTGGGAAACGAAATGCAGAGCTGAAAAAAAGCAATACGTGCAAGAGTACTAGGAAAGACACCTGAGCAGTATACTCTTCGCACTTCGAAATAGGACGAATCTCACCACGGGAATTATCCCTACCGAGTACGTCCTAGTGTATCTAGATACACCCTATGTAGGCCTGGTGAATGGAAATATCCAAATTTTCAGTTCAAGCGTGCCCACAGGACTGCCAAAATTCGGCAAAAGCGCCGCAAACAAATAGTATATGCCAGAAATTTGTTCCCGCACTCCACTGACACCCCAGCTGTCTCATTTAAGCCTAGAGACCAGGTCATGAACGGCGAACAACGAAATGAACTATTTGCAAAAAACTGGACGAGTATTTATTTCACTGATTATTTTTATTTTCATTTTATTTCATGGTTTTGAGTGATACCATAATAATAATTTTAGTGGGGAGTTTTTGTTTTGAAAAAAACAGTTACGGGTAGAATACCTTGAGACAGGAACACCAAAGACCAAAGTATTATTCGAAAACAACCCTACCTGCTTTAAGATAACCTAACTTTTCATCTTTCAAATATGATCGATCATACAACATGAAAACTTCGTCTATCTTTGTCGGATCCATGCAAACTAGCAATACAGTTTGTTTAGACAATAAAATTCTGTTTGTCTCTGTCTAACATATCTGAAACTTCTTTAAAAATATTCACAAATGTCTGTCGTTTGTCTTTTCTACAGACTAAAATGATGACGTAATCGTCATCTTTCGTGATTTCGACTTTATCATTGTAGTAACCGTTTGTCTCCTAAGAGAAACCTTTTTGACAATTCAACGAATTTAAGTCGCATAGAAACAGTATTTACACTTGTAACACTGGTGGTCAACTCCGGCTGTTGATAAAACATCACGTGGACCACCGATGGTACAGGTCGTCGTCAATGGGTAAAAAAATCGGATTAACAAAATTTCTTCATAGCAGCCGCTGTGTTCTGGCATTTAGTCTTTTACAAAATGAATCCAGGTGTACAAAAAACGACAACAAAATACGGCTTTGATTGTCACCTGTCAATAGGGGGAATTTTGAAATGTTACTAAATAAGAAAAAGAATTTACTATTCTCTTATGTCTCTTAAACAAAATATAACGTCCTAAAGATTCAAATTTCATCACTATACACCATTCGTAATCAACTGACAAAATTTTTAGGTAAAAATTTATTAATCTCCCATGCGTGTCCGGCCAATAAAACCACATGCACTGACATAATCTTCTTTAGTGTAAACGTTTCAATCACAAATGTGACCTTCAGTAGAATGGCAATACGGTATATTTTATTTCTGTCTTCATTATCCATTTGACGTCACGCGAAACCAGAAGAGTCCAAATGCGAATTAATTGGCCAGACAAGCATGGGGGATTATCGACATTTAGACCACATGATAAGTGTCAGATGTTACACAATAATTTATCGTTTTTCCTACTCTGTTTAGCTGGAAAATCACAATTGATAAAAAGTGCTATAATAAAACAAAAATGTTATAAAACCTCCCAATTACATTTATATTTTAATAAATAAAAGCTTACTTCTATGTTTGCAAGAAGGTGGTAACAAACCTATTTTAAGGTGTTCAAGCGGTGTCTGTTGAAAAAGATGCTGATATTATCCAGATCGAATTACTGTGCTTGTCTTTGATGCAACTTTTAGTATAAAACCTGAAAATGATAAAATACAGATTACCTAGTAATTAATTGTTCACTTTATTGGGCAAACTCTACGTAACACCGTTTCATTGGGAACGATGATGAAAGGGAATGATAAAACGATGCTTAATAGTAAATAGAGCTTTGAGAAACGTCCAAATTAAACGTTTGATTTTGTACGATTCAAATGTTGCTTCAAGTATGGGCTAAATTCATGGTCGGGAGTTCGTTAAAGAGTTGTGAGAAATTTGACAGAAATGTGCCCAGGTCTAAAGTTTGTACATGTCAGTCACAAGGTAGCAAAGAACGTGCCAATCAAGATGACGAAAGAATTGCTCATGGTGTGGATGACCGATGAAAACAGTCAAAAAGATTCTAATGAAAAATAATGAAAAATGGAATTAAAATATCGCCGTACCAAGCAATGTTTGGTTGTGATGTTAAAATTGGCTTAAAGACATCAGTTCTGTCTCTCGAAGCGATCGAAACGATCGGGAATGAGGATGATCTGGAGAAATTTCTTGAGCAGTTGAAAAATAACAGGTTTTAGCTATAACACGTATAATAAGTAGAATAAATTCAAACAATTTAAAAATAGCCAACAATTTTAGATTCCCGAATCTTTCAAAAAGTGTCGCAGTTTTATTGCACTGTTCGGAAATTTACGATAAACAGAAAAGTCACCACTGGACACCTAAGCCAAACGCTTGTGATGACATCACAACCAAGAAGTTGAATTTTCCAACACACGCAATGATGAAAGATCGCCTATTACTGGAAACTCATGAAAAACAAATACAGAAAAGGCTGATTAGAAAGTCAAATATGACACTGTCGTAAATTGTAGATCATTGCAAGACTACAGAAATGTCCAAGCAGCATAAAAAAGGAGAAACAGTAGAGCAAGTCATCTTCGTAAAGCAATGCAGGAAATGTGGCAGAGAGCATGCACTTAGAAAAAGTTCGGCATTTAACAGGACTTTTCCAAATTTCAGAGGAAAAATCATTTCGCCAAGACGTGCCACTTCGAAGAAAGGAAGCAAGAATTGAGCATGAATGAATGGATGAATCTTGAAATTAGAGGCATTCCGGCCACCATAAGGAGTACCTCTACAATCCTTAGATCACACGCCTCGCCCTTTTAGCGAAGTTGAGAATCGCCTTGAGTCCAAGCTCCTTGACGTCCTGAGGGTCCAAAGTAATGAACCCCAGTATAATCTGCCTATAGTAGCTCAGAGCTTCACAGTGACACAAAACGTGCGCCGATGTCTCTTCCTCTACCCCGCAGCGTTCACACAAGGGATCCTCAGCCACCCCCATCACGTGCAGGTGCCGCCTTAACGTGTTATGGCCAGACAAAAGTCCCACCAGCAACCTTAGGTTGGCTCTATCCAGAGATAGGCAGAAGCGTCCATCCTTAGCACTGGGCCCTTCAATGAGTTCCCGTGCCTGGCGGAGATGTCTAGAGATACTTCTCCATTTCTGAGAGTGTTGTCTTGCAACTCACGTCTCCATTTTCCTCCTAGCTTTATGCGCGGTCACTCCTAGAGCTGGCTCAGGACCAACGAGCTTGCTGGCTGGTCCTGCCTTCGCCAGAGTGTCCGCCGTCTCATTGCCCCTTATCCCAGCGTGCCCCGGTACCCATATTAACGATACCGGATGCCTCGCTGCGAGGCAATCCAGAGCCTCCCTGCATTGCAATACAAGACTCGAAGTAATCTTACAGGCACTTGCACTTATACTTGCAGCCTGGCTGTCGGATAAGATTGTTATTCTTCTCCTAGGCCCACCCTCCTCCAGAATGTGAGATACACAAGCCAGAATCGCAAAGATTTCCGTCTGGAAAATAGTGGTGTATCCACCGAGAGGCAGAGATAGCCTAGTTCTAGGCCCAGAGACCCCAGCACCTGAGCCCTCTTCGGTGACCGAGCCGTCCGTGTACCAGACCTGCCCGCTCACTTCGGGCATCCCACTCCTCCCTCGTTGGATACTCCACAATAAACTTGCGGTTGAAGCGATATTTAGGGGTAATACGATCACCCCTGCTTAGAAGGACGGGGTCATCCCTTTCTAATTCGACTAAGATGGCAGTATGCCCCTTAACCGGATTCAAGAAAGTCCAGCTGCCCTGACTCCACAGTCGATGAGCGACTACTCTCGCTTCACCGCGGATCACCAGATCCAACAGTGGGAGATCCAACATAGCTTCCATTGCACTCAATGGCGTTGTTCGCACTACGCTTGTAATACTAATACAGGCCAAACGCTGAATTTTATTGAGTTTGGCCTTTGTTGTCTCAGTTCTAATGCAAGGCCACCAGACCAGGGGGCCGTACAAGAGAGATGGACGTACTATCGTCGTGTAGAGCCAGTATACCATTTTGGGTTTAAGCCCCCACCTTACCCCGACAGCACGTCTACAAGCCCACATCAAATTGCGAGCCTTGCTAACCTTGTATTTCACATGCTCTCTCCAGTTCAGTTTGCAGTCCAGGATAATTCCCAGATATTTCACTGTCTGGGACAAAACTAGTCTAGTCCCAAAGAAGGTCGGCATGACCAGCCCGTCAAGCCTTCTTCTCCTAGTGAATAGGAGCAGCTCGGTCTTTTCAGCATTAACAGAAAGATCGACTTCCCTACACCACGATTGCACGGAGCGCAGAGCGCCCAGCATAATTTCCGAGACTGTTCTACAAAAACGCCCCCTACCTACTATGCTTACGTCATCAGCATAGGCTTGCACGTAGACACCCATAGGATTGAGCAAGTATCAAGCAAGAAGGGCCCATGCCATAGAAGAAGAAATTAAGGAAATGTTGAAGTTAAATGTTTACAAGAAACACCAACGTATTTGATCATTGATGAAAGAGTGAATAATGGTTCTTCAAGTTCTTGGCACGCTAATATCCAAGTATTCAAGACCTTTATCAGATTTATTTTAGATACTGGAGTAGAATCCAAAAAACAATAAAACCTACAAATGTCTTTATAATTTCGTATGAAAATTTTAAATCAAAAGCTCATTGAAATTTAGCTTCAAAGGTATAAACAGAAGTGTAAGCTTTTTAATATCAGATGTTGTGTCAGAGCCAATTAGGGGGTTAGGAGAGTGTTTAGAAAGTTATATAGATATAATGGATATTCTAAAAGATGTGGCACAAAATGTATTGGCTTTAATTTTAACGAGCACAAAATAATATCAAACGAAAGTTTGTTTACTTTATATATATATCCAAACCTGAAATCTGTCGAATACTCCAGAATGAAAACATTTCACGCAAAACCATTTATCGAACAATAGATAATACTATGTCTGAATCTCCCAAAAAGTGGAAGACCACGTGATTTACTGCACAGAGATCAGAGAGATTGGCGAGAAGTACAAAAAATCAGGTTGGAACGTCAACAAGGAGACTGGCTCGTGAATACAGATCTTCTAAGAGGACGACATCGTTGGAATTGAGAAGTAATGGTCTTAAATATCGAAAGAGACTAAAGTGCCTCAAATACTCTCAAGCGCAACTCCTTCGTGTACCGAGATGCTGTCGTCAACTGCGACGGGTACTCTTTGCCAATGGAAAAAACATTATTTTAGATGACGGAATATATTTCACTTTAAGGAATTCTGAAAAGAAGGGAAACGACGGATTTTATACCGACAACGCCCTGACAATGTTACATACAAACATAAAGCGAAATGTGCAGATAAAATCCTTGTCTGGTGCGAAATTTCTAGCAGGGGTGTATCCCAGCCTTTTTTGGGAAGAATGAGGGGTGAAGCATTGAATAGTCAGAGGTGTATTGATAACTGCCTTTCCGAATTGCTTCAGTTTGTCCACGAACATCATGCTAATGACCATATGAAGTTTTGGCCAGACCTACTCAAGAGATACCCAAAGCTGGCTTTGACAATACAACAAACCTTTTGCTTCCAAAAACGATAATCCTCCAACCTTCGCAAAATAGAGGATTTTTGGACTTTACTATCTAAGAAGCTCAAGATGAAGAACGACGAATTAACGAAAAACCGAGATAAATTGATCTGAATTCCGTCCAGGACCTCATGAGAGACATTCTACGAAAGTTGCGACTGGTAGAGCTGAACGGGCCACTCCACATAATTCGATAGTATAGTTTAGTTAAGTATCGCGTTGTAATTTATGATAACTAGTTAGTGTTTAAATATATTTCTTCATTAAAAAAAATTCGATAAATTAATATTTTGTGCCAAAACTGTTAGGACATACGTTATTAGAAGGCTTAGGTTGTTTGCCAGATACTGTTGATATTAAGCTAGGGTCAAAGCCATTCCACTAATACAGGCAGAAAGAAATGTACCATTAGCCCTGCACAATAAACTAGAAGAAATTTTGAATTACAGGTGGGTTGATTTATGAATGCTAATTGAAAAGTCTGGTGGTTCACTTCGCATGTGCCTTCATTCAAAGTATATTTGCAGAGAATATTATTTAATACCAAATCTGATGATATTTTAAGTAGATTAAAGAATAAAACTGCATTCTCAGTAATGAGATGAAAAATGGGTTTTGGTAACTGAAATTGCCGGAAAAAAGTGCCAACTTGAGAACATTTAATACACCCTTTGGAATATTTAGGTTCAACACGAGGCTTGATCAGTTGAAACCCATCTTTGGCCAGGCTAGCCTTGGAAACAATTCTAATCACCTAACTGACGTTTAGTTGTATTTAACTGCGATTTTAAGTATTGTGGCCTAAAAATGGCGGTTGTTGTTAACAATCCGTCCAAATGTCGTCATTCATTTTTTTGTGAGCTGAAGGTTTGCAACCATTGCAAATTCATACGCGAATGCAAGCAGTGCATGAAAACGCATGTCTTGCGAATCCTGCTATCAAGGAATGGTGTCGAAAATTTAGAGAGAAGACGAATGATAAGCCGCGACCAGGTGCATCAACAGACAGGAATGTGGCATGTGTGGAAGGCATGCTTAAAGAAAATCTTCGAATTTCAAGCAGCGACAAATCTTGGTGTCATTGTAAATTTTTTTTTTACCATAAAGGAGCCTTGTTCATAGAGTTTAAAGAACCTACAGTCCATATCAATGCAACCTGTACACTGAAACTTTGAACAATCTTCATCAAGCAACAAGATGAAAACGTCCAGGGAAGCTCTCACGTGGTGTCATTCTTCTGCACGACAATGATCGGTCTCATGTTGCCAGAGTAGAGAAAGAAAATCTACAGTGGAAGAAATGGGGGATATTAGAGGATCCCGATTTATCGCCATGCGATTTTCACATCTCTGAGCCACTGAAAAATGCTTTAAAAGGTATTTTCAGTCGGACGCAGATGTACAAAATGGCAAGCAGCAGTCACAAGAATTCTTTAAGCAGGGTATACATCGATTAGTGAAACAATGGGACATGTGCCTTAATTGTAGTGGTAATTATTTGTAGATATACAGGGTGTCTGCGAAAGGTTGGGAAATCTCGAAACTGGAGATACTTCAGACCAAAATCTGTGAATTGGCCTAAAAATACCTTAGTCCAACTCAACGGGTCCTATTAAATATTGTCCAAACATTCCTGCCCATACATTAATTTGAAATTGTACTTGGTGGCGGGTTTGTATGTATTATTGCATGAGCATTTTCGTCTGCATCAATGTGAAGATTATGCGAGTTAATGGGTCCATCCCTTCCAAATCCTGCTTCGTTCGAAAATAATATTATCGAAGTAAAACCATTGTCGTGGTTAAACGTCCTTAAGAGCCATGTACAAAATTCTACCCTTGCGGGTTCATCATGCGCGCTTAAACTATGTACTCTTTGCAGATGGTATGGATGGAGCAGTTGCATTTGAAAGATGAAACATTTGGAAACTTGAAATTCTCGAGGTACATTCCTAACTCCAACTGTAGGATTTTCAAAGACATCATATAAAACATTTTCTTCAACTTCAAATTCACGTACGGTTCTGAGCCCCGCTAAAAATCGATAATAACATTGTAACTTTGACACCCTGTATCTCGCAAACTATCAACTTTTGGTCTAAGGTATGATTAGGTCAATTCACATATTTTGGTCTGTCGTATCTTCAGTTTCGAGATTTCCCAACCTATCGCAGACATATATTATATGACATATAAAATGCAACACCCAGAATTGTTTATTTAATTTTGAAAAAAGCTTGTAAACATATTTGCTATCATGAAAGTATACGCCGATAAAATATTAAAGGCATTCCGAGCCGTACTTTTTCGTAAACGCGCTTTTTTATCATATCAGGATCCGAACAATATGAACTTGTTGTTTCATTGCATTATCAACTTTCAGAGTTAGATTGGGGTGTATAATCGGGTTACGTGAAGCCGGATTTTCTTTAGAGAAATCGCTAATCGGGTGGATAGAAACGAAGCTACTGTAATGAGATGTTGCCGAGCGTGGTTCCAAGAAGGCCGAAACCGACGAGTTCGAGGTACTGGTCGTCAAAGACGAACAACAGAGTGACATTTGTGGCAACTAACACTTAAAGATCGATTTTCCTCATTAAGGGCAGTTGCGAACCAGTGGTCGGAAGGGCAATAACAATGAGGACAGTTTATCGCCGAATATGGCCTTTTTGACTGTTTTCGTACCGTCCCCATCATGTACTACCTCTAACCTCACAGCATCGTCGGCAACGATTGGAATGCAATAGGGAGAGACATAAATCGAATATGGAATGAAACTCAGTCGTGTTCAGCGATGAGTCCAAATTCTGTTTGGGCACACTTGATGGCCGTGCAAGAGTATGGATTGAGCGAGATATTCCATCGAAAGGCACATTTATCGCTTTGTGGGTGTTATGGTATGGAGCGCCATTGCTAACGGCAGCAGGTCACGATTAGTGTTCATTCGATGTAGCATGACTGCCCAGCGCTATATCCACGAAGTTTTACAATCATATCCGTTTACATTTTTCGGAACATTGCAAGATCCACTTTTTTAGCAGGACAATGCGCGACCTCATGTCGCACGTATTAGTTTAGACTTTTTAGAAGCGTCCTGAATAAATCTGCTTCAGTGGCCTCTCCAGATCCCTCCCCCATCGAATATGCAAGGGACATGATAGACAGACATAATAGATTTCAGGAAGCCAAATTCAGATAGCATGAGATACAATACACCAAAAAGTCATCAATCACATAATCCAATCAATGCCGCGACCACTTAACGAATGTGCAGCGAACAGAGGAGCTTCAACACATTAATAACATCAAGGCGGAATATCTCAGCTATTTTTCGAAATTTCGCATTAATATTTGAATCACTTTCTATTTATCAGTAGACCTAAAACTTGTAAAAGTAGGCTCAAAATTACAGCGCTCCTAGTCGGTGTTGCATTTTCTATGTCATTTAGTTTATTTGCCAATACATTTTTTATGGACCAAAGGTGAGTTTCAATTGAACAAACCTCGTATAAGGGGGAAACGTGTATAAGCATGTTGAAACATGTCCTCAAATTGCGGAGACAGTGGCTTTGGACACCCACGATGAACAACGAAGCGGGTGGCCGTCGATCTCCGAGGAAGTTGTGGCGAAGAATGAGCAAATTTCGCTCGAAGATCTGCGAATCACGATTCCAGAACAGCCGGTTGAAATTCCTGAGGCAACTACCAAGTTTTTGAATGGGCTAGCGGCGAACTTCCTTAAGGCGAGAGTGCAAATGTGGATTGATGACGACTATGGAGAAAAATAGCTTAAAGACCGACGTGTCTAATGGTGAATCCGTTTTTCAAATGAAAAATGCGATACTTGAAAAAAATGTGGGAACCTTGTTTTTGAAATAACCCTCGTAATTAACAGAGATTTGTGTCTGCCATCTGTGCTACACGAGCGGCTTTTATCGAAGGCTGGGCAAGCAGTCTTGTCAGCTGAAATAGGTTTTAAGCCGATACAGTTAAAAAAAACATGTTTTAAAAGGGGCATTTGTAGTTAACATTTTCACTATAACACCGTTTCAATTTCCTCATGAGTTCCAATGGATGATCTTTTTTTATGAAAGTTGGCTAGTATTTATTTCTTTCAGCCTTTATAACTAACAGCATTTGTCATCTTTTTTCGTAACTTCGGGTGTTATTTAAGTACGTGGACAAACGTCAGAAGTATCAAACGTTTTTTTTAAAACCAGTTTCCTTAATGTATTAATGAACTTTCAGTCGATTTTGTTCAAATTTAGCAGTGGTATTAAGGGTAATAAGAAGCCAAATTAGCCCCAATTAGATTGACATTATTAAATCCGGTGGGGTCCCGAAAAACACCGTAACCATCATCTTAGACAAAAAATTTGTGCGCCCTGACTTTTTTCAATTGTTCTAAGCGGCTAAGAATACAACTTATTGGGTCTTGGGTTTCTTTCATATTATCTCACTTCGTTTGCGAGATAAAAATAAAAAGCACTTTATTGCATGTTTTTGATAATTAAGATACACGAAAGTCGTCTTTTGAATGTTACTGCTCAGATTATACCTGCTGTCGATAAAACAAATAAACATAAAATATTTACATAGCGCTGGAAATTAAAAAAAATAGACCGGGAAAATGTTTTTTTTTTAAACTAGGTACACTTAAACTTTTGTTTCAATAAAAACATTTATAGTTATAATAGTTGCTGAAAATGCCCTCATCGCAAGCATTAGCTCGGCTTAATATCAATTGTCGAAGTCGTAAATAAAATACGAGATAGAAATTTCATAAACCTGTTGTTGCAAAAGCAAAGTACAATAAACGACTGGTTGTAGAAAATTATTATTAATAATTTTTAGTGATTGGGCCTTGCAACTGCTTTTATCGAAAAATTGTGTTGAGCGATGAGGCTCACTTTTGGTTAAATGGATATGTTAACAAGCAAAATTGCCACATCTGGTGTGATAAGGCTATACAAGAATTGCCCATGCATCCAGAAAAAGCATCAGTTTGGTGTGGTTTATGGGCTGGTGGAATTATCGAGCCGTTTTTCTTTACACACATTGGATGATCTGATTTGGTTGACATGTGGTTTCAACAAGACGGCGTCACATACCACACAGCACGTGAAACAATGGACATTTTAAAAAGTAAATGACAAGAACCAGTTTATCGATTCCAATATGGATTTTGTAAACATAATGCATTTTTAGCTTTTTTATTCAATATTTCAAAAAAAGGCTCTTAAAAAAGCACCCGTTACAATTATTTACCAGAATCTGTTAAACTCTTAAAAAACACCTTAAGACGATGCTCTTATCTAACCCTTTCTACAGCATAGATGAGTTCCTTGTGGTTTTGAACGACCTGACATAATTCAATTGTAAGGAGGTCAATTAACTTGGCATTCACATACATGATTTACATTTTCTATATTCAGTTTGTTTGTTGTTCTTTTAGTTTGTTTTTTATTTCATCTTGACTTTTTGAAATATTCTGTGTTACACATGTGACATGTTCCTCTCTATACTTATGTATAGTGTTCGGACCTAATAAAAGAATTTGAATATGTTGTTTTCTTATGTTAAACCAACCCCTACTGAACGAGGGCCGTGGCAAATGCTTGTTCCGGAAGTTGTTGTATCCAGTATACAACTTCTTCCCGTCCAAGTGATTGTGCACGCGTTAAGGAATACCTCAGTACCGATTGCCGGGTGGCGGTACAAGTCCGCCAACGGGCCACTTTAGGTCTATTTAACATCACTAACACGTAAAAAGAATGTGGTAGACAAGGACCAGTCGACCGAGGCAGTACCACCCGCTAGCTTTTCCCAGGGTGTCTTATAAATGTCCGCATGTTTCCACACCTAAAACAAAGAAATTAATGATGATGGATCCCTCGAGCACTAAAAACTCCGGACGTAAACTCACTCCACTCTCGGAATGTCCGGGTGGAGGGTGGGCTCGAGGGAACAACATCGAAGATAAAATTTGTTTTTCGAACATCTGCGGGATCAACAGCAACATTAATACTGTTCATCACTACCTGCAATCCAATCGTCCCGCCGTGCTTTTCTTGGCGGAGACAAAAATCTCAGAGACTGCACCGATTAACCAACTCAACTTCCCAAACTACAAGGTGCACTCCAATCTGAGAAAGAACGGGGGAGTTGTGGCTTTTGTCCGCAGCAGTCTTTCCTGCTCCAGGGATCTTTCTTTGGAATCAGACGGGAAGGACATTCTGTGGCTTCGCCTCAACTCCAAAACATCACCCAAATTTATTTGCTGCCTTTATCGCTCTCCCTCGAACCATAACTGGGATGACCTACTCGAATACCTCTCCATCCAGATCGACTTCCTGAACATCAATCACCTCGCTTCAGAGGTAGTTCTTCTCGGTGATTTCAATGCCCATAATGAGCTTTGGTTGGGCTCAAATAAGACCGATGCAGCAGGTCGTGCAGTCGAAGCGTTCGCTCTTACTCAAGGGCTGACCCAGCTGGTGACGAGTCCTACTTTTTTTCCCCGCGTCTCGTCACTCCAGTAGCCTGCTGGATCTCTTTCTGACCACGCATCCTGCCCCTTACAGCACTGCTGTCCTGTCCCCCCTGGGTAACTCAGATCACGGTGTTGTGGAGGTTAGGTTTCGGTCAGAAGCCGCTGTGGCAGCAGAAACTCGCACAGGCCGCAAAACTTGGCATTACGGACATGCCGACTGGGAGGGGCTCAGAGACTTCTTCTCTAGCTTTCCTTGGAGAGATGTCTGTTTCACTGACGCGGATGCGTCGACTGTCTGTTCTTCAATAACCGAAATTATCCACGTCGGAATGGAGGAATACATCCCTCACACAGTGAAAGTTCCTAAACCAGGGTCCAACGGCTGGTTCAACAAATCGTGTGACACTGCTCGCCAGCAGAAGATCAAGGCCCACAGAACCTACTTACAAAACCCCACTGTAGAGAACAGACAAGCCGACGTCGAGTCCAGAAACAGATATAACGAAGCGGTTCGCAATGCCAAAAACCAGCATGATATAAAAGTTAGGCACATGGTAATGTCGCAGCGCAATGGCAGTCGGTCTTTCTGGACGCTGGCCAAGCAGATTGAAAAGAACTTCTCACACAGTAGCCTTCCACCACTTACGTGTCAGGATGGAACTATTGTATTCGACTCAAAGGCCAAGGCGGAAGTGCTAGCCAAGATCTTTGCTGCCAACTCCACCATGGACGTCCCCACCAACGCCCAAGTGCCGTCAATTCAAAGGGTTCCCCACACTATGCGGGAGGTAACATTCAGGCATAAGACCGTAAGACGAGTGCTCTTGTCGCTCGACAACAACAAAGCTTCTGGTCCGGACTTGATTCCTGCCATTGTACTGAAGAGATGTGCAGCGGAGCTTGCTCCAGTTCTTTCGCGTCTCTTCCAGATATCTTATGAATCCGGCACCTTCCCAGAAAACTGGAAATTTGCTCATGTACAGCCCATCCCAAAAAAAGGATCTAAGACCGACCCTTACAACGACAGGCCTATAGCTCTGCTTTCTGTTGTAAGTAAAGTGATGGAGAGGTGCATAAATCGCGAGCTTCTGGACTACCTCGAACGTCACAGCTTGATTAGCGACAGGCAGTACGGTTTCCGGTACCAACGATCCACAGGGGACCTCCTAGCTTACGTCACGCAACTGTGGAGTAAACTCATCCAGTCTCATGGTGAGGCTCATGTCGTTGCTCTTGACATCACAAAAGCGTTCGATCAGCTGTGGCACGCTGCCCTCTTAAGCAAACTTCCATCCTACGGCCTCCCAGAAAAGCTTTGCAGATGGGTGGCTGACTTTATCTCTGGGCGCAAGATATCCGTCGTAATTGACGGATTCTCCTCTTCATCCCACAACGTCAACGCGGGTGTTCCCCAGGGATCGGTCTTGGCTCCAACACTGTTTCTCTTACATATCAACGACCTCCTTTCCTGCACGATCAACCCAATCCACAGCTTCGCTGATGACAGCACTCTACATGCAGGAACTCAGAGTGACAAGCCGATATCTGCCGCTGAGCTGGAAAAAAGAAGACTAGCGACGACTTCTTCTCTGAGAAGAGACCTGGAGGCTATCACTACTTGGGGACGCAACAATCTTGTACAGTTCAATGCTTCCAAAACACAGTACTGTACTTTGACGAACAAAAAGCGTCCTAGCGCTCATACAGTTTCGATGGACGGCCGAGTTCTACCAAAGAGCCATTCATTTCGGCTGGTCGGAGTCCAGATCACCGAGGACCTGATCTGGCACGAACACATCTCTTCAATAGCTGCAGCTGCTGGGAAAAAGCTAGGCTATTTGTTTAGGGCTAAGAAGTACTTTTCTCCGCATGACCTTCTCACTCTATACAAGGCCCAGATAAGGCCTAGTCTCGAGTATTGCTCACACATTTGGGGTACTGCTGCCCCGACTACATTGTCCATGCTCGATGCTGTCCAGAGGAGGGCGGTCCGACTGATCGATGACTCTTCTCTAACAGACAGTCTCGGGACTCTTTCGCACCGGCGGGCTGTCGGCGATCTGGCTCTTTTCTACCGTTACACCAACGGGGTTTGCTCCTCGGAGCTCTCTTCCATGATGCCGTCGCGCGATGTGCCTGCCAGACAGACCCACCTAACTTTGGCGTCCCATCCTAATCGTGTCGAACTTCGTACATCCAGAACTGGCCGATACGACCGCTTCTTTGTCCCGAGGGTGTCTAGGTTGTGGAACAATCTACGGGAGGAAGCTTTTCCCAGTTCTACTAACCTTAGGCAGTTCAAAAATCGTATTAACAAAATTTCTTTGGGGGATCATCATAGCAGCCGCGGTGTTCCGGCATTTAGACTTCTGCCTGCGCGGCTGTTTCGATATAAAAAAAAAAACAAGTGATATACATATAAAGAAACTCAAAAGACAAAATAGTTGTATTTTTAGCTGCTTAATCCGAAAAAATAGAATGGAAAAACGTCAGTGACGTATAAATTTTTTGTCGAAGATATTGATCAGGGTGTTTTACTGCTCTTAATGCTACCGCTAAATTATCGATATTCAGGGAAAAACGATTTTTCAAAAAGTTTAACACCCTGTATCTGAATATGAAGAATTTCTGGACCTATGTTTTTTACAAACTTTTCAACTTAAAATTACTCATATAATCACCACCTGAAGTTTGGCCACGTGTTTAAATAACACATTCTATAACGTTCTGTTTACGGTGGTGTTCCGACTTATTTCTTCTATCTCATTCATTCACTCACACCTAGTTCGATAGAATCATCGGGATCCTCTAATACCAGTGAACGAGTTTTTCAAGGAATGATGAACTAGTTCACTTAATTCAATCGTAAAAAATTGTTCGATGAAACTAGTTCGTTCGCAAGCTGGTACGTAGGCTTATTTTCGCGCAGGCACTACTTTCAATTATATGGAATATGTTAATCAATGACTACATAACAAGATCTTAAACTATCTACCTCATATAACAGCCAATTTCTGTCTCCGGTCGTGACGTCGTCGTACGAACAGCGTGTCCTCACAAGCACCAGGGGCAGCTGGTCAGACCCGCCTCGTTAATGGGCGGTGGTCATCGGCCCCCGGTGGGCGTGTCTTCTTGGCTCCGCCTACGCGCTCCGACCATCGAATTTCTCCGCTCCGCCCCCTCGTTGTCGTCGTCCTCGCTGAGCCGCGAAGAGGAGCCGTCCGCGTTGCAGAGTCGACACCGGCTGCATGCGATACACGGCGCAGCTAACAACAGGAGCGGCGAAGCGACCAGAAGCAGGATGCCGAAGCTGGCGAAGATGCCGACCACTTGCGTGCGATGCCACAGAACGGAGGCGCGGGAGTGACCGAGCTTGTTTTTGCACGGGCCGCGGTCGTAGTGCCGCAGGAGGAAGTCGTCCTGTAAAAATACGAGAGACATTGTAATAAATTGTTTTAACCAAATTCATATATCGATTGCTTCGGGCGGAAAGAGTTATCGAGTTGCGGTATTCGGGAGGTTCTTCAACAACTCTTTGAGAAAACGTACAGGGTTCGATCGGTATATTTCTTTTATTTATCAATTGATACAGGGTGAGCAAAAGTAAGTCATGTTTTTTTTAGCAAAGTTTGGGGCTATGTCATTCCAATAGTTCATAATAAGTAATAAAATGTTGAAAAGCTACAAACGTTTTAAAATTACTCTTTTTAAATGCATAATTTTCTTTTTTTTACTAACTTATTCGATAAAAAATGCAATTTTCTGTAAAAAATCTCCTAGTAATGAAATGTGCAAATTATGTAAATAATATCTCTATCTAACAAGCTTTCACTTGAGGTATTAAGCGTTCAATTATCAGAAGTACATGCAGAGAAACAACAATGACACCCACAGAGGCTGGATTTTTAAGGAATTTGTATTACCTGTTTGAACAAGTCGTTACTGTCCTCAAAGGACTCGCATGCCATGATTGTTTTATGGCATCGGCTCGACGAGGAAGCGAGCGAGAAGAGCTGACTTAGTGGAGGAGTGAGAGAGAGAGAGCTGTTATTATTCATCATTGTAGTTACGCCATCGCCGCACGCCGAGTGAGAATTAGGTTTAGTTGGTATCTACTACTGCGTACGTGCACACGTTTTACGCACGATTATTATTTTCGAGTTTCCCAGTTCATTTCGAGTGGTTTCTTTATCATCACGGCAGACGCAGAAGACCAGGACCTCGCCATAGCGAACAAGGGCAAACTTTTACAAATGAATAATACGCAGACATAATGTTCTGTTATGGACTTTGTAACGGCGGTTCTGCAGCTGCCCGCCGTGAATATCGGCAACGTTTCCCGAATCGCCGAACACCTCATGTTACTGTGTTTGACTCTGTGTATCGGCGCATTCGCCAAACCGGACGTGTTCAAAGGCAACATAGTGATGCTGGTCGACCCCGAGTCTATCCTCCTGAAGATGAAGAGGAAATCCTTCGTGTGTTTCAGGAAGACCCTACTACGTCTACGCGCATTGTGGCTGCTCAGTTGGGTATATCACAATACAAAGTATGGTTCATTGTGCATACTGCAAGATTATACCCTTATCACTACACGCCTGTGCATGTGATTGAAGAGGGCGATTAGATTTCTGCAGGTAAATGTTACATGCAGATACAGAAGATCCAGACTATTTTAAGAAAATTCTGTGGACCGATGAATCGAAGTTTGATAAGGACGGGATCACTAACTACCATAATTCTCATTACTGGGCTGATAAAGAAGCTTTAAACCCCCGAAAAATAAGACCGACGTGGTCTCAGAGCCGGTTTTCAGTCAATGTGTGGATGGGCATCATTGATGGATATTTAATTGGACCTTATTTTCTGCCCGCCAATTGAAATGGAGAAGTGTATGAAGAGTTCTTGAAAAATCACTTGTTTCCATTAATGGAAGACGTCCGATTGGCGGCGAGACAAAATATGCGGTTCCAGCACGACGGCTGTCCCGCACACTACAGTAGATTAGTACGGGCGTATTTAGACTCTAAATTTCCAAATCAATGGATTTGCAGAGGCGGGCCCATTGCCTGGCCAGCAAGAAGCCCAGATCTCACACCGATGGATTACTATGTGTGGGGACATATGAAAAGCCTGGTGTACTATGTTTCGCCCGTCAGTACAGCTGACCAAATAAAAAGCCGCTTAACAACTAGAGTTGCCAAAAATGAATTACGTAAGAGAATGCGGGCGTGTATTCGTAACAGGGGATTACAATTTGAGCAGAATCTGTAAAATACTAAAGGAAATGTAATTAAATTAAAAGCCTTTTTATTTATCCTACGTAGTTATCGTTCGTACAACTTTACTCATCTTTTTTTTAATTTTATGTCTTTGTAGTTGAGTTAGTTGGAACTTTTATACCTCAAATGAAAGCTTGTTAGATAGAGATATTATTTACATAATTTGCACATTTTATTACTAGGAGATTTTTTACAGAAAATTGTATTTTTATCGAATAAGTTTCAAAAGCGTAATTTTAAAACTTTTGTAAGTTTTCCACATTATATCACTTATTATGAACTATTGGAATGTCGGCTATGCGACGATAACAAAAAACTCAAAATCAAACATGTCGTTTTTTGTATTCCAAATTTAACTCTGAAATCGGAATAAAAAATAAAAAAAATAAAATTCAAATAAGTCAAAAACGGTTAACTTCTGGATAGGACATTATAGGACAAAATCGGTTGTTTTTGACCTAATCTATCACCCCTTAACAGGAATACGTGGCATTACAAGTCACCCTGTATATTTGTTATTTTACAATAATAAAAACACTTCATTATTATTATTATTATTATTATTGTATTATGTAATTTAAACAGAATTTATAAATTGTACAATGCAATTAAACAACAAATCCAAGTTACTACTTTCAATATAGGGTGTATTCCAGTGGCGTAACAACAAAAGCATTTTTCGGTTTGGTAAGAAGTGCTATTAATTTAAAAAAATCTATATATTTTTCAAAATTGGCGTACGCGTCTTCAGTGAAGATGTTTTCCAGGTAATAGACTCTATTAAATTTTTAAACTACATCAAAGGATTTATTGATTTACATTAACAAAATGTAACATTTTAGAAAACAAAAATCTGAAGACCAGTTAAATACCCAAATTATTTATTCATGACAAAAACGAACTTTTTACAAACAGCAACAGTTATTTTAAACAATATTGTTAGTACCTTGTAGGGTCACCCATCGATCACAGCCTACGATACTTTCCAGAAGGTAACAAATAAATTCTCGGGATACATTTTCCCACTCTTCCTGAATAGCCCCAGACAGCTCCTCCATTGTTGAGGAGCATTTTGTCTTGATGCTCAATGATGTTTAACTAGATCATTCACTAAAGGACCTTGATCTTATACAATTCTCTCGGTCTTTTTGAGAAAATAAAATTATACTGTTAAGCCTACAGTCAATATTATTGTTACTGAGCAATTGCATGTTTGAGGTGTAGGTAGTGAGGATGAAACCGGAGAAAAGTCATAGAAATATTCCAAATATCAAAAAGATGCATACAGGTAGAAACATGGACAAGATCTGAAATTGGGGATCCGACAAGGAGCTGGTGAAGAACCTCCCGAATAGCGCAACTCGATATCTCTTTCGTTCCGAAAATTTCGGATTTGAATTTGGGTAGGATTTTCCATTTTGTAAAGCAATTGTCCACCAGTTTAGATGTAAGAGTCGAACAAAAAATGGCGTCAAGTAGATTGACTGTATACTTCATACGCCTTCTTTGGAGGTTTCGGAGAAAAATGATGTGTTACGTCGTTCCAAAAGGCGGAATCAAATCGTGACTAGGGACGCTCACTTAGGTACGCCGAATCTTCAAACTGTAAGGGGTTAAGTGGAAGAGCAGCTACAGCTGAACTTCGCCCGTATTTGTCTATTTTTTATATAATCAGTCTATTTGGAAATAAAGACGTTTATTATTATAATTTATAAATTACATATTTATCTTTCCTTGACATATGAAGGAAAAATACATCATTTATTTTAACTGTTTTGTAGGACTCAAAAAAAGTTTATATACCAAAAATCGCCTATACAGGGTGTCCCAGAAGTCGACGTCAAGCTGAAACCGGGTGATAGGCAAAGTCATAACAGCTATCAGAAAAATATTTAAAAAAATTTTATTTATGTGTTTTGAGAATTATAGGTCTTTGAAAAAAATATAGAAATTTCACACCCTACGGCAGTCTGTCAACTCCTGTTACTACAAATATTAACTTTTTTTGGATGTTATTTTTACAATGTAATGATGAATAATGCATCTTCAAACTGGTGTCTCAACCTTACTGCCAACTTTTCTCGTTCAGGAAAAATTGCCACTTATTTCCCAACCAAGTATTCCAAAGTAAAACTTTGCTCAACTTTAACTGACTGTACTATAAAAAAATGTACTACGAGAGTTTGGCAAGTAACCTTAAAAGTTGGCGCATTTAATAACGATTCCAAAATGGTATAACACTTAGAAGATTACTCGTTAACTTATGCACAATTTTATTTGAAAAAAAAACTGATGAAAATTTTTCAAAATTTCCTAATTAAACAGCGATTATGAAAACGCACAAGAACCCTTAAAGATAACTGTTTGCACAACAGTGGGCGTCAAAATGCTGCTGATGATGATTTACCTTTACAGCAAATCCTCAAACTGTTTTCCTTCTTAAAAAAGATCGGGTTATAACGAGCGAATCCACGGTTATTAACAAACTCAGCTGCTTACAATAGTCTTTGCCGTAACTCAGCTACATTTTGAATAGGCTTGAAATACACTTTTTCTTTTACAGTTCCCCAGTAAAGAAATCTAAAGGATTCAAATCAGGTGATCAGGCTGGCACGGTATTGTACCAGACCGCCCTATCCATCTGCCTGGAAAGTTTTGATCGAGATACTCTCTCACTGAGAGTGCATAGTGCGCTGGGCAGCCATCATGCTGAAACCACATGTCCCTGTAAATACTCAGCGGCACGTCCACCAATAAATTTTGTACATGATTTTTCAAAAAATTCAAATAAACTTCAGCAGTCAAAGTCTCTGGGATCTCAAACGGACTGATTATTTTACCATTTAAAATTCCTGTCCAATGGTTTATCTTGAAGCGATATTGAGATTTATCTTCTCTCATCAAATGTGGGTTTGCTACGTGCCACTCGTGTAAGTTATGCAGGTTCATGTAGCCATCTTTCTTAAATGTGATCTCATCCGACCATAAAATTTTTTCAAAGAACTGTGGATCTTTCCTGTGTCTTTCTAACATTGTGCGACAAAAAGCAACTCGGGGCTCACAATCCCAGGGCAGAAGAGCTTGAACACGCTGTATGTGGTATGGATGAAGCAAATCACTTACTTACTATTGCACACTTTGATACCGATCAGTACTCCTTCGTTTACTGCGCATCTTTACATGTTCGTGCTTGTTGATTTCGTACTGTTACTAATTTTGGATTCGTGAACTGGACTGTTGATCGCTTGTGATTTGGATTTGGACTGTTTAATTGCTTTTCAAAACAACATTTGCTCTCCTTAGACTATCTTTGATAGTGTGATTGTGCAGTGCCGCTATGTCCGTGTACACCGTACAAGAATATGCTAACATGCACCTCATTTATGGGGAATGCAGATGCAACGCTAGTGCTGCAGCGAGACTTTACTGTGAGAGGTACCCGAATGCAGCTCGTCATCCAGATCATCGAGTGTTCACAAATGTGCACCGCTTACTGTTCTCAGAGGGCCAGCTACCAAACCAATCACACGGTGAGGGAAGATCTTTCCTTCCTTACGAAGACGTGGTGCTAGGAGCTGTCGAAGAAGACCCGAGTACTTCAGTGCGTGCAATAGAACTAAAAACAGGTGTGCCCAAAAGTACAGCCCATAGAATCTTGCAAAAAAACGTGCTCTATCCATACCACGTACAGCGTGTTCAAGCTCTTCTGCCCCGGGATTATGAGCCCCGAGTTGCTTTTTGTCGCACAATGTTAGAAAGACACAGGGAAGATCCACGGTTCTTTGAAAAAAATTTATGGTCAGATGAGACCACATTTAAGAAAGATGGGTACATGAACCTGCATAACTTACACGAGTGGCACGTAGCAAACCCACATTTGATGAGAGAAGATAAATCTCAGTATCGCTTCAAGATAAACCATTGGACAGGAATTTTAAATGGTAAAATAATCGGTCCGTTTGAGTTCCCAGAGACTGCCGAGGTTTATTTAGGTTTCTTGCAAAATAATTTAGAAAATTTATTGGAGGACGTGCCACTGAGTATTTACAGG
>CAVLJG010000010.1:72451518-72560619 GCA_963669975.1 Acanthoscelides obtectus | reverse complement strand
ACCTCAAAAAATCATAATAAATGGATTTAATGGAATAATATTATCAACCCCAATGCGAATGTTATCCTCAACAAGAATTCCTCATCTTGGTCAGGATCTAACATACCAATTATAGTGTTATGGCGTTTATAGAAACTTTCATATGAAGACTCTATAGTTTTATATCTTTGTATGAACTGCGACTGGAAATGAAGGTTTGAGCCATTTTAGCAGTGTCAAGGTACTCGGAAATCTTATTTATTTCCATATTACGTAAATTCTTTTCCCTTTTAAGTTTGTCAACTATGGTTTGGAATCAAGACAAATGTACCTGAGTACTGTCCTGTGGTTACCTATAAACGCAAAAAGTGTATCTAATGAATGATGCAATTACTGAATATCAACCAAAACTGACAAAATGCTCCAGAAAAGGGCGATGAAAGGCGAATCCGTTGAGAAAGATCAAAAATATGTATTCGAGTGGACTGTTTCAAAAAAATGATCCGGTATTTTTATTCTAATTCTGGTTCCTATCCCATCAGAAGCGTTCCTGATGCTCTGGTCGGCGTGAAAATCGCGGGTGTGAAACCGGTTGAAGACGCGGGGTGCACTTAACGCATAGCACATAAATTACTGGCGGATGCTGCGAAGGTTTGCTGTGAACTTAACATATCGGCATGCTGTATTTGGCAGATTATTTAAAATTGCATGTCTGCCTATTTATAATCCTTGTATGTAGTTGTCACCGTTATATAAAGTATAGAAGGCCAACAAATTAAAGGCAAAGAAATGAGCACACTAATTAAAAGTGACTAGCTTATTTACAAAGAATTGTGAATATTTTACATTAGTGTTTTCTGTATTGTTTTATAATTATCAAAAGCGGTACAATGAAGTGAGACACTTGTGTTTTGAAACACTCAACATGCATTTGTAATAAATCTATTTACTTATATTTTCATGTAATACAATTTTTATACCATTGTCAACAGCATATGAATATTTTTTGAAACGTAAATAAATTTGGTGCTTCATAATTAGGGTTGGATTTTATTATTGCGAACCTGTTTCTCTGCAAAACTGCTGAAAGATATATTGGAGATATTTTATGAATATATCGGAAATATCGTTTTTGGCAGATTTCAAGTTATGAACAAACGAATTTCCCGGCTGCCCGGCACATTCCTTATTCCAGGCCCATTCTTGGCATTTTTTTCGATAGTTCATCCAGATCTCCAGGCAAGTAGGCAGCGCAACCATCTGACAAACGGTGTTGCCATTCTTTAACGTGCAGCTCTCATTTCTCTCAGCCTTATGTGTTCTGTGGCCCTCATGTTTTCTGGATGCCAACGTCAGGTTGTTTCGGCAACATCGCATGGTTTTTTATTCTGCCGAATGAGTTGTTCTCCCCGTGATATACTCTACTTTCTACTAGGCTCTGCAAGACTATCCGGACTATCCGGTAGCGGAATTTTCCTAGAAATCGTTACACAATATAAAATAATGCAAATTATAATTGACTCTTTTACGTTCGAAATAGCTCCGTTGGTACTCATCAGACGTTTTAACATCGTCACCACAGGTTTTCCTGTTCTGTACGTATAAAACATTTTTTATAACATTCCAGCAAAGTAGCAGAGGTAGCAAGTCGTCCGTTGAGCTGGCAACTCCGCAATCCAGTTGACAAGAATAACGTGGTCAATTATTGAAATGTATATATCTATCCCGGGATACTGACGGCCCTTTTAGAACGTCAAAGCAGCAATTTTACAATTATCATTTTTTTTTCATGTTGTGCCACGATTTCGGAAAAAATTTCGCTGCGGATAGTCTTTTAGAGTCTGGTAGAATACATTTCAACAGTTGTCTTGCGTGGCCATGTTATCTTTACCCGGGCCAGATTTTCCTGATACGAATTTGCAAACGATTTTTATTTTTGTAATGCAAATTTCCCAAATACTAAAATCAAATTCAAGCGGATAACCAAAAGAAAATGGTATTTAACCATTTTGGGTTGGTATTTACCGATGCGTTCAAGCGAGTGTGGTTATCAGTTTGGTTATAAGATCCGTGACGTCATGAATCAGTTGTTATATGTCATAGTTATCACCGTAAAATTGTGGTATTTACCCAACTCAGGAGTTGTTTTATATTTCTGGTTATTATTTGAAATGTGTCAAGTTAGAATTTTGCCGGGTATTGGATGTTGTTATTGTACTTCAACTTGATACAGGCTGACTTGAGTTTTACCATAAAGTGGAGCACCTTTTTAGTTATACTCATCACTGTTATTGGGGACACATTAAATGTAGTTCCTATGCTCAACGAAGTACCTATCCTGTGTAGCCATATATACCACAAGAATATTAAAATATGGCCATAGAAACTCATGATGATGTCCACCTGTATTCGGTTTTACTAATATCTTTTTTCATCATATCTGCTGAATCAATAAATATTTTCTTTGACATGCGGAAAACTTTAGAGAATTGAAAGTTATCATAGCTACAAAGCCATGGTTCCATCATTAAAAAAAATCTGAAAAAGAAAACATTTCTCCTATGAATATTATGAAAGGTTTCTTTTTTAAACTAGAGTAGACGAAAAAGCACCGATTATTAAGTGATAATAAAAATAATCAGAGATTATATACGAGCTTTTCTAAAATAAACAACTTGCAACAAAACCGCGGTTAAAACCAACGCGTTCAAGCGATTCGTGTAACTGACGTCATCAACCCGTGTGTCATCTTGAACCATATCATAACCGCGGCACATAACACAGACATTTTGGTTATTCGCTTGGATTTGATTATTGAGGCTAATGGCAATGGCGTACGCTGGCACTTAAACCTTGTGATGAGCTTGAATATTTTGATTTGGTAAAAATTAATTAAATCATTTGGTATTCAACCTTTTCATCACTACAATTCCAAAAAATTAGCGCTACCTATGCGCCAAGAACTTAAACTACTTTATAATAAAGTAAAAATCTTTAGATTGAAAATAATGAAATGAAATTAGCTAGACTAATGGTCACTAGATGGAGGCTCGAGTCAGTTTTCGGATTTTTTCAGATGAATCGACGGGGTAGTTACGAATTTATGAACTACTCAGTTGACTAGTGAATATACATTTGAAAGATGGTTTTTATTTTTGTAAATAATTAATCATTTTTATTTTTTAATCAAGTTCTTTTACCGCAAATGGAGCGAACGTTTTATACTTTTTTTTAACCCTAATGTACCTACAGATTAAATTTTAGAATAAAATCAATACATACAATCTTCTAGTTATTGCAATGAAATTGCTTCTGTTCGTATAGCATTAAGCTCTAACCGTCTCATAAATATGTACATACTGTAACAGGAACTTCGACCGAGGCTCTCGGACCTCTGAACATCGAGCCTTGACTTCGGATCCCCAATTCAATACTTCAATTTCCAGATTGGTCCGAGCCTGCTCGAATTTCCAGTTCTGTTATCTTTTACTTGTCTTCCTATAGGAGGTAGACTCGCGTAGAACCTGACATAAAGTAATATAATCTTAACTCATTGAAACACTCACTTTACGTGGAATGATGCTTCCTCTGTTCTTCAAGTAATCCAGAGAACGTGGTAAACGCCCGAATGAATACTTTCGGAGCCGCCGAACTCAGTTAGCTTCAGTTAACGAATTAAATAAAAGTCAACTTAGAAGAGACAATTTTTATTGATAATTGAATTCCAGACTCAAAATATATAAGCACTCATGACAATGTGAAACGTAAAACTCATAGGCTGAGGAAAGCATCATTGGAGGATTAATTTAAAGCAAACATAATTTACAATATGTAAGTTTGAATTTAATAGCAAAAACTATTTAAACTTAAGAATCTCAACTTTGCAATGCTAATTAATCAAGGCAATGTATAGAATGCTTAGTTAGCTCAGCGTTATATTAAAAGAAAGGATAAACCCTTTTGAAGTAACTGAAAGTGTTTACTGATGTGAACACAACTTGACACAAATTAACCAAACACAACACTTATTAACAGCCACTAACTGAAGGAAAATCAAAGCAACTTTTTTAGCCGAACAAATCAAAGATAAGGGATGAACTGAAGTTATTCAAAATTATCGGAGGTCAGTTGCGGATTTTCCCCTCCATCGTTCTTACTTAGTAAGTTCAACCCTTGTTTCCTCATTGGTTGGCCAGTTTACAACCTTTGCAATCGCTGTCTAATTCTCTAAACATGAAAACTAATTTGATCAATAATTGTTACACTTAATTTTTGAACTCAACTCTATTGGCTAGTTACCTTCCCTTGTCCCATCTCAAGGAGTGCCGTCAGCGTACAGTCTTCCGTCAAATTTATGCAACAAGGCCCAACTTATTGCATCCGGTTCTATGGTATATTTATGTTCTCTAAAAATCAATTTGGTTTAACTCCTCCATTGACGTTCGCTCATTGTTTTGGAGATGTTGAGTGTTTGTTCTGTCCTTAGTTTTTATGTTTATTTTGATTTTATGGATACAACGAATTTTTACAAGGGTAGGCGGCATGAAGAATTATTTCAACGAATTTAGAAATAGATAATCTTGGTCGGCTACAAATTTTACGAAAAAAGTCTGGTCGACAGTGCAAATCTCAGAAACTTATAGATTTGTATCAGGATCGCAGAAACGACAAGATGCCATAGATTTGAATATCGTGATTATCCCAGAGCAGGAGCAGAGTGCCATTTACAAATCTCCTCTATAACAAGTTTCCAATCTACCAATTTTACAATATTCAGGATGGATTGGAAAACCGAGTAAGTGCTTAGATGTCAAAGATCAAAACTTCGCGCCAACATCACAGCATGAGCAGAGTATGATTTACATCTCTTCTCGAGTTTCAGTGATCCTGGTAGCAACGTGACGTCCACCAAATTTATGAGAAAAGTCCGGACGACAATGCGATTTTCAGAATCGTATAGGTCTGTTTCAGGATCGCAGAAACGACAAGAGGTATCGATGCGGTGGATTTGAATGTCGTTCTTATCTCATAGCAGTAGTTTGTATACCTCCTCGCGTTTATGTGAACCTGGTAACCAATCTACTACTTTTACGAAGGACCTGTGGTCGTCAGGATTGTAGAAACGAATAGGTGCGTAATGTCAAAGATCATAATTTCGCGCCAACATCTCCCCATATTATTTATTGCTCTACTATTTATTTCAAATGATGAACATACACCTCCTGTGCGATCTCAGACTACATTCCGCTATAATATCGCACATCAATATTATATTGCGACAGGTCAGCTTGAGCGCTAAGGATGAATGTGTTATGCAAAAATGGTCGTGTTGTCCGACCGCGTCAGTGCCGGGGTCCAAAGGCCGAACTTATGTCATGTGACGTCATGACCGACCAGCGATGCGTGAGGCCAGTGGGCTACAGCACGCAACACAGAAAATGTCATATAAATTATATACAAGTAGCCTATTCTTAGGCATCTGTACACAAAAAATGAAACACAAGTTGCTCATTGATCCTTTAATATTTTTTGATAAATAAGTACATAGTACCTAATTAAACCTATCGTTTATAACAATATGTATATACATACGTTTTATATAAAATAAGTATTCGTTGTATATTTAACCTATAAGTGTACAAAAGAGAATATAGAATAATTTAGTTTTGTATAGGAAAATGAACTTTACATATCAATGTACTTATATTGCCACTAAAATGAAACTGATAGTAACATTTCAAAATAACTGAAATTGCCGAAGAATATTCTGCTTATGCAACTGTACTTGATATAAATGGTGTCCAACAATTGACGCAGGATTTGAATTAATGTATAGAATTTTTTTTTTTCTTTAAATAGTTATTTCTATATCGAATCATAAGTTATATGAGTGTCTTTTTTCACTTTTTTTACATTTTTTAATATAATTGTAGTTGCATATTAGTCCTTTTTGCTAGCTCTTTTGAATTATATTACGGATTTAATCTCAGTCACAGCGAAACATACACTGCGATACCGGTTCGGTCTGTGTTCATTCGTGTTTGAACCATATAAAGTTTTGTAAAAACGGAGCTTAAGGTATCGGGTACAAAACCATGAGAAACAGCCATGGTGCTGTTCTCGAAAGACTAATAGATGAACCTGGAAACACCATGATAGGTCCTGACGACCCCACACTGTACCACAACAATGGAAGACAAGACATCATAGATATGGCGATTCTGAAAGAAATCGACCTGCGCGCGACCACCGTCGGCCCCTAGCAAGAGGGAAGCTCGGATCACAACCCCATCTTTCTACATTTGGGCGATGGGACAACACCAGTGGAACAGAGAACAGTGAAGAGAGTGGACCGGCAGCGATTCAGGATCACGCTGCACTACGCACTCGTACCATTGCTTCAAAATGACAGCCCTAAAGACATCGAGGAAGCGGTCACGGACCTAGCAGGGAAGATTAAGGCTGCGTTAGAAGCCGCAAGCTCCGAGGAAGATATGACGCAACTAAACAGGTTCAGGGAGTGGTACTAAGGGGAATGCCCATCAAAACCACCTGCCAAGAGATCGGAGAAGACTGGGTCAGGAAAGGCTTCCACCCAAAGAGAGTGAATAGGATGACCAGCAGAAGGACTGGCAAAGCGATACCGCTGATTAAAGTAGATCTCCCAAAGGAAGAGACGGGGATCTACAAAATAAACGGCGTTTGCCACATGGTGATCCAAGTGGAGGCACTCAGAAAGAAGACTGGACCAGGTCAGTGCTACCGATGCCAGCAATTTGGTCATAGCCAAATGAACTGCACGGGAGAGCCGCGCTGCGTTAGATGCGCAGGAACGCACAGAGTGGCGGACTGTAACGTCCCTAACGAAACGCCCGCGAAGTGTACCAACTGCGGGGGAGAGCATCTCGCAAACTTTGGGGGATGCCCAAAGAGGCCGAGTCGAGTGCAGGGCCAAGGGGTAAGAAGATGACAGCAAGGGGCACAGCGCGAGGAGGGACCGCACAGGGTAGGAGGGTGTGTGTGTGTGTGCATGGGGTCGCCCGTGACCCAACCGAATAATATTTAAGTCTTTTCTTACGAATATTCCGCTGCAGCCGTCTCCCTCCACCTACCTTTCAAGCTTGGCCATTTGTTTTGGTGTGTCATACTCAAAAAAAATAATAATAAATAAGGTAGTAATGCTCATGTCAACAGTGGATAAGGATAACGAGGTTGAACAGAATTCAGGGATATCCGAAATTAATTTATTTTATATAGGTAATGCTACCAAATGTTTTTGACTAGCTATGTCAAAGTAAGTTCATATCAAGCAGAACGAAAATATTGTCTCGGGATGATGATATCAATTCTTATGTGTATAAGTGTTCCGTAAGGAAACGGAAATAGTGAAATGGTGGGTCGTATGAACCGAGGTCTTTTCATATTTATCGAAGTATAAAAAAAGTTCTAAATTAATCTTTTCCGGATATTACAGTGAAATTCCGCTTCGCGGACACCCCTCTTACACGGACACCTCCTTTAAAAGGGCAGTTTCTCATGTTCCCGACCGACTCTCATATAACTTGCATTGTATTAATTCTTTCTTGGATGGACGCGGACACGAGATAATGTTCTGCTAAAGGACAAAAAACAAAATAAAAGGAAACGCCTTGTCTTATTATTTTTCTGTTGAGAGAATCTCCAATGTATTTCTCAATCATGCCGCGCGCCATCTTCGCCGGGACTTTCTCGAGTAAACCGGGGATTCAGCGACTTTAGTCTTTCGGTATAAACGCAGATTGTGTGGTACATTTCTGCCGTGGAAAAACCCGCTTGGGACCAAGTAACCTAAGAAACAGTGCCAAAATTGCTTCCGCTAAACAGGATTTAAGAACGAAAATATGTGAAGACGAGTCAAGGATCACGTGAGACCACACGCGACCACCAAGCGACAACGCGGCTCGCACTCAGGTGCGTGTCAGTCATCAGCTGCGTGATTATCTTGTCACCGAGGGGGAGGCAGCTATGACTGACAACTTGGCGTATATCGTGGAGTTGCGTAACGAGGGTCTCCAGCTAGCTGTCGTCCTCGATAACTGGATAAAAAAACAATTTCCAGACCAGCCGGAGGGTAAGAAGGGGGACAAGAGGGGGAACAACCCCCCCTCCACGAAACTAAGCCCAAACTAGAACAGGGTTTGGTCCAAGGTCTAAGGTTTTAAAAAAGCCCAAGACCTCTATAACAAAAATCGAAGCTCTCTAGTGGACAACATACTATCTGGAACTCAGCTAGATGAGCAAGAAACAACTCCCCCTATTAATGAGGTTGAGCGATTGTATCGTGGGATCTTGGAGTTGCTTGTAAGGAAGGCGACGAAGGTTCATAACAAACCTTTGACGGAGTACTCGAAAACGTTCCTGCCCTACAGGCAGGATGAAATTGAAAAAGCGAAAACATCGTGGGGCAACTCTGTTATTATATTAGTTTAATTAGCAGTAACCTTGCAACACCTCCTCAGATTGTATAACATAGACTTAACGAAATGTTAATGTATCTTAACCCCAGAAGAACACGGGGTACCGTAATTTGGGGTGAAATTGATCTCCAGGGGTGGAATTGATCACCAAGTCTTCTGATAATGTTTTCAAATGAAGGTACAAGGACTATAGTAGTGCTGTTGTTGAGCAAGCGTTAGGAAAGGTAACTGAAAAAGGATGGAGCTTCCGACGAGCTTCTCGGGAGTATAACATACCTTTTGGAACACTAAATAATAAATACCATGGACGGCATCATAGAAAAAATGGTGGGCAAACAGTATTTTCCAAGAGCGAAGAAAAAGCGATCATTTCCGCAGCAAGTATTTGCGCAGAGTGGGGGTTTCCGTAAGATACAACTGATCTAAGATACTTTGCCAAAAGTTATTTGGATAGCCAAGGACGTAACGTAGACGTATTTCGGAATAATCTCCCGGGAAATGATTGGGTTTATATATATGCTTCAAAGATATAGCAATGATATCGTGAAAAAGGTAGCTGCAAATATTAAACGCTCTCGAGCTTCTGTGTCAAGGCAAATCATGCAAGATTATTTTAATAGTTTACGCCTGACTCTGGATGGTATTCCACCATCAAACGTGTTCAATTACGATGAAACCAATCTACAAGATGGTCCAGGAAAGAAAAAAATGTTATTCAAACGTGGTACCAAATATCCCGAGAGAGTACGTAACTTCACTAAAAGTGCTACCACTATTATGATGTGTGGGTCCGCATCAGGTGTTTTACTGCCACCATATATATATATATATATATATATATATATATATTTGTGTACTTGTGGCTCACCCGGGAAGGTTCCGGATTTTTCAATCCAACCGAGAGTCGGGCCCGTGCTATTATTATGGCGCGGAGGCTAATTTCCGGATTGAACGCTCTCACCGCGACCCCCAAGAACAGTGGCGCGAGACTGACCAAGGCGCCGGTCCTACTAACAACGGGCCAGATCTACCCCTGGCCCAACCCGCATCCAGCAAACGCGGGAGTGAGGACAAGGGAAGGACAGACAAATCAAAGGCGAAGCCCGTCAGCGGCGCCAAGACATGCAATACTGGCGCCAAGTCCTCCCCGAACTACTATTGCACGACGTGTGACACTGCTTTTACGTCGGCAGTGCAGCTACGAACGCACACGATGGCGAGAGCATGCGAAGACAGGCTCCAATGTAAACACCGTCCAATGAGATTTGGCAGTTTCAAGTCCACCCGACAGCACGAGCGGAGGGCACGCCCGGTGGAATATGCCGGTGGGATCGAGACGATGCGCGGTCCTCTGCCAGAACCAGAGATCTTACAGATCATGGCGAGGATCGAAGCCCGTGAACCAGCCGGGAGAGTAAATAAGTATGGCTGAAGCCACAGGTCTCACTGTCGATCAGGTGCGGTTCAGGAGGAGGAAGCCCGAGTATCAGAGATATCTTGAACTCGCCCGGAAGCAACTCCGGGCCTCTGGTACTCGGATTTTACCATCAAAATCTTCTTTCCCTACCGCATCTACAAGCAAATCCTTCGCGGTCTGCCAGACGTCCGTACTCGAAGGAAAGGGTACTTCAAAACAACCAAACTCCTGCGAAAACGAGCCTCTTTCGCAGGACATCGAGTCTCCTTTGCTTCCGATGGTATCGGCAAGGCAGAAGCGGATGAGGGAGAGTTGCTGACCTCAACCCCGCTAAGATGAAGACGGCTCTAAGGCTACCGATTCCAACAGTGCGCCAAAAAATGACAGAGATGGCAAGATGAAGAGGAGAGAGGGCGACTCTCCAATTCAAACAAAGTTCAAAGAACCCAGACTTGTAGTCGCCCGTCATAGCGACCAACTTGGCATAGAACCAGCGCCTTCTAAAGTACCCGTATCGCTGCGTGAAAACGCAGCTCACCATTCCGGGCCTGGTAACCCCTCCGGTCGTAATACGACTGCGACTCCCCATGCTCCCGAGGCAGTGCTGCCTCCATTTCCGCTGAGAGATCTCGCACCAAAGGAGCAAATAAACTCTACTTTTGTAGAGTACCTGCGAGATGCTCGACGCGGATTCAATCTTCCTGAGCATGGGGAGATCCGTCGCGTCATCGATATGGCGCTTCTCGGTTCCACAGAACAACTGACGGCCGCTCCCGACCGTTGGGTGGAGTCGAGATTTAGATCGAACAAACGGAGCAATACCAATCGCACGAGAGGTGCCAGTAAACCCGGTAGGCACTACAATCAGGCCAAAGGCGGCAGCGGCAAGCGCGCGGCCGAGTACAAGAAGGCACAGGACCTCTATGCCAAGGACAAATCTGGCCTCGCAGTACGCGTGCTCAAAGGGCAGGGCATGTACGAGTCTATCGAACTCCCTTCCTTAGTGGAAGTGGAAATGTTATATGGCGGAATCTGGGAGTCCTCACCCGCTAGGGACGACGAAGAGATCGCGGACCCCAAAGTAGCAGAACGCTCTGCGTTCTATCCTATCACGCCTGATGACGTCAGCAAATGGAAGGCCAACTGGCAGAATTCTGCACCCGGCCCAGATGGGATCTCAGTAGCTGACGTCAAGAGAATGAATAATAACGGGTTGAGCGTGGTCTTTACCACCATTTTTGGGAGCAAAATCCACCCTACAACGTGGAAGCAAAGCTGCACTATACTGGTGCCCAAGGATGGTGATAGACGGAGGGCCGAATACCATCGACCCATAACCATCGGGTCTGCACCGCTTCGGCTCCTTCACAGGATCGTTCAGGGCCGTATTGGAGTAGCAATCCAGCTTAGCCATCACCAGAGGGGCTTTGTAAAGATGGATGGCACGCTGGCTAACGTGCTTATTTTGGACCACCTCATCGGGTCGCGGAAGGATGCCGGGAAGAGCTATAACGTTCTCTCGGTAGACCTCCGCAAAGCCCCTGCGGGTGTTGACTCAATGTGATTTCTGCCCAGTGCTCTGAATGTCAACGTGAAGAAATTCAAGCAAGCGCGGGTAAACGGCGGGAGTAACTATGACTCCCGCCTGGCGCCGACGGAATTTCAGTGTCCTCCGTGAAACGGGCCAACAACAGGGTGCTGTCCGTACTATTCTCTATTATTTTGATACGGAATGTGCACCCTGTTTGCTTCCGCCGTTCGCGCACAACAATTATTTATAAAAATGGTCAACGGTGTGACCCGGCTAACTGGCGCCCACTCACTATCGGGAGTGCCCTTCAGAGGTTGATGCACAGGGTGATGGCTAACCGCATACGGGAAGTACCAACTGAGCACCAACCAACGCGGCTTCACTGCGGTGGATGGCACTCTCGCCAATTGTATGGTCCTTCAGGCCTACATTAGGAATAGGGTGGGCGCCGGAAAAGGGTACTGCGTCGTCTCACTCGACGTCCGTAAAGCCTTCGACACTGTTGGACATGGGAGTGTTGTTGGGGCGTTACGGAGATTTGGAATAGACGAGGGCTCCATCAGATACATACAGTCAATTTTGACCACCTCAGAGACCGCCATCAAAGTGGGTGGCGAGCAGACGGGGAGCATTCGGATTAGGCGCGGGGTCAAGCAAGGGGATCCACTTAGCCCACTGCTATTTAACATGGTAGTTGATGAGCTGCTGAGCCGGCTTAACGACGGGAACAGGGGAGGCACGATCCTTCCTGGAGTGAAGGTCAGCGCTATGGCGTTCGCTGACGACATCATTTTGCTGGAGGACGAGGAAGTTAATCCTCCTCTGACGCTCAGCGAGGTGGTGGAGTTCGCGGGGGCCAGGGGCATGGTCCTGAACCCCGGGAAGTGCTCGGCCATGGTGGCAGGATCGGTGAAAGGGTCACTAGTCCCAAGGAAAGAATATGGGCTAAAGATCGACGGGCGCCGTGTGGCCATGGTGACGGAAGTAAACAGCTTTCGCCACCTGGGCCACGATGCGTCTGTCGGTGGGACATTGAGGCCCTCACTCGCCAACCTACCATCATGGCTGTCTAACCTGAAAAGGTCCCCGTTAAAGCCGGATCAAAAGCTCACAATCATCAAAAATTATATAATCCCTAAGCTTTTCTATGGCCTCCAAACGCCGAAGGTAACCGGTGCAAGCCTTCGGTCAGTGGATCGCCTCATAAAGGGAAGCGTTAAGGCGGTTTTGCACCTTTCTGTGCATACGCCCGACGCCGCCCTTTATGCGGCGATCCGCGATGGGGGTCTGGGGATCCAGCAACTAAGGCTGAATGTTCCTCGGGTGTTTCTTAACAGACTCATTAAGCTGCTCGATCTCAACGAAGATCGGGCGCTGATGGCGGCGCTGCAGAGTGACTGTACGCGCGAACTCATGCACAGGTTGGAGGGTTGGAGGACCAATATTATCGGGGATGGAAAACTCTTCAGACGACACAGCCAGCCGCTCCGGGCTTCAGGAGAAGCCCAAGGGCTGGACAGGTAGGGACTTCGTCCGCGCGGTCCAGTTACGTACCAACAATCTTCCAACCGCTGGCACAATGTGCGGCGAGCAAGATGTGCCGTGCAGGATGTTCGCGGGTGGAGTCTCTCTGCCACGTCCTCCAACAGTGCCCCAGCACCCACTGGAAACGAATTAGGCGATACAACGAGGTGGCAAAGAAGGTCGCTAGGCACTGCCTAACTAAGGGATGGACCACTCTGGAGGAGCCCTACGTTCGCCACAGGGACGGGACTCTTTTCAAGCCAGACATGGCTATCATGAAGGGAGACCGCGTCGTTGTGGCGGACGTGGGGGTCAACTGGGAGGGTAACATCCCTCTACAACAAATATATAATAACAAAAAGGCGGTGAATGACAACGCCAAGTTCCTCGAGGCTGCTCGAGAGTTATGGCCGAACAAACCAATCGAAGTTCACGCCATAATTCTTGGGGCTCGTGGAATTTGGCCTCGATGTAATGAGGAGGCTTCGTCTGTACTATCTCTCGGTGCGCCCCTTCGTTGCTCCTGTGTGCAATCGGTGCTCAAGTGGGGCGGCAGCATACATGCCGCCTTCGGGCGCCGGGTGTGGCGGCGCCGTACTCCGGCCGCAGTGCGTTAGGTGTCTGTCGTCTCCCTCACCTGCGAATTCTTCATGGTGTGGGCTACACGCCCTCTACAGGGCTGTGGTCCGTTCTATACTGCTAAATATATGTGACTGTAATGTTTATTTATTTATTTTATTATATTTACCATTTATATACACTTCTTGTTGTGCTGTCCATCGTGCCGTACATATAGAGTTATCTATTTATTTTATTAGATTTACCATTTTTATACACTTCTTGTTGTGCTGTCCATCGTGCCGTACATATACATTGATAGGTTAGGTGCGTGTTCTATATATATATTTAAGGTGTTGTGGGCCGCGGCCGATATATGTAACCAGACACGTATTTTTGTCTAATATGTGTTTGTGTGCCTGTGTTGGCTACGGCGTAATTTTAATACCTTTATGTATGTGAACCCGTCCCTAATTTATTATTTTAATATGTGTTAATCTGTTTATTTAGCAGTAAGCCTTTAAGCATCCCACAATTGTACATTGTAATATAACATAATGTTAGTTTAATTTCAACCCCATAACAAGGGGGTACATGTATTTATCGAAGAATAAATATTTTACATAGCCAAATGCCTCGTCATCTAATTAGTGACGCGTATGAATGGATTAACGAGATTCCCACTGTCCCTACCCACTATCTAGCGAAACCACTGCCAAGGGAACGGGCTTGGAAAAATTAGCGGGGAAAGAAGACCCTGTTGAGCTTGACTCTAGTCTGGCACTGTAAGGAGACATGAGAGGTGTAGCATAAGTGGGAGATGGCAACATCGCCGGTGAAATACCACTACTTTCATCGTTTCTTTACTTACTCGGTAAGGCGAAACGCGTGCGCCGTTCGCTCACGTGGCGGCGGCTGTCACGGTATTCTCGAGCCAAGGGCACGCAGTGGCGTATCGTCGTGCTTCGGGACTTCGTCGGTTCGTACGGACGGTTTACGCCATTTGTGCTGCCGTCGTTGGTTCTTCGGAGTACGCTCAAGGATGTTGATCGCCATGTGCGGGGAGCCGTAAAACGCTTTTTGCACATGGCAACTCACACCTCTGATGCGGCCATCCACGCTAAGATAACAGATGGAGGATTGGGCATCCAGGAGCTTAAGAGAGTGGTGCCTCTGATCCTTCTTAAAAGGATCACTCCTTTTGGAGACTGGCGACGACGTGGTTTCTTGTGTTCTGCAGTCAGACCGAAGTCTAGCGTTACTTCGCCGTATTCAAAACTTGGCGGGAGATGTCCCAGCGGAGCAACTCTGGCGTGAGGCAATTGCCTCGGGACCATCCACTGCTGATATGCAATATGCCTCTGAACATGCCGCTTCTAGGAGCTGGCTCCGGAACCGCCCTTCAGGCTGGTCCGGAAGAGACTTTGTTCGAGCCGTTCATTTAAGATCCAATAACCTTCCCACCAACGGCCTGCCATATAAACCTGCAGATCAAAGGATGTGCAGAAACAAGGGGGCAAGAATGTGGAAACTCTCAGCCACATTCTGCAGAAGTGCGATCTAGTTCATGAAGAGCGAGTACGACGCCACAACGAAGTGGCCAAAAAGATCGCCGCCCACTCCAGATCGAAACGGCAGACCGAGGAGGAACCACATGTGCGTCACCCCGACGGGCAACTGTACAAACCAGATATAGTCGTACATCTCGAAGGTGCTCGCACTGTGGTTTGCGACGTTCAAGTGTCATGGGAAGGGAACAACGCACTCGGACAACCATGGCAGCGTAAAAGGCTCGTCTACGGCAACGACAAGTTCGTGGAGGCTGTTCGTTTTCGATGGCCGGGCCGGACGTATGAGTATTTGCCCCTTATCATCGGGGCCCGCGGCATACGGCCGCGATGCAACGAGCCCACTGAACGTGCGCTTGGACTGACCAAACAGCTTAAAGACAGCTGTGTCCACTTAGTGGGGCTCATCAATGCACACCACATTTACGCGTCGGGCTCGAGCTATTGAAGCTAAATCCTGCCGCGTGTAACTGCTGGATTTATTTGGGCTCTGTTTGTATTTTAGCCACTGTACCGCATCTCAAACCATCGATGCCGTGGGTCAGTTCCACGTGTACTTATGGCGTATGAAGTATGTGCCACACTGATACTATAATCGCGATCTGCGATACATGTCCGCACTAGATTGATATTAGCCAAATGCCTCGTCATCTAATTAGTGACGCACATGAATGGATTAACGAGATTCCCACTGTCCCTACCCACTGTGGATGGAATTGAGAAGGTCGGAGGCACGCATAGTGGGTAGAATGGCACGTATGGATGAAAAATTGGACTGGGTCATTGAAAATGTGAAGAGCGCTAGAAAAGGAGGGGAGAAAAAGGCAGATGTAGTGGAGCGAGAGGTAGTGAGTGCGGCAATGAGCGAAGAAAGCCCGAAGGCGGCGACGGAGTGGTTAGGGCGCCAGCGCACTTATGCCAGTACGGCAGCGTGAGGGCCTGCTTTTCCGCCGTTGCCTTCAAAAAACGGAACGAATGGTGAGGGCAAGAGTGTGCGAGAGGGGTGGAAAACGCCGGAAAAGATTGTTAGGAACGAGGTTGTAGTGCGCATGGAGAATGAGAAGGACACATGGAAGGTGATGCAGAAAGTGAAGCGTCACCTGGCCGGCAAGGTGGATACCGCAAAGGGCGTGCGTAAGGCGGGAGGGGGAGTACTTATCATAGAAGGTAAGAACCAACTGCAACAAAAGCTCATAGCGGAGACGCTCAAGAAGGATGAGGAGCTCAAAGTGAAGACGGAGCGCCAAATTCGACCACGACTCCGTATAACATTGGTTACCAAGGGATATGAGGCGGACCTGGCTGTAGGGGAGCTAAAAGAGCAAAATCAGGAACTATTTCGGGAATTCACTGAAGAAGACCTAAAAGGGGTAAAGATAATCAGGAGGATGCCGTGTAGGAACCCTGGAAAGAAAATTGGATTTTGGAAGCACCGCCGGCGGTTTTCAGAGAAGAATGCGAGCTGGAAGGGAGACTGGATGCTAGGGAGCGTGTGACACATATATGGGGTGGACTTAGACCACAATTGAGGGTGGAAGGGAAGGCGGATGATAGGGCTATTGAATTGGTGAACGAATGGGCTGAAAGTGTGGTGTTGGATAGACAGCGGTGAAGCTCGGCTTCATTGGGTTATTGAATTTTAGTTTAGGTTTTTTATTGTTCTATTGATGTTAGGTAATTGCAGTTTTAGGTTTTGTTATGATACTATTTTATATTTGAATATGTTTTTACATATGGATGTCATTTTATAATATTTTCATTTGTATTGAGAGGTTGTTTTCTTTTTATATTGTTTTATTGGTGTTAGGTACCTGCAGTTTAGGTTTTGTTATGATATTATTTTATATCTGTATAGGTTTTTACATATGGATGTTATTTTTATAATATTTTACATTTGTATTTTGAGGTTGTTTTCTTTTTATATTGTTTTACTGGTGTTAGGTAATTGCAGGTATAGGTTTTGTGATGATATTATTTTATATTTGTATAGGTTTTTACATATGGATGTTATTTTATAATATTTTCATTTGTATTGAGAGGTTGTTTTCTTTTTATATTGTTTTATTGGTGTTAGGTAATTACAGTTTAAGTTTTGTTATGATATTATTTTATAATTTGTAATATTTGTATTGGGGGGCCCAAAAAATAAAGAACGGGGCCTTCCTTCCTCGCTAATTTTTGGATGGCGGCGGTTGGTGGGTTCCTTTGGTAGTGGTTTTGCTAGAAGCAGTGGGAAGGTGCATAGGTTAAAACCGTAAGGTGGGTAATCAAGACGATTTCGTTGAGCATGTCCCTACCCACTATCTAGCGAAACCACTTCCAAAACAAGTTATTCCAGCATTTTAGTAATTTTGGGTGGAGATTTACCGAGCGTCCCTCGTATACTTCATACCCAAAGTTGGACAGGGAGGTGTACATTTCCACGTTCCGTCGCGTCAATCACTTGTCTTCTGTCGACGCTGTACCGTTCCGTGCCTTTCCCCCTCTCCACGTGTAGCGGTAGTAGAAGGTTAGGGACTGCATTCCGATTGTGTCAACAAAATGTCTCCCCACGTGTAATATTTTTAGCTTGTTCGGGTGTATTGATGGCGGTCGAAGGTTCCTGACCTCCACGCGGCGACTATTGGGCAACGCTCATCCACCCGCCTTACCTTTGGTTTGGCATTTGAACGAGGATGACGGCTAACTAGGGAACCAGCCCCCCGATTACCCGGTCGGGGCCTGTCTGCGGACAGTTATAAGGGGTCGGTGTGGAAACCGAGGGCGAGATACAGACCACCTTGTATCTTACCCCTTAGGGGAAGACATGCGCTTGGCCCAGCCAGCCGAGTCGCATATGACTTACAAGCTACTAGCAGAACAAACATAGCTTCGGAAGATCGGGGTGGTGATGGGCCCACACCATCCCAAAATCCTAGACAAGGGACCCGTGATGATGAAAATGGCGATGACAAGGATATTGAAATTTTGCTCCCCTATACAGAAAGGTCATGTCCCCTATGCCTCAAAAGAAGCATAAACATCCTGCACATGACCATAAACGATGAAGTTAAACATCTAAAATCTGAACACAGGGATATACGAAATAGATTCAAATGCAGGATGTGCTCGAAAATATATATATCCAAACATGCGGCACTGTGTCACGTCCCCAAGTGCCCCACCACCAGAGTTAACAGACTCCGAGACTGACGGAATACCAAGTAACTTGCCTATACCTGAATCGGTAAGCGTTGCCTGCCCCGAATGCGGCGAAAGGTACTCCGGCCGCAGTGCACTAGCACAGCACCAGCGACACCGGCATCCACTCACCCGAAACGAAGCTAGGGCAGCCGGTACACGGCGGTCTCCTCGACAGAGAAGATTGGTGATCTTCACTGAAGAGGAGGAAGGAATAGTGATGGAGTGCGAACTCTGGTACCGGGGTGAGTTGCGCATAGCAATCCGCATGCAGGAGCTGATACCAGAGAAAACTTTGAAACAACTCCGGGACAAAAGGGCCCAGATATGTTATAAAGAACGACGAGACAAATACTTCGCAGAAAGAGGGATCATAGCGGGCGCTAGTACTGATGACAGTACCGAACCAGTATCTACAGACACAGGGGATGGTAGAGTTACCGTCCCCGAAGAAGAAGCGCCCGCAACCGCCAGCTGCGAGAGTAGGGGGTGGCTCCCCTATTCCAGTCCCGGAGTTACTCGATGTATCAGCAGTCGCTGCCATTGCATTTTTTTCATAAAATGGGTGAGCTATGATTGTAGTTGAAAATATTGTAACATCAAATTTTATTCAATTACATTGTCCTTTAAATGGATGTATCTGCTGGGCAATAAATATATTATTATTATTATTATTATTATTATTATTATTATTATTGCAGGGGGTGAAAATAACGTTAATAATATCACCCCCACCGCCGAAAACACAAGTCCGTCTCAGATGCCTGACATGTCAGAGAGGGTACTGAATGTCAGTGAAGATGAGCTGGTATCGCCAGCAGCTTCTCCAGAAGAGACACTCTGGAGACAGGATGTTGCTCAGACTGCCCGTAGCTGCAAGTTGACTCGAGCGGCACAGCAACACCTGAAGGTGAACACGGTCACCCAGCTGCTCAGAAATGCAATCTCCGAGGCTTGCGATTTGCCTATGGGGCAGCCCCAATCGCAAATAGACATTAACGTATACATGACAGAGTCACCGCTCTCTTCGTCAGCGAGGAGCGGGGAGTTGCAGGGCGACGAAACTGAATGCGTAGAGGACAAAATAAGAGGGGCAACAGACAGTACCTCTACGCCCGTACCCAGGACATATACAAAAAGGAACCAGGTATTGTTGCCAAACACGTCAGTAACAACGTGGACTGGCTGGAGGAACCAGGGGTAAAAGCTCCAGCCCAAGACGTGCGGGACCTGTACAGAAAGCTTGGGGGCACAAATCCGTCTGAGGTACAGGTGCCCTTCCTGGGAGAGCCCTCCGAACCAGCACTTGAGTTAGGTACTGTCCTATCCGCAGTAACGGCGGAGGAGGTGAACACGCGTCTCTCCCGGATGAAAATGTCCACAGCACCGGGGCCCGATGGTATTAAAAAGGGAGACGTTAAACGCGTTCCCGGTGCAACCGAAGTCCTCCAATTATTCTTTAATTTGATCATGATAAGCGGTAATATTCCTACCGCTTGGAGGAAGAACCGAACCACATTGATCCCTAAAAAGGGTAAGGACGGTATGTTAGCTGAAAACTACCGTCCAATTACAATCTCTTCATTACTGTCGAGAATCTATTTTGGCATTATCGACAGCAAACTTGGGGCAATAGCACGGTTCTCATCCAGACAAAGGGACTTCATGAACGAATCTGGGTGCTTCAACAACATTCACATCCTCAATGAGCTGCTGAGGCACTCAAAATTCAAGAATGGCCTGGTCGTAACGCAGCTGGACGTGTCCAAAGCATTTGATACCGTGCCGCACCAAGCTATAGGACACGCGTTACGTCGCAAAGGCTTTCCCGAAGAGGTGGTACGTATCGTAGAAAACGCATATGAGGATGTAACCACAGTGATAGAACTTGATCAGGCGCCAATCCAGATACGCCTCCAGCGGGGGGTCAAGCGAGGTGACCCCCTCAGCCCATTATTATTCAATCTAGCTTTGGAGTCCTTACTAGATAAGCTGGAAACGAGACCTGGGTACAAAATCGACACAGAGACGCAGATATCGTCCTTAGCATTTGCCGACGATCTGCTTTTAGTCGCGCAAACTGTACCACATGCTAAGGACCAGTTAAGTAACACGGAAGTATACCTATCGAGTCTAGGTATGAAGATTGCTGCTAATAAATGCCGCACCTTCCGTGTAAACCGTACCAAAGACTCCTGATACTTAACTGACCCAGGCCTTGAACTCGACAGTGGAGAAGTGATACCGGTAGCAGGGGCCGGCGATCACCTTGTCTTCCTTGGATGCAAGTTGTCTCCCTGGGTTGGGGTCACAACCGAGGGCATACGAGCCGACCTTGCATCAACTCTCAGTCGTGTGCAGCGACTGAAGTTGAAACCACATCAGAGAGAGACTTAATCTCCATTTACATTGTTCCTCACTACCTATATCAGTTGTCCATAGCGATGCCGGCTATGACACAGATAAAACTAATGGACCAGGAGCTACGGGTAGTGGTGAAGAATATTCTTCACCTGCCGCAGGCAACAACGAACGCCTTACTATACTGCGGTAAGAGGGACGGGGGACGGAGGTTGGAGTGGCTTGCCACCTCATCAGCCCTAAAAGCCGGCTTAAAGTTCGCGGACAACCCCGACCCGGCAATGCAAGCTCTTGCCACGGGCACTAAGCTCGAGAGTAGAGTTAGGCGACTCGCTCTCGATGCCCGGATAGCTTGGCCAGTTACTGGGGAGCAACTGGCCAGCTATACTAGAACGCAAAAGAAGGCTGAGCTTGCCAGATGGAAGCGCCTTGGTTCTCAAGGAAAGTCGGCAGCGGCCTTCGCCGACTCCAAGATTGGAAACGCATGGCTTAGGGACCTCTCGTTCCTCAAGCCATGTCGCATGATTACAGCCCTCAAGATGAGAACCAACTCATGTGCTGACAGGGCAGCCATGAGTAGAGCGACCAAAATACCGGATCCTACATGCAGGCAATGTGGTTCACAAATTGAGACATTGGGACACATATTTGGGCAATGTCGTCACACCAAACCACATAGGTATTCGAAGGCACGATGAGATCAAAAACCTCATCGTGCAAGAACTCAAAAAGAAAGGCCCAGAGATAGCAATAACGGTTGAACCGACGGTGGTGGCAACCGGAGGCGGGAATCTCAAACCTGACCTGGTAATACAAAGCCGGGGAAGGGTCTTCGTGGTCGATGTTACAGTCCGCCACGAAGACGGGAACAATCTCGCTCAAGGGTTTACAAGCAAAGTTGAAAAATATAGCCGCTTGCTACCTCAATTCCAGCATAGGTGGGCAGCTTGCTCTGCTGAAGTCCTGCCAGTCGTGGTAGGAACAAGAGGGGCGATGCCCAGGGAGACCATCAAAAACCTAACTAAGTTAGGAATCTCTCAAAATCACGTGCTTCTAACAATGTCGTTGATAGCACTTCGTAGTTCCATCGAAATATACAATGAATTCATGGACTACGACGCCCCTCGGACGCGCCGCGGCGCGCAACCCCACAGGTGATTCAGCAACCTGTGGGAAAAACTTCTGGCCATTTTAGCCCTACTGCACTTTATTTTAAATGTGGCGTCTGATTTAATGCTTTTTTTTTTATACTCCAACTACCACGAAGGCCTGAGGCCTAAGCACCCATTGGGTACCGTGGGGCTATGGGGGATACATGGGAAAGGGGGGACGCCACACGGACTCTGGCGAGGGAACACGTGTGCATGCAACATGCACACATTCTGGCTCCGCCTACGAGAACCGCCGGGTGGTACCTCCGCGTTCGACAGTCAGAGACCATCTACCACCTACGGACAATCACAACATCCATAGCCAAGAGAAAAATTTCTCCTAGGACGGGACTCGAACCCGCACAGCGCACGGCGACTGATCAGGAGACCGAAGAGTCTACTACTACGGCCACCGCTGCTGCCTGAATAATATAATAATTGTCAGACATGCTTTTTGTAATCTACAATTTATCAATCAATAAAGTTATGAGAGTATAAGTTATAATTATTACCATGTAATATTATACCTATTAGAAATACTAGCAAGTCGATATACATAGACATTATCTAAGATTGAGTCCCACAAAATTTTATATTTATACTAGGTGTACCTAACATACGAGTATAATATCATAACAGTGCGAGTTTCATTAGAATGTGACATTACAATATAGAACCTTCTAATAACAAGTCAATATACATAATTTATAATATTAAGTCAAAGCTTTTTCCTGAGCTGTTTCAAGCACAGACATAGCTCCTTAATATGAGATTTATATTTCAGGTCACCATATCTTTGTCTAATTTAACTTGAGCCTAAGTTTATTTTTCACTAGCACTAGAGCTCAGCTGTTGATCAGAATTCAAACTTTATAATATATATATATATATATATATATATATATATATATATATATATATATATATATATATGTTATGTACCAGTCTACAGAGAAGAATATGCTGAACAAGGACTTTTGCCTCCACGTTCCTTTCTTATCAGTTACAGTATTGTATTTCATTTGTTCTTTACTTTGGTTTGTATAATGAACTTTGCAGTCAGTCTCGATTCAGAACTCATTCAATTAACATCATTGTATTTGGTCTTTCTCAAAAATAAATCTTTTTAAAAACGTTTTCGTTGAAGAAAGATATTTGAGTGGCGCAGTCAAAGCAGTAGGATAGCCAGACGAAAAAAGGACATTTTCGGTTCGTTTCAACGGTTTACTGGCTATAACGAAACCAACCGCGATTGGTCGCGAACGATCCGACGGAATATCGATATCGTTACCGTGATCACCGGAACCAGATTTGGGATAGAACCCTACCCAAATCGAGAAACCAAGACGACAGCAGCCCAGAGGACAGAAGGAACATCTGCTTCAGGACAGGCAACCCAGCAGTGGCCCAGGCATACGGACACATGGGACGGATTGGATTACTACTGTAAGTACGAATGTCTTACAGGGATGAAAACAATCAAAAGCTGTTTGATGATATATTGAGTGACACTGATTCGGACTCACAGTCGGATACGGAACATATCCAACATAGTTTAAGTAAATTGTAATTAAGACCTAGTATACTAAATAGTACAGTCAATATGAACAACAGTCAAGTAAATCAATCAAGCATGTCATTACGCCCAGAGTATCTTAACATGATAAACGAATTATTACCAAGATTCATAGATATTTGCGAAAAGTTAGTGAATAAATTTTATAGATTAGAGGATGAAAATGACTTCCAGAACGAATATCTTATGAGTAGTATTTTAGCGAAAATCAAAGGTAATGCAGCTTTAAATATTAGTAGCAATATTATAAAAAATTGGACAGACTTGAAAACTGCACTTTTAAATACATATCAAGACAAGCGTGACGTATTTACTCTAAATATAGAATTGTGTGAATTGAAACAGAACAATGAAACCCCCTTTGAATTTTATAACAAAGTTCAGAGTTTATTGAATTTACAAATATCATTTTTAACTACACACTGTGTGAGTGAAGAAGCTCAGATAATATGTAATTTTTGCAAAAGCGTAGCATTAGGAGTATTTCTAAAAGGTTTAAAGGAACCTCTAGGATCGCTCATGAGGACGAAAAATCCTACAGACTTGAATGAAGCTCTGAATATATTTTAATATATTATTATTATTATTATTATTATTATACTTATTTATGTATTTATGCATTTTATCTGTGGTGTCCAGCTTCGGCTTATTTTAAAATGTACTCAACTCACCTTATTGGTGACCACCCCTATTGGTGGAGGGTGAGATTAGTGTTGTGCAGTAGGTGCGAGTCATAAGACGCCTTCCAAGAAACGGCTAGTCACGACGGCGGGTCCCCCTCAGGCCGATAGTCGCTTTCTCTAATCTTGAGGACCCGTTCACCTAATTCTTTCGAAAAAGTCAAGATCAGGGGTCCGGCAGTAAAGTGTGGTTTCTCCTCCCGAGGGAGGACTCTGGCCAGGAGTGCTAGATAGTTGGGCCGAAAGCGAGGTATAATAAGGAGCGTGCAAAGAGAGACCCTCGGGGTTTCCTGATCTGGGTCTTAGCCGCCCCTAACCCATTTATTTGGTACTGAGGACCACCGCACTCGGAGGAAAGTACTCTCACTACGGTTGAGAGCAGTAATAGCCAAATGCTTCGTCATCTAATTAGCGACGCGCATGAATGGATTAACGAGATTCCCACTGTCCCTACCCACTATCTAGCGAAACCACTTCCAAAACAAGTTATTCCAGCATTTTAGTAATTTTGGGTGGAGATTTACCGAGCGTCCCTCGTATACTTCATACCCAAAGTTGGACAGGGAGGTGTACATTTCCACGTTCCGTCGCGTCAATCACTTGTCTTCTGTCGACGCTGTACCGTTCCGTGCCTTTCCCCCTCTCCACGTGTAGCGGTAGTAGAAGATTAGGGACTGCATTCCGATTGTTTCAACAAAATGTCTCCCCACGTGTAATATTTCTAGCTTGTTCGAGTGTATTGATATAATTTTAATTGTTTCTTAACTTTTAACGAAGGTATCTGTCGTTTTTTAACAATCCCAATGTCCCCGTCCTTTTGTTTTTATACTGAACACAAGTTAGATCTTCTCTACGTCCTTTCTGAAACACCTTGTGGCTGCAACCTCACCGACGAGTAAGTTGTCTGACATTTTAAATCTGTCTTCTTTGCTAGCATCACAATTGTGTTTTCAGAATCCTGATGATGGCTCCATAGAAAATGCCGAAAGCTTGATTTTATCGTCAAAAGAGTCAACTTAAGCCTAGAAGTTTTGCAAATTTCCCAATTAACAAGTAATTGTATTTTGTACCCAACTAGTCGTTGGCTTTGGCAATGACTACTTCTCATATATATATATAACTTGAGACGTGGTCAGTTCCGAGCTAGCAGCCGTCGCGAGTGTACACTTGTGCAACTGCGACCCACCCGGACTTACAGTGCGATCTTATCGTGATTTTCATCACGATACGATCGCTATCCACGATGGCGAGAATAGAAAAGCTGGCGAGCTAGCTGAAGCAGAAGGAGGATAACTTCGCAATGCTTGCTGAGCAGATGAAAAATCTGCAAGAAGCATTCGAGCAGACGAGGAATGATATAGATGAGGTAAAAAGGAAGCTCCTCAAAGCGAAGAGGAAGGCGAAGAAGACGGAAGAAGAAGAAGAAGGTGAGGACCAGGGAGACGAGGACCAGCAGCCTACGGAGAACAGGGACATGGATGCCCAGGATATAGAAGAAGAAGAAGCAGAGAAGAGGACCGATGACGCAGACTTCAGTGTCGTCACCAGGAGGAGAAAACGAGTGAGAGTTTCCTCCTCCGAAGAAGAAGAAGAACCCAGGCAGCCAAAGATGCCAGCTGCCACCAAGAAGAGAGGTTCTAGAGCAACCAGGACCACCGAGGCCCCCATGGCAGGAACAGGTGTTCCTCCAATCAACATCGACAGCACCGCTGATTGGTCATCCTTAAGCAGGATGATCAACAGTAAGGGAATTCAATTCTCTAAAGCGAGGACTGCAGGGAACCGTGTGAAGGTGTTTATCAACACACCGGCAGACTACCGTCAGCTAGTAACCCTGCCAGACTCAATGAAGAGGCCCTTCTTCACTTACCAACTGAAGGAGGAAAGGATGGACCAGAGGGTAATTCGAGGACTATCCAGGGAGATGTCAATTTAGGACATCAAAGAGGATCTAGTGAGCCAAGGGATCGCAGACGTCGAGGTTCAACAGATGAAGACCAGGAACACCAAGGAGCGGCTACCGCTCTTCCTCGTGAAGACGAGGATGGCGGAAAAGCTGCAGGAGGTCCAGAGGCTGGCCATGCTCACGGTCAGCTTCGAGAAGAAAAAGAGATCGACCGAGCCCAGCCAATGCTACCGCTTCCAGCGGCACGGGCACCAAATGAAATTAACATACATACATACATAAATTCAAAAAGTATTAAGCAATTTCTAGTATAGTCAGAGCCTTATACAATAGATGAGTTCTATGGCAGTTAAAATAGTATAAGATAGTAGCTGTTTTAAGATAAATAACCATGTAACACAAAAAAAAGGTCTCAGGTAAACTACTATAGTGACGCAACATTTCATTTTGTAGTGGCTATACAATTTTTGTAATGTCATTGTACAATTTGGAATATAGATTATTATTATTATTGACTAGGAGACTAGGAGAACCCGCGGTTGCTACCCCCCCCCCCCCCCAACGGCGCGGAAGCAGAGGACGAGGACCAGGACGACCACGACCAGATCCCATCAGGACCAGGAACCACCAGGACCAGGATCAATCAGGACCAGGATCAACCAGGGCCAGGACCCATCAGGACCAGGACCAACCAGGATCAGGACCCTTCAGGACCAGGACCCAGGACCACGAACAATATATAGGTAAGAGGACTTGAAACTCTTGATTTTTCGAAAACAAGAGTTTCAAGAGAACCTAGCAGACCCTCTATCGATGATCGCTTAACGACATCGATAGAATGTGCGAGGTAAAGAGAACCAACCCCGCGTTCCCAGAGACTGAAACACATGAGGAGACGTAGTAGCAGACCGCAGGTCACGCACAACACATGGCCTACCGAGACGCTGATGAGTCGGGCCACGCGGAGGTTAGGGTTTAGTGGGTATTAGGTGGCCTCCTCAAGACAACCTGGAGTCCCACACACGCTGTAGCTCGGGCTATGGTATGGTGCATAAACGCATTCCCCGCTCACAAAAAAAATGTGTGCGACGTCCAGGTATCATAGGACGGAGTGTGGGCAAATAAAAAGGCGATTTACCACAACGACAAGTTCATAGCAGCGGCAGCCAGGAAATGGCCTGGGAAGACACTGACATTTGCGCCGTTCATTCTAGGCGTGCGCGGAGTCTTCCACCACTGCAACTAGCCAACTGTAGAATTGTTGCGAATGCCACAGCCGCTGAAGAACAGCGCAGTACACTCTGTGCTCAAGTGGGGGTCTAGTTCGCATTCATACTTCATGAGGAATGTAACAGGCCAAAACACATCCCGCCGCGGCTATAACGGAGCGAATCGTGGAAACGCCAATGCTCGAAGGAGGGTCGCATTCCAACGGATCCTGCAAACTTACAACGCAGCGCTCCTAAGGCAACCTCGTCCCGAGTCATACGCGAAACATCGATTCGCGATAGGCCGGCTGCTAATGCGACTGCACCACCCTCTGCTAACCTTTCTGGAGGGCGCAGTCGTAAGGCAGCCGTGCCTCGACCTCCCGTAAATTTCATCCAGGGTGACACCTTGACACCTTCCGGACTTGCCGACCCGCTCTTCCCCCCCGTAGCTCGATTGACGAAAGAGTCGGCGCCTGGCTCTCGCTGCCAACTGGGTAGGCTCCGGGAGCTCTCCTTTTTGGAAAGCATACGACTGTATCTGGCATATCTGCACGATAAGCCAACAGACGTAAGCATTTCGGGCAAAACCAGCGCCGCAACCGAAGGGCTCCCCGCGCGAAGGGAAGAACTGCTAAACTTGTACAGGCAGTTCTACCTTTCGTACGGCCTTTCGGAGGCAGACGCCGACTCGGACCTCAACGCGCTGCGCAATCTGACGCAAACTGAGCGGATGGTATACCTACAAAGAGCCCGGGAAACGCAGTATAAATATATAAGACCTCTCTAGCGCTCCTAGGTCAGTAGCAACATCGTGACATACTCCGTTGCTGTCAAATTATGTTACCACCCTCATACATAATTCACCATTACATATCACCCATTCCATCGACAGCAACGGACACCAGCCTGCGTGCTGGCACCATTATATGTGAACCCATCTGCGCATGGGGTTAAAAATCCAACCCTCCGGGGACATGTATTAATTCTCATGAATAAATATTTTACATAGCCAAATGCCTCGTCATCTAATTAGCGACGCGCATGAATGGATTAATGAGATTCCCACTGTCCCTACCCACTATCTAGCGAAACCACTGCCAAGGGAACGGGCTTGGAAAAATTAGCGGGGAAAGAAAACGGGTAAACGGCGGGAGTAACTATGACTCTCTTAATGGTAGCGCGCTCTAATAACAAGCGCATATACTACTCGAACAACAACTTATCAGTAGATGGCCACCGGTTACGCGACATCGGAATAACAGACTCATTTAAATACCTAGGACATGAGTTTAGTGGTACTGGCGTATTAAAGCCAAATAACTCCAACCTGGCAACATGGCTGCGACGCGTGGATGCCGCACCTTTGAAGCCCGACCAAAAGGCTGGACTTATCCGGGACTTTATATTACCTAAAGTCCTGTATGGCCTTCAGAATGCGAAGGTGAATGGCAAGATTTTACGCGAGGCAGACAGACTGATCAAGCATAGATTCAAGTGCATCTTGCATCTGGCGGTCACAACACCTGACCAATTCTTATACGCATCATTCAGGGATGGCGGGTTAGGACTGACCCAGTTACGACACGCCATCCCTCGGATGATGCATGCAAGAATGGAGAACCTGAGGTTGAGAGGCTATGACCTCAAGTTGCGGAGAGCACTGGAATCTCCCTATATAGCCACCTTGCCGATAGGCTGAGGAACTTGGCTGGGCCGGTACCACCTCGAGACCACTGGCGTGACGTCATAAGGACTTCCCCGTTCAGTAAAGGCCTAGAACACTGCACAGACGACCCTGCGAGCAGAAATTGGTTACCCTTAAGACCTGCAGGGTGGACTGGACGCGACTACGTGCGGGCGGTCCACCTACGCACTAATAACCTTCCAACGGTGGGTATACCATCTAATCCACCGGAGCTGCGTAAATGCAGAGGAGGGTGCGACAAAACAGAGACCACATGTCACGTCTTTCAAGGATGTCCCATCACACACCACCCAAGGATATCCAGGCACAAAGAAATTGTGTCGAAGGTCGAGACACACTGCAAACAGCAGGGTTGGGTGGTAGAGAAAGAGCCGAATGTCCGGCATGCAGACGGCACGCTCTTTAGGCCTGATCTGGTAATCCACCAGCAGGACAAAAGTGTCGTGTGTGATATACAGGTGTCATGGGACGGAGATTTGCCCCTTTCCGTTGTGTGGGCAAACAAAAAGGCAGTATACAGCAACGAAAAGTTCATAGCAGCGGCGGCCAGGAAATGGCCAGGAAAGACTTTGAGATTTGCGCCATTCATCATAGGCGCGCGCGGAGTCTTCCACCGCTGCAATCAACCAACTGTTGAACTGCTGCGCATGCCTCAGCCGCTCAAAAACAGCGCAGTACACTCTGTGCTCAAGTGGGGGTCCAGTATACATTCATACTTTATGAGGAATGTGACGGGCCAAAACATATCCCACCGCGGCTATAACGGTGCGAATCATGGAACCGCGAATGCTCGAAGGAGGGGTCGCATTCAAACGGAGCCTGCAAACTTACAACGCAGTGCTCCTAAGGCAACCTCGTCCCGAGTCATACGCGAAACATCGATTCGCGATAGGCTGGCCGCTAATGCGACTGCACCACCCTCTGCCAACCTTTCTGGAGGGCGCAGTCGTGAGGCAGCCGTGCCTCCACCTCCCGTAAATTTCGTCCAGGGTGACACCCTAACACAAACTGCAGTCCCCCCACCATCCGGACTTGCCGACCCACTCTTCCCCCCGTAGCTCGATTGACGAAAGAGTCGGCGCCTGGCTCCCGCTACCAATTGGGTAGGCTCCGGGAGCCCTCCCTTTTGGAAAGCATACGTCTGTATCTGGCGTATCTGCACGATAAGCCAACAGACGTGTGCATTGCGGGCAAGACAAGCGCCAGCATAAGGTTGCGACTCGCAACCGAAGGGCTCCCCGCGCGAAGGGAAGAACTGTTGAACTTATACAGACAGTTCTACCTTTCGTACGGCCTTTCGGAGGCAGACGCCGACTCGGACCTCAACGCGCTGCGTAATCTGACGCAGACTGAACGAATGGTATACTTGCAAAGAGCCCGCGAGACTCAATACAAATACACGAGACCTATCTAGCTTCCTGAGTCAGTTGTAACATCGTGACGTACTCCGTTGCTGTCAAATTATGTTACCACCTTCATAACTCACTAATACATATCACCCATTCCATCGACAGCAACGGACACCAGCCTGCGTGCTGGCAACACTTTATGTTTACCCATCTGCGCATGGGGTCAAAATCCAACCCTTCGGGGTACATGTATTTATCAAATAAATATTTTACGTAGCCAAATGCCTCGTCATCTAATTAGTGACGCGCATGAATGGATTAACGATATTCCCACTGTCCCTACCCACTATCTAGCGAAACCACTGCCAAGGGAACGGGCTTGGAAAAATTAGCGGGGAAAGAAAACGGGTAAACGGCGGAAGTAACTATGGACTCTCTTCTCCGCCGCTGAGGAGTGTGCACGTGTGTGCGACATAACGCGATTTTTATAAACGCATCAAGAATTTCTACCGCGTCGCGGCGCCCTCAATAACGGGCAGCACACGTGCAGTGACGGGTTTAGTGCGTGGGAGTGGAGACAGCGGGGTGAGTGCAAGGGCTGGTATCAAAAAGGGAAAATTAAAGAAACAACGCGATTCTAACCTAGAAATCTTACAATAAAGGTTAGAATCGCACGACAAGCCGCGGGCCCCATATTGTCTTTGGGGCATCGCGCATCTAATAGAATATCACACCAGCTCGACTGCCCCCCGCAACGCCGGTTTCCGGCGTCAAGCCGCTACTGCCCTTTTGGCAAGTACATCGTGTCCGACGGGGCCAAAAAGGCGTCCAATCAATCATCTATCGGCCCCAAGGACACACACCAAATCTCAGCTCCATAACTCGAAAGTTAACGCCGTACTGGCCGTATTAAGTGCGGCCAGGTATCAGGAGACCAGGAGCTGGGAGGAGGTAGTTCCGGAGATAAAATCTTTCACACGCGATATCTCCGGAACCAGACCACGTAGCGGCAAACGGTCTTCACTCCCATACGCGGAAAGGACAGTACTTTAATCTACCCAAAGACACTCAACAACAGCGGCGCATGCGCAATGGCGGATTCCAGGAGGAAGACATTTAAAACCGCTGTTGCGGCAGAGAGAGTTAGAACACGTGACATGACGTCACGTCACCCCACCCGCAAGAGGAAATTCGATATAAATGAGGGAGAACCAGTTAAATCCCCTCCAGCGGGTGGGAAATCGACTGCCGGTGGCCCAACAGCCACCGGAACCAAATTGGCAGGCTCGAATACCGTTTCTTCAATACCAGGGCCCAGTAATACGGTGACCCTGCAGCCTGCCAATGCAGCACCATACAGGTGCCAAATATGCGAGAGGCCTTATGAGACAAAGAGTGGCCTCAATAAACATCTTCTAACATGTGGCAAGCGCGATCGAACTAAATGCCAATACTGCAAAGCAGGTTTTACTACATACACAGGGGTGCGGCTTCACGAGCAGAGGGCACACCCCGAAGCAGAAAATGACAGCAGGAGGAGGGAACTACGAAGGCCTGATTCCGAAATCTACGATATACTGGCAACCATCGAAACCCAGACACATAAAGGCCCCTTTATGGCGAAAATGGTTGCGGAATCAGGTCTGACGAAGGACCAAATACGGCATCGAAGGGATCAACCTATCTATAAGCAATACCTCGATGCCGCTAGGAAGAAACAACAACCAATCCCTTCTCCCAGTGTGCCCCGTGAGCCGCCCACCTGCCCAACGAGCGAGAAGATCGACCATCAGGCAGCGACATCGACGCCACCAACAGCTCGCGACGATGTAAAAGAAGGTGAGTGCTCCTCCGCGGTTGCGTCCGCACTATCGCCACTCACTCCAGATCCGATGACAAGCAGGAAGAGGATTCGGCAGGAATCGATGTCGCCTCTGTCGCAGCCTACAGTAAGGAGACCCCGCACCGAAGCAGTCAACCTCACCGCCAACTCCCCCGCACAGGTCGAACAAACCCAGGTGGTCATTGAACCAGCGCTGCGCGAATACCTCGCGTCTGAACGCGAAGCAGCGCTGGCCAATGGGAACGGCCATCTGGCGGACCTGTGCCAGGCAGGATCATCGCTTGCGATTAATGATCTTGCCTCCTATCTAGACAATTGGATACTAGAACATTTCCAAAAAGGGGGAAGGAAATACAACCCAAATGGTCACAGAGGTGGACAAAAATCAATAAATTACGGAGGTACTAGACCAGGAAGAGGTCCACGGGTAGAATCATACAAAAAGGCCCAGGATCTCTACCTCCGTAACAGAACAGCTCTAGTGGATAAAATCATTTCAGGAACTCCACTAGACTCTACCGAAGAGGTACCACCTCTAAAAGCGGTTGAGGAACTGTATAGCGGGATCTTCGAGCGGGCTGCGACGGAGACGATGACGATTCATCCCGAACCACCAAACACCGATGCCACCACTTTCGCTCCATTCAAAGAGAGCGAATTAGAGGCAGCCAAAACAGCATGGGCTAACTCAGCACCTGGTGCTGACGGGATAACGGTGGCATCGGTTAAAAATACGAACAACAGGGTGCTATGTATTTTATATTCAATCATCCTTATGAGAAACGTGCACCCTGCCATCTTCCTGCGGTCTAGGACCACAATTATATATAAAGACGGCCAACGGAGCGAGGCGGCGAATTGGAGGCCCCTTACTATCGGGAGTGCCCTCCAGCGACTGATGCACAGGGCGATGGCTAACCGCTTGCGGAAGGTCGTCGCCCTGGAAGCCAATCAACGCGGATTTAGTACGCTGGACGGCACTCTCGCGAACTGTATGATTTTACACTCATACATTCGGAATAGGGTGTCCTCCAATAAAGAGTACGCGGTCGCTTCACTCGATTTGCGGAAGGCCTTTGACACTGTTGGACATGGGAGCGTTGTGGGAGCTCTCAGACGGTTTGGGGTGGACGAGCGTTCCATACGTTACGTTGCGACGAACTTGGCAACCTCTGTGACACAGATTCGGGTGGGGCAGGAAACGACGAGGGACATTGGGTTTAGCTGCGGTGTAAAGCAAGGGGATCCGCTGAGTCCGCTACTTTTCAATCTAGTGATTGATGAGCTTCTGGCCGGGCTTAATAATGGGGAGCGAGGCGGAACAATATTGCCTGGGGTGAGGGTGTCTGCCATGGCGTTTGCGGACGACATAGTCTTGCTCGAGGATCAGGAGGAGAATATCCCTCTGGTCCTCGATGAGATTGTTGAGTTCGCGAAGTCCAAAGGCATGGCACTAAACCCTAAAAAGTGCTCAGCCATGGTCGTGGGATTGGCGAGGGGTGTCCTGGCGCCTAGGAAAGATTACAAACTTACGATTGATGGACGCCGCGTGGCCATGGTGACGGACGTCAACAGCTTCCGTTATCTTGGCCATGAAGCGTCCGTCAAAGGACTAATGCGCCCTTCCCTCGCTAATCTACCGACCTGGCTGGCCAATCCTAAGAGATCCCCTCTTAAGCCGGACCAGAAGTTCGCAATCCTCAAAAATCACATTATCCCTAAGCTATTCTATGGCCTGCAAAACCCCAAGGTGACGGCGGCCACCTTGAGGTCAGTGGATCGTCTGGTGAAGGGCTGCGTCAAGTCTGTGCTCCACCTTGCGGAGCACACTCCTGACGCTGCCCTTTACGCAGCGATACGCGATGGCGGGCTTGGGGTACAGCAGCTGAAACTTAACATTCCTCGTGTTTTCCTGAATCGACTAATTAAACTAATCGAAGTCAATGATGACCGTGCGCTGTCGGCGGCGTTGCAGAGTGACTGCACGCGTGAGCTAATGCACAGGCTGGAGCAGCTCACTGGCGAGGTTCCTGCGGTACAGCTTTGGCGGGAGCGACTAATAGCTTCTCCTACCCTAGCGGGTATGGAGAATGCCACCGATGATTCGGCTAGTCGCTCCTGGCTTCAGGAAAAACCCAGAGGCTGGACCGGCAGGGACTTCGTAAGGGCTGTCCAGCTAAGGAATAACAACCTCCCTACAGCTGGTGGCATGTATGCCACCGCGGAAAACAAAATGTGTAGGGCTGGATGCTCACGCGTGGAATCGATCTGCCACGTTCTCCAGCAGTGCCCCAGTACCCACTGGGAAAGGATCAAGCGTCACAACGAGGTTGCCAAGAAGGTTGCAAAACACTGCCGGGCGAAGGGTTGGACCACCCTGGAGGAGCCGTACGTCCGCCACGGCGACGGAACCCTCTTCAAACCTGACATAGCTGTCATGAAGGGGGAACAGGTCGTTGTGGTGGACGTGGGGGTCAACTGGGAGGGGAACATCCCTCTCGCCCAAACGTACACCAACAAGAAGGCAGTGTATGACAACCCCAAGTTCCACGACGCTGCCCGGGGATTATGGCCTGGAAAGACCATTTCAGTCCTGCCCATAATCCTCGGTGCGCGTGGAATTTGGCCACGATGTAACGGTGAGACCTCGTCCACGCTAGACATCGGTGCTCCCTTGCGACGCTCCTGCGTCCATTCGGTGCTCAAATGGGGTGGTACCATCCACTCGGCCTTCGGTAGACGGGTGTGGCGACGGCGTCCTGCGCCCGCCAGGCGATAGTCGCGGACGCGGCTGCGATGGAGTACTCATGCTTGCTTGCGATGCCTTTTATCTCATTTTAATCCTGCCCTCTGCGGTATTTTAACTATTTATATATTTATTATTTTATCCATCGTTTTAATATCTGCATTGTTCACTGTTCACTTGTTTAGCTCATGTACTATTATGTCCTTATTGTCAGTACCGTCCATCTGTACTGAGCGCGTCATATACATTTACATGTTTATATACATTGTGATTGTCCCTTTACAACTAAGTGTGTATTTGTATGTGAATGTATTTTATTTTTATCCTTATTTTATATTTACATGTTTATATACATTGTGATGTCATTTTACAACTAGGTGTGTATTTGTATGTTAATATAATTTTTCTATTTGAATATGGCGCGCAGCCACTTTAGTCTAAGGCCTCAAAATTGTAATACTCTGAATGACCAACCCCCTTACACCAGGGGTACATGTATTTATTTTACAAATAAATATTTTACTAGCCAAATGCCTCGTCATCTAATTAGTGACGCGCATGAATGGATTAACGAGATTCCCACTGTCCCTACCCACTATCTAGCGAAACCACTGCCAAGGGAACGGGCTTGGAAAAATTAGCGGGGAAAGAAGACGGGTAAACGGCGGGAGTAACTATGGACTCTCTTCTCCGCCGCTGAGGAGTGTGCACGTGTGTGCGACATAACGCGATTTTTATAAACGCATCAAGAATTTCTACCGCGGGTAAACGCGGGAGTAACTATGACTCTGCAACTTCCATTTTTCAATAACGCAACTCCCACAGTTTAGATCGTCAAAATTCACTAATAGGCATTAATTGTGGTTCAGCAAGGTTCCACGAACTCCCCCTGCAATTTTTTTCGAAATCCATTTTTCAAACCCCCAACTCCCGGGGTTGTTACCGTTCGATTCGAGAACTCCCGGTGTTGATCGACACCAAAACACCCACTGTATCCGACCCGACAGGTGAGCGGGATCGCGCAACTCGTCGCACCTGGAGGAGGGCCAACTCCCTTCTTGTGCTTGAAGTGATCCCGCAACTCCGCATCGGATTTAGGTACTTGGCTTGGTCTCTCTACACCAGTGGAGTGGAAACCCCCTGACGTCGAACCCCGCAACTCCCGGGCAGTAGCAATAGCTTGCACTGCTCTTAATCTGAAACCCAACACGATTCGGTAGTATATCTTACCCCGAGGCTCCGGCTCCATCTTGTAGGTGAATGAACAGCCATTCCACCGCCTCAAACAACAAGGCGGAAGTAAAGTCGAACTACGCAACACGTGGCGACACGAGGAGGAACAATACTGAGAATACCTCTCAGCGTATGCAAACGAGGATGGCTGAAAATGTTACCGCAACGGCTTCCAAGAACAATTCTGGAGGTTCGCCATCCCCAACATCACCCCATGGCAGAGGAGGCCGACCGGCCAACAATTGTCCCTGTGTTCGGTCATTCACTACACTCAAAGGCCTCCAAAACCACTCAAGACGATGTCCACAGCCCCCCCCCCCGAAAAATCCACAGGGGGCCATCAACACCAACACCACAGACTGGCAACAGTGCAGCTTCTGTGACAGGGTTTTTCAAACCTACCCTGGCATGAGGCTGCACACCAAAAAGGCCCACCCGGTGGAGTATAACCGCCAATTAGCAGAAAGCGCACCGCACTCGGAGGCGGAAATCATGATAACGTTAGCAAATATAGAGACTAACCTGACCCCCGAGTAAAGGTACTTCTTAAAAGACATGGTGGCGGCAACGGGGCTGACAAAACCTCAGATCCGTCATCGAAGGGATAAGCCGTTATATAAGGAGTACCTAGCACTGGCGAAAGAAGAAGCTTGCGCACGACTAGGAGCGCAGACTGCTGCCACAACGGAGGACATGAGCAGACTTCCACAAGCTAGTTCTCCCGTCAGCAAAAGCAGCCCTGCTCCGAAAAGTCAGAAGTTCAGCCCAAAGCGAGCTATCGGCTATGGACTACGGAAGTTCCGAAATCTCATTGGTAGCAGGGGTACTGAGGCCAACCAACCCGTCTCGGAAGGAGTAGACGCGCCACAGAGGCAAAACTCAACAAATGCCATCTGTGGACCACAGTACGTCTCCACACCTCCATCTGCTGAACGAAGAACTTCCGTTGGGCGACTCACCACGAACGAAACAACAGAGTCGCCCGCAGCGACGCGTTTAGCCAATTCAGCGATTGTCATCCACGCATCCCAAGAGGCTGGGCCTTCAGAAACCGCCCAACCAGCTAGAAGGAACACACAGATTCGGACATAGACGAAGACTGTGCTAGTGTGAGTGACAGTGCCGTGCAATTCAATCTTGTAAACTCTAATATTGTAACTGACGCGGACAGAGACACTAATCAACTGGCACAATCGCGGGTTACTTTGGGAGGCTCGTTGCGAGAGAGCTTGCTGGACGCGAAATACACCGAGCTTCCGGAGGAAGTTAAATCCTTGATAGACCTGGCACTACAAGGTCGCAACGAGCCTCTAACGAAGGCTCTCGACGACTTCATAGCGTCGCGGACCAAGTCTGCCAGAAGACAAAGGAGCACCCGCCGGCCAGCTGCGAATAACGCCCCAAGACAAGGGGGCGAATACAACTACGGCCGTGTCACGCCTATCACCGGTGACAGGTCGGCGGCGTACAAAAAGGTTCAAGACCTCTTCAAGAAGTCGAGATCCTCCCTCGCTGATAAGATCTTGCGAGGGGAAACAGGCGGAGACAGTGACGACAGCCTGGACTTACAAGTTGCTGTCGATCACTTCGGTCCTCTTTTCGATGCCGATTCGCCTGTTGATGAAGAGCCAGTGACGTTTGCATCGGAGCACGAACAGCAGTTGGTCCCAATTATGGGGGATGCCGTTCTCCGGGCAAAGGCCGACTGGCCCAATAATGCTCCAGGTCCTGACGGCCTAACAGTCGCCTCAGTCAAAACCATACCTAATGACGTTCTCGCGGTGTTATTCAACATAGTCCTCCTCTCCGGAATTGTCCCCACAGCTTGGCAGACGTCCAAGACAATCCTTATTTATAAGGACGGAGACAGGAAGGACCCAGCTAACTGGCGGCCACTAACCATCAGCTCAGCCCTAATGAGGTTATTTCACAGGGTGCTTGCCACTAGGATAAGTGCCTTTGTCGATCCCAACCTCAGCCAAAGGGGTTTCACTAACGTAGATGGCACTATGGCCAATTGCCTGATCCTTGAGGCCTACGTGCAATCTAGACGGGCGGAGGGGAAGGCATACGCTGTCATCACCGTAGACCTACGGAAAGCATTTGACAGCGTGTCGCATTGGTCCCTACAAAGGGCCCTACGCCGGTTTAGGATAGCGAGGCCCCTTGCAGAATACATACTGAACAACGTGTCATGTTCATCCACTTCTATCAAACACAACAACGTCACCTCTCGACAAATAAATATAACGAGAGGAGTCAAACAGGGGGATCCTTTGAGCCCCATCCTGTTCAACCTCGTTGTGGATGAGATTCTCACTGAATTGGAGCGTAAAGCGGAAGTGGGGGGTTCGATAGCTCCAGGAATCAGGGTCCCAGCATTAGCATTTGCCGATGACCTGGTATTGCTGGAGGACAACGAATTGAACCTGCCGCTGACGCTTAACACTGTGTCCAAGTTCTGCAACGCAAGGGGGATGGCAATCAATCCCCACAAATGCACGGCCATGGTAACGCGCTCTAATAACAAGCACATATACTACTCTAACAACAACATATCAGTAGATGGCCACCGGTTACGCGACATCGGAATAACAGACTCATTCAAATACCTAGGACATGAGTTTAGTGGTACTGGCGTATTAAAGCCAAATAACTCCAACCTAGCAACATGGCTGCGACGCGTGGATGCCGCACCTTTGAAGCTCGACCAAAAGGCTGGACTTATCCGGGACTTTATATTACCTAAAGTCCTGTATGGCCTTCAGCATGCGAAGGTGAATGGCAAGATTTTACGCGAGGCAGACAGACTGATCAAACATAGATTCAAGTGCATCTTGCATCTAGCGGTCACAACACCTGACCAATTCTTGTACGCGTCATACAGGGATGGCGGGTTAGGACTGACCCAGTTACGACACGCCATCCCTCGGTTGATGCATGCAAGAATGGAGAACCTGAGGTTGAGAGGCTATGACCTCAAGTTGCGGAGAGCACTGGAATCTCCCTATATAGCCCACCTTGCCGATAGGCTGAGGAACTTGGCTGGGCCGGTACCACCTCGAGACCACTGGCGTGACGTCATAAGGACTTCCCCGTTCAGTAAAGGTCTGGAACACTGCACAGACGACCCTGCGAGCAGAAACTGTTTACCCTTAAGACCTGCAGGGTGGACTGGACGCGACTACGTGCGGGCGGTCCACCTACGCACTAATAACCTTCCAACGGTGGGTATACCATCTAACCCACCGGAGCTGCGTAAATGCAGAGGAGGGTGCGACAAAACAGAGACCATATTTCACGTCCTTCAAGGATGTCCCATCACACACCACCCAAGGATATCCAGGCACAACGAAATTGTGTCGAAGGTCGAGACACACTGCAAACAGCAGGGTTGGGTGGTAGAGAAAGAGCCGCATGTCCGGCATGCAGACAGCACGCTCCTTAGGCCTGATCTGGTAATCCACCAGCAGGACAAAAGTGTCGTGTGTGATATACAGGTGTCATGGGACGAAGATTTGCCCCTTTCCGTTGTGTGGGCAAACAAAAAGGCAGTGTACAGCAATGAAAAATTCATAGCAGCAGCGGCCAGGAAATGGCCAGGGAAGACTATGAGATTTGCGTCATTCGTCATAGGCGCGCGCGGAGTCTTCCACCGCTGCAATCAACCAACTGTTGAACTGCTGCGCATGCCTCAGCCGCTTAAGAACAGCGCAGTACACTCTGTGCTCAAGTGGGGGTTCAGTCTACATTCGTACTTCATGAGGAATGTGACAGGCCAAAACATATCCCGCCGCGGCTACAACGGAGCGAATCATGGAACCGCGAATGCTCGAAGGAGGGGTGGCATTCAAACGGAGCCTGCAAACTTACAGCGCAGTGCTCCTAAGGCAACCTCGTCCCCAGGCATTAGCGAAACATTGATTCGCGATAGGCCGGCCGCTAATGCGACTGCATCACCCTCTGCCAACCTTTCTAGAGGGCGCAGTCGTGAGGTAGCCGTGCCTCCACCTCCCGTTAATTTCGCCCAGGGTGACACCCTGACACAAACTGCAGTCCCCCCACCATCCGGACTTGCCGACCCGCTCTTCCCCCCCGTAGCTCGATTGACGAAAGAGTCGGCGCCTGGCTCCCGCTACCAATTGGGTAGGCTCCGGGAGCCCTCCCTTATGGAAAGCATACGTCTGTATCTGACGTATCTGCACGATAAGCCAACAGACGTATGCATTTCGGGCAAGACAAGCGCCAACATAAGGTTGCGACTCGCAACCGAAGGGCTCCCCGCGCGAAGGGAAGAACTGTTAAACTTATACAGGCAGTTCTACCTTTCGTACGGCCTTTCGGAGGCAGACGCCAACTCGGACCTCAACGCGCTGCGCAATCTGACGCAGACTGAGCGGATGGTATACTTACAGAGAGCCCGCGACACACAATACAAATACACGAGACCGCTCTAGCGTTCCTAAGTCAGTTGCATCATCGTGACGTACTCCGTTGCTGTCAAATTATGTTACCACCTTCATACATAATTCACCACTACATATCACCCATTCCATCGACAGCAACGGACACCAGCCTGCGTGCTGGCAATATTATATGTGAACCCATCTGCGCATGGGGTCAAAAATCCAACCCTTCGGGGACATGTATTTATGAATGAATAAATATTTTACATAGCCAAATGCCTCGTCATCTAATTAGTGACGCGCATGAATGGATTAACGAGATTCCCACTGTCCCTACCCACTATCTAGCGAAACCACTGCCAAGGGAACGGGCTTGGAAAAATTAGCGGGGAAAGAATACGGGTAAACGGCGGGAGTAACTATGACTCTCTTCTCCGCCGCTGAGGAGTGTGCACATGTGTGCGACATCCCGCGATTTTAAATCGTCTCAAGAGGCTCTACCGCGTCGCGACGCCCATAAGAACGGGCAAACACACGTGCGGTGACGGGGTTAGTGCGTGGGAGTGGAGACAGCGGGGTGAGTGCCAAGGGCTGGTGTTAAAAAGGAAATATATATAAACAACACGATTCTAACCTAAAATCATACATTAAAGGTAGCATCACATGACGAATAGCGGGTCCCATACTGTCAGGCCAGGTATTAGGATACCAAGAGCTGGGAGGAGGTAGTTCCGGAGATAAAATCTTTCATACACGATATCTCCGGAACCAGACTACGTAGCGGCAAACGGTTTTCACTCCCATACGCAGAAAGGATAGGACTCTTATAATCTTGCTGGCTATGGTCATCCTGCGCATGCGCAATGGCCGACCGGGCAAAGAAGAGGAATAACCCCGCCACATCAAGAGGAGGAGAGAGCCATTCACGTGGTGCGAAGGCACCGCGGTTAGCCACCTGCGATAACCCTACCGAAGGTAGGGGCGGAAAACCGAAAAGTCCGCCAGCGGGTGGCAACAAGACCGCCAGCAAGGCAGGCTCAAGCACCTTATCCGGAAAATCAGGAGCCAGTAATACGGCCAACCTGGGGCCTGCCAAACAGACCAAGTACAATTGCGAGGACTGCGGAAAGGCATTCTTCACCAGAAACGGACTGACAAGACATAGTCCCGCGTGTGGCACCGTAGAGCGGACCAAATGCTAGTACACTCTGTGCTCAAGTGGGGGTCTAGTTCGCATTCATACTTCATGAGGAATGTAACAGGCCAAAACACATCCCGTCGCGGCTATAACGGACCGAATCGTGGAAACGCCAATGCTCGAAGGAGGGGTCGCATTCCAACGGAGCCTGCAAACTTACAGCGCATTGCTCCTAAGGCAACCTCGTCCCGAGGCATACGCGAAACATTGATTCGCGATAGGCCGGCTGCTAATGCGACTGCACCACCCTCTGCCAACCTTTCTAGAGGGCGCAGTCGTGAGGCAGCCGTGCCTCCACCTCCCGTCAATTTCGTCCAGGGTGACACCTTGACGCAATCTGCAGTCCCCCCACCATCCGGACTTGCTGACCCACTCTTCCCCCCCGTAGCTCGATTGACGAAAGAGTCGGCCTGGCTCTCGCTACCAATTGGGTAGGCTCCGGGAGCCCTCCCTCTTGGAAAGTATACGTCTGTATCTGGCATATCTGCACGATAAGCCAACAGACGTATGCATTTCGGGCAAAACTAGCGCCAGTATCAGGTTGCGACTCGCAACCGAAGGGCTCGCCGCGCGAAGGGAAGAACAGTTAAACTTGTACAGGCAGTTCTACCTTTCGTACGGCCTTTCGAAGGCAGACGCCGACTAGGACTGCAACGCGCTGCGTAATCTGACATAAACTGAGCGGATGGCCTACTTACAAAGAGCCCGCGAGATGCAGTACAAATACACAAGACCCATCTAGCGTACCAATGTCAGTAGTAACATCGTCACGTACTCCGTTGTTGTCAAATTATGTTACCACCTTCATACATAATTCACCCTTACATATCACTCACTCCATCGAAAGCCACGGACACCAGCCTGCGTGCTGGCATCAGTCCCAAAAATATGTGAACCCACGTATGGAGCTAAAAATTAAAACCCTTTGGGTACATGTATTTATTTCCTCAATAAATATTGTCAATAACGCGGTGGAGAGCGTATCGGTTAGACGAAGCGCGGGTGAACTGCCGGAGAAGATATGACTCTGTTCTCGGCCGCTGAAGAGTGAGCATGTATATGCGATAAATCCCGAATTTAAAATTCGATTCAAGAACATCTTCTCCGTCGCGATGCCCAGGACAACGGGCAGCACACGTGTAGTGGCGAGGGTAATGCGTGGGAGTGAAGGCAGCGGGGTGAGCATAAGGGGGTGGTGTCAAAAAGGCAAATAAATACTGACAACGTGGTTGTAACCTGAATCCGTATTTTCTAAGGTTAGGACCAAACGATAAATCGCGGGCCCGACGATAGTTACACTGTCTTTGGGGCATCGCACATCTAACAGCACGACTACCCCCGTAACGCCGTCTCCGACGCGGGGCCAAAAAGACGTATCGGACCTCGGCGAGGTGAAACGTTCTGTCGTATGCGTGCGCACGTGAGCGATAGGATTGCGGATTAGAACTCGGTAGCTCGGTACCGTACCTTGACCTCCAGCGGAACCGTCTTGCCGCAAGGCGCAGAGTGCGCTCGCAATGGCGTTCTGGTGTCCTCTTCGGCCGCCATTCAACGGTCAGGTCAGTACTGCCACGGACCGAGGTAATCCGTCTGTCTAATTAAAACAAAGCATTGAAATGGGCCCCTGCGCGTGTTGATTCAATGTAATTTCTGCCCAGTGCTCTGAATGTCATCGTGAAGAAATTCAAGCAAGCGCGGGTAAACGGCGGGAGTAACTCAGACGCTTTTCTCCGCCGCTGAAGGGTGTGCACGTGTGTGTATGTTATATATATATATTTAAGGTTGGAATCACATGACAAATCGCGGGCCCCACGATAGTTATACTATCTGTGGTGCATGGCACATCCAACAGAGTGGTACACCAGCACGACCACCGCCCGCAGCGCCGTTATTCGCGAGTGCCATTTTTGTACCGCCATCGTGTCCGACGAAGCCAAGAAGGCTTCAGTTCTGAGCTAGCAGCCGTCGCGAGTATACACTTGTGCGACTGCGACCAACCCGGACTTACAGTGCGATCCTATTGTGATTTTCATCACGGTACGATCGCCATTCACGATGGCGAGAATAGAAAAACTGGCGAGCCAGCTGAAGCAGAAGGAGGATAACTTCGCAATGCTTGCTGAGCAGATGAAAAATCTGCAAGAAGCATTCGAGCAGGCGATGAATGAGATAGATGAAGTAAAAGGAAGCTCCTCAAAGCGAAGAGGAAGGCGAAGAAGACGGAAGAAGAAGAAGAAGGTGAGGACCAGGGAGACGAGGACCAGCAGCCTACGGAGAACAGGGACATGGATGCCCAGGATATCGAAGAAGAAGAAGCCGAGAAGAGGACCGATGACGCAGACTTCAGTGTCGTCACCTAGAGGAGAAGACGAGTGAGACTTTCCTCCTCCGAAGAAGAAGAAGAACCATCCAGGCAGCCAAAGATGCCAGCTGCCACCAAGAAGAGAGGTCCTAGAGCAACCAGGACCACCGAGGCCCCCATGGCAGGAACAGGAGTTCCGCCAATCAATATCGAGGGCACCGCTGATTGGTCATCCTTAAGCAGGATGATGAACAGCAAGGGGATCCAATTCTCCAAGGCGAGGACGGCAGGTAACAGTGTGAAGGTGTTCACAAATACACCAGCTGACTGCCGTCAGCTAGTCGCACTGCTGGAATCCATCAAGCGGTCCTTCTTCACCTATCAACTGAAGGAGGACAGGATGGACCAGAGGGTCATTCGTGGGCTACCCAGGGAGATGTCAGTCAATGACATCAAAGAGGATCTAGTGGGCCAAGGCATCGTAGACGCCGAGGTTCAGCAGATGACCTCAAGGACCACCAAGAAGCCACTTCCGCTCTTCCTCGTCAAGACGAAGATCCCGGAAAAGCTTGCAGAGATCCAGAGGCTGGCCATGCTCACGGTCAGCTTCGAGAGGAAGAAAAAGTCTTCCGAGCCCAGCCAATGTTACCGCTGCCAGCGGTACGGGCACACACAGCGGAACTGCCGTCTCGTTGAAAGGTGCGTTAAGTGTGGAGAGGACCACAACAGCACCAGCTGCAGTCTGCCAGCGCCGCCAACAGGGCAACGAAACGCCAAGTGTTGCCTCTGTGGAGAAGGCCACCCCGCCAACTACAAGGGATGTAGTAAGGCCCCGAAGAAAGCTGCTTCTGCCCCCAAAGCAGTCCCCACCACAAATAGGACTTCTTACGCTCAAAAAGCGAAGAAACCTATGTCCACTTCTGCCCCAGCAGCCGCCACTGCTACTGGAACTACTGCGCAGAAGCAACACGGCGATGACAGACTGCTAGCAATGATGCAAGCCATCATAACCCGCCTGGATGCACTCGAGGCCAAGATGCAAGACAAGCATTAGACCCGAAATGACTACAGGGCAAAACGTAGAATCTCTACGCATCATCTCCTGGAACATCAACGGATTCAGGGCACGGAAACCAGAAATCCAGGAGTTACTAGACCAGTACCAACCAGAGGTGATGGCCATCCAAGAAACGAAATTGGATGCTGCCCATAGTCTGACGTTCCCGCGGTACGAGACGTACCGCTACGACAGAAGAGGCAGAGGTGGAGGAGTCGCATTACTCGTCAAACGTACCTTGACGAGTCATGTCCTCGACGATGCCGCAGACATCAATGGGGACGGAATCACGGTCCAGGTCCATCACAACCACCGTCCCTACAGAATCACCTCCCTATATGTGCCACCAGGGGGGGCCCTAGACGAAGATGACATCGCTGACCTCCTGAGAGGCCCAGGAGCACGCATAGTCATCGGAGATCTAAACTGCAAGTCTCCGGCATGGAACAACAACGTCGAAGACAGGAATGCACGGCAGCTCCAGGAACACGTCGATGCCCTGGCGGGGGTCATCGTCGGTCCGGAGCAACCAACCTACATTCCATTCGGCCTCGGGCGACCTGCGGTACTGGACATAGCCATCCTCCGCAACATCAGAGAGGAGTTCGAGATAGAGACCCTGGTGGAAGGATCGTCGGACCACAATCCGATTCTACTAACCCTTGGCACAGGGTCTAGAACTCGAGATAGCTTGAGCACCAAACGGACGAACTGGAACCTGTACAAATCCAACGTCCAAAGGAACATCACTCAAATTCCAACCATCCGATCAGCGGAGGAACTGGACAACGCGGTAGTGGAGCTGGAGAATGCTGTCCTGCGAGCGCACGAGGACAGCACCCGCTCCGAGACTACGGCAGTTCCTAGACACCTAAATGGTCCAGCACCGCACCATATTAGGCACCTGATCAGGGAGAACAGAAGACTCAAGCGAGAACATATCCAGCTGTTGACAGAGGAGTCGAGAGTTGCGCGAAACAGAGCATCGCTAGCTCTGAAGAACGCACTCGCGGAACTCCAAAACAGCAGATGGAATGCAGCCTGTGCAGAACTAGATACCCAGGATGGTACGGCCTGGACTATGCAGCGAAAATTCCGTCGTCAGCGCACCACGATCCCCACTCTTCACGGCCAACGCGGCTTGGCCTACTCCAGTGAAGAAAAAGCCGAAGCATTCGCCGATTCGCTAGAATCCGAATGCAGACTCAATTACCATGAAGACGAGGACGACAACCACGAGGAGGCCGTGGAAGTCGCAGCCGAAAGCATGAGGAGTCGACCACCTGGCCGGAGACGGATCACCCCTCCAGTCCAGAGGAAATCCGTCTGATCATCCGCAGGTTGAAGGTCAGAAAGGCGCCGGGAAGGGACGGCTTCAATCTCCAGGAGGCAACCGGTCTCGTCCTGCTGGACGTGGAACGAGCCTTCGACCGAGGTTGGCACGATGGACTCATCGCCAAAATGGAAGCCGACGGAATCGATGCGAACATGTGCCAACTGATCCAGAGCTATCTAACACAAAGATGGTTCACGGTGAAGATTGGTACATGCCATTCAACAAGACGACAGCTGGAAGCAGGCGTGCCCCAGGGGTCAGCCTTAGCCCCCCTGCTCTACAACATCTATACTCACGATGTGCCGAAGACAGCTGACACAATGCTGGCCCTATATGCAGACGACACTGTTATAGCCGCCAAGCATAGACGACCCGAGATCATCCGTAGAAGACTACAGGATGAACTGGACCACATCCAGGACTGGTGCGTGAAATGGAAAATCCGCATCAACGTCCAGAAGACGCAGGCAATCTTCATTCAACGAAGAAGGATTGCAAGACCTCTCGAAGCATCCATCTTCGACGAAGATATCCAGTGGAGCGACAAAGTCAAATATCTGGGGATCGTATTTGACAAGTCCCTAACCAGGAAAGCCCACATAGAAGCTGTCATCGCAAAGACCAGGGCAGCCATGGCTCAACTCTACCCATTACTGGGCAGACACAGCCGGATGCCGCTAGCGACCAAGCTACGGCTGATCAAGGCCATCGCCAGACCTCAGCTCGCTTACGCCTCCGCGGTCTGGGGGTACGCTGCCCCCAGCTACCGCAAGCGACTTGCTGCTCTAGAGATGAAGCTACTCCGGATCGCCACCAGTGCACCATCCTACGTAAGAAACTCAACCTTGCGTAGAGACCTGCATTGGGACACCATCCACAAGTACATGAGGAAAAAAGCGGAGAAGACCTTCGAGAAAGCTCAGGACCACCCGAACGAGCAGCTACGATTCTTCATGGACTACGATCCGGACGAGAAGCCTCGCAACCGCAGAACCAGGTACCCTAGACCAAGGTCCCAGTTGGCACCCGCTAGCTGGAACCTTGACTAGGAGACTAGGAGAACCCGCGGTTGCTACCCCCCCCCCCCCACGGCGTGGATGCAGAGGAATAGGAACCACCGGGACCAGGACCCACCGGGACCAGGACCAACCAGGACCAGGACCCGCCACGACCAGGACCCACCAGGACCAGGACCCTTCAGGACCAGGACCAGCAGACCCTCTATCGATGATCGCCTAACGACATCGATAGAATGTGCGAGGTAAAGGGAACCAACCCGGCGTTCCCAGAGACTGAAACACATGAGGAGACGTTGTAGCAGACCGCAGGTCGCGCACAACACATGGCCTACCGAGACGCTGATGAGTCAGGCCACGCGGAGGTTTAGGGTTTAGTGGGTATTAGGTGATCTCCTCAAGACCCTGGAGTCCCACACACGCCGTAGCTCGGGCTATGATATGGTGCGTAAATGCATTCCCCCCTCACCAAAAAAAAAAAAAAGAGTGTTGACCCCGCCAACCACCGAGGAGAGCAGACGAGACCAGTAAGACCGCAAGCGACAAGGCAACGCCGAAGCGACGACGCGACAAGGCGACCGAGCAGCGACGACGCGACCGCGACGCGACCGCGACGCGACCGACGCGCGGAAACGCGAGAAAAACGCGGAAACGCGAGTGAGACACCCACTCGATAAGGCAAAGCCTAAATCGGGTGGACGAAGAAATATTACACAATTTCCATCTCGTTGGGAATTGTGTAAAAGCGCGACTTGGCGAAAACAGACGTACCAAAGTGGGCCGACAAACACACAGTGAAGTGAAGTGAAGTGAAAAGACACTAGTGAGTGAGTGGTACACAATTCTCAGAGTGCGGCGACAACTGAGAATTGTGAGAAAGTGGGCCGACGAAGCCACAGCCGGAGTGCAGTGAGCCGAGAAGGCACCAGTGCGCGAGTGATACACGATTCTCAGAGTGCGGCGACTGAGAATCGTGCAGAAGTGAGCCGAGAAGGCACCAGTGCGCGAGTGATACACAATTTCCAGAGTGCGGTCACAACTGGAAATTGTGTAAAAGTGCAGTGCAGTAAATCGAACTCCGAAGAGTCGATGGTGGTGATCGAGCGCGACACCATAGAAACTGTGACCAAGATGCTGGACGACGAGAACACATATTCCACGTCCAGCGAAGAGGAGGAAGAGGTCCAGGAAGAGGAACCTCGACCAAAAATGATGGAAGAAGAAAACCGAGAACTCAAGAGGCAGATAGCTGAACTGTCCTGCCAGCTAGCGGACCTGACGCGTCAGCTACTGGAAGAGAGAAGAATAAGCGCCGAAGAGCGCGAGAAGACGGCCAAGCTCATCGAGCTCATGGCCGCAAGACAAGGGACAGAGATCGAAGATCCCAAAAAGACCAACACCAAGAGGAAGGCTGATAAGATTGAGGAAGCTGACGAGAAACCAGTCTCCAAGAAAGCGGCAGTGAACCCCTTCCCCCCGCTTCCAAAGAAGAAGACAGTGGATGAGAATACCACCCCACCCCACCCCGTCAACCGAAGACAGGATGGACACCGAGCAGGCCCAGCCAGCTCCCAAGCCCAAAACAAGAATGCCGCCACCCCTATATATACATAGGGAAGACCAGTGGCACACAATGAAGAAGGGAAAGAAGATCCCAGCCGACAAGCCGGCAAAACTTACCAGGACCGGCATAAAGGTCCAACTGACGACCGAGGATGAATTCCGAAGCGTAAGGAAGACGCTCGAGGAGAACAAGGTGGAACACCACACCTACTCCCTGCCAGACGAAAAATCCCTGTCAGTAATCATCAGGGGCATGCCACTGATGACGGGGGAGGACGAAATTAAAGAGGACCTGGAATCTAAGGGATTCCACCCAAGAAGAGTCAACAGACTAACCAGCAGGCGAACCAGGAAGAAGATCCCGCTGGTCAAGGTGGATCTTCCAAAAGAAGAGAAGAGGATTTACGATCTGACAGAATGCTGTCAGATGATCGTAAAAATAGAGGCACAGAGGAAGAGAGAAGGACCGGGCCAGTGCTACAGGTGCCAGCAGTTCGGGCACAGCCAGCAGAACTGCTCCGGGGCACCGAAGCGCGTGAGATGTGCAGGGGCACATCGCGCATCGGAGTGCAAAGTGCCACAAGAAAAAGCGGCAACCTGCGCCAACTGTGGTGGGAGCCACCCAGCGAACTACGGGGGATGCCCAAGATGCCCAAGCTCAAAACCAAAGAGCAAACCCGCCGCGGAGAAGAAGAAGATCACGAAGCCAGCCCCAGTAAGACCAGGACAGAGCTACGCAAGGGCTGCAAGAAGCGAGGAGACGGCACCCCGAAGGCAGGAAAGACCCTCCACAAACCGGGAAGAAGAAGATGGGGATGAACTAAAGAGGTTCATAGAAACCCACATGGCCCAAATGAAGAGGCTCATCATGAATACCCCCGAAGCCAAGGCGGCATTCATGACAAGCAAGAACAGAAGAAACGCCAACTAAATGGGCAGCCTGTCAACATCTACGACCCTACGGATATTGAGTTGGAACGTACACAGTGCTACCAACAAGAAGTACGAGATAGGAGAAATGCTAACTCGAGGGGACTACGATGTGATGGCGTTACAAGAGACAATGCTCTCAAGCAGAGTTCCAAACTGGACCTGCCCAGGGTACACGACGTACAGGAAGGACCGAGACCAGAGAGGCGGAGGCGTGCTGATCTCCGTGAGGAGCAGCATCAGCAACGACCTGCTAGGAATCCCCGATCTGAGGACTACAGAAGCAGTAGGAATAGCCGTGTACACGGAGGACTACGGCACGCTGAACGTCATCTCGGTATATATACCACCAACGGTGACTCTTCATCTGGACGACATCACGCAAATCAGCGGAATGGGTGAGAGCATTGTAATCATAGGAGATCTCAACGCCAAATCAAGGATCTGGGGCTCACGCACGAACAACCGACATGGCGAAATCCTTGCGAGACTGATGGATGAACCGGAGTACTCCATACTAGGACCTGACGAACCCACGCTGTACCCAGACAACGGTACAAGGCCCGATGTAATAGACATTGCTATCTTGAAAAAGGTAGACGTGTCTTGCAACATTGGTGTTCTGCAAGAAGGAAGCTCTGACCACAACCCCAAATACCTGGAAATAGGAGAGGGGGCACCAAACGTGGAGAAGAGGATAGCCAGAAGAGTGAACTGGGACCGGTTCCGGCGAACCATTCACTACTCACTCGTCCCACTACCTCAGATAGAGACTCCTGGAGGCATAGAGGAAGCAGTTCAGGGCCTAGAACGGAAGATCAAGGACGCGCTAGATGCTACTACCACGGTAGAAGACATCACGCAGCCCAACAGGTTCAGAGACCTACCTCCAGAGGTGAACCAGAAGATCACCGACAGGAACAGGGCAAGAAGACTAGCTCAACGAACAGGAGGTCCAGAGCACAAACGAGAGCTAAAAAGGAAGACCAAAGAGATGAAAAAAGCCCTGATGGAGCACCATCAACGCAGCTGGCAAAGAAAACTAGAGGAACTAACACCAGGTGAGCCAGGAATGTGGAAGCTAGCGAAGATCATGAGAAATCGCAGACAACAAGTTCTCCCGCTGCAAGGAGCCTACGGGACCGCGTACACGAACGACGAGAAGGTCGAAGCATTTGCCGATAACCTACAACGGCAGTGTACGACATACATGCACCCAGATGAGGACGAAGACTTCGTAGAGGAAGTGGAAAGAAGATCCAGAAGAGCTACGAGAGGAGGAGAAATGGTGCAGCAAGCCACCTCTCCGACGGAAATCAGGGATATCATCAAGACCCTCAAGACCAGGAAAGCAGCGGGCTGCGACCGAATAGGGAACAGAATCCTGAAGAGGTTCCCGAGAAAGGGAATGGTGGCCATAACCAACATCATCAACGCTATGCTGAGGCACCGATACTTCCCGGACAGATGGAAGATCGCGGAAGTAATAAACATCCCGAAGCCTGGGAAAGACCCAAAATTTCCACAAAACTACCGGCCCCAAACAGCTTACTAACTTCCCTGAGTAAAGTTGCAGAAAGGGTAATCGAGCGAAGACTCAGACAACAAACCGAAGACCTTAGAGTACTGCCAGACGAACAGTTCGGATTCCGGAGCGGCCATTCATCAGAGCACCAGCTGCTTCGGCTCGTGGAGTGTGGGACGAGTGCGTTCCAGACTCGGCGAGTCGCGGGGGCAGTGTTCATGGATGTCGCGAAGGCATTTGACACCGTCTGGCACGACGGACTCATCTATAAGATGCAAGACAAGGGATACTCGACAGGGATGATTCAGCTGGTGAAGTCATATCTGAAGAACCGAAGATTCCGGGTTAGACTGGGAAACACCACGTCAACGACTAGAACTGCAGAGGCTGGGGTACCGCAGGGAGCGGTCCTATCCCCACTACTATACGCCATCTACAGCTCCGACGTTCCGAAGACCCCAAATACGCAGCTGCTGATGTATGCGGACGACACTGCGTACGTAGCCGAGTCATTCCAGCCCCGCATGGCTACGATTTACCTACAAAGAGCGACAACCAGTCTACAGGAATGGTGCAAAAAAATGGAGGATCCAGCTAAATCCAGACAAGACCGAGGCGATGCTCCTCAGAAAGAACCGCAAGACCCCTGAATGCAACCTCAACATGACGACCACAGAAGTGCTGAGAGGCCAGGTGCGTGACGAAGAAAAAGAGGTACAGTGGACAGACACCAGCAAGTACCTCGGCGTCAAGATAGATAAGGGTCTCACCTGGAAACACCATATAGAAGCTCAAGTGCAGAAAGCCAAGATGGCAAGAGCCAAGCTAAGACCGATGCTTGGAAGAAGGAGCAAGCTCTCCCTGAACAACAAAATGCTGCTGATCAAGATGGTGCTCCTACCGATTATGACCTACGCGTCAGTTGCTTGGGGCTACGCAGCCAAGACGTGGAAGAAGAAGCTCCAAGCACAACACAACATAGCACTCCGAGAAGCGGTCAACGCACCGTGGTACCAGCTCATCAAGGCCGCCTTGGACTACGATCCAAGGTTCATACATAGGCACAAAAGAACGAAGAGCCAGCTGCTAGAAGATATGGGACACAGCAGCTGATGAGTCCTAAAGAAGAGGGGTAGAACCTCGCGAGGAAGGTACTGCATGCAAGATAGGCAAAGTCCTGTGCAGTACCGGTGGTCAGACGGCGAAGATTTGCCATGCTGAATGCACCGATCTCATTTGAGGTGCGGGGCATTTAGATGGCACTAACAAGCGGGCCTTCTGACGACTTCGGCATTTGTCGGCGTGGTCAGGAGGCAACACTCAAGAAAGAAGATCAAAAAACCGAAGAACCCAAAAGCCGTCTTGGGAAACCTTAATGCGGACCTCAGGTCAAGGTCCCACCGATGGAACCCCAAATAGAGGACGACTCGTAAAACCGGAGAAAGGTACACGAGTATAAATGAGCACTTCCGTTCTGCAGCCGTGCTTCCGCGTCGTGATTAGCTTACCACACCTTTTGGCGGGGCAAAATTCCGAGGGGGGGAAAAACGCGAAAATTTAAAGGACAAAATTGGGTGGGGGGTGGGATTTGCGTCCGACAGGAACATAAGTTGCAGGAGCGTCCAGTCCACGTACCGCTACTGGGGCCGGAAAGAGTGAGGGTACCTGGACCGGGGAGGTGGTGGGTTCGCTTAGGAACTTCGTGTTCCTGTTCCAAGAGTGTTGACGATGTAGTTTTAAAATTTCTCGGAAACGAGGGGCGGGGGTTGGGGGGAGAGGGGGATCAGCTGTTAGCCGCGCCGTTGCCTGGAAATTCCGTCGCCATGGAGCCGTACACGGGAGCGCAGCGTGCATTTTGTTTCCGATCGTATTATGAAAACAATAAATATTACTGCACGATGTTTTTATCGACATCAACACGGTTTACGCGATTTAAGAGAAGTTCCAAGCGCCAATGTGATACGGAAATGGATCAGAATGTTCAAAACAACCGGCTCGACGGTAGCAATAACAGCTCGTTGTCGTCCAGTTTCTGCAAGATCAGCCGACAATGTAGAGCGTGATCGTGTTTCAGTTCAGCGAAATCCGCAACAGTCAACACGTAAGAGAAGTCAGGCTTTGGACATCAAAAGAACGAGCTTGCGGCAAATTTTTAAGCGTGAATTGCATTTGAAGGCTTATAAGATTAAACTAGTCCAACAATTAAAACCAGATGATGCCAATAACCGACTTAGCTTTGTCAATTTGATGCTCGACCGATTCAAGTTTTAACAACGTGATGTTTAGTGATGAGGGCAAGTTTCACCTCAGTGGCAATGTTAACAAGCAAAATTGTCGGTTCTGGTCCGAAACACATCTGCGCACGTCACACCAGTTGTGCTGGATTATAAGGAAGCATCTGAAAACAAGTCTGATGACAAACCAGATCTCGCTAGCCCTCAACCTTGTTTCCTTCTCGAGCCTGACGATCTGTTCGCTGAGATGGCAGCTTCTCAATAAGACTGTCCTGAAGTAAAGGATACCATCGGTGAATGGGAAATGCTAAGGTCGTTATCTCCGGAGGAAAGACAACGTCTTGAGCCATGGGAAAGTTGTCTTTGGGATTCATTTGAGGTCAAATATGGTCTGTGAAAATAACCATCCATGGAAAATAGTCAAGCCAGGCAGCTACTAGTTCCAAAACACAAGCTTGACCGACTACTCCATCGATTCAACGGCCACGAGGATGCTTGTCAGCCTGGGGCACTGGAAACGTGCAAATCTGCAACTAGACTGTACTACTCGACAGGTCTAATGGACTTGATGAAACGCTTCGTACGCGCAACCAGCCGCATCCCAGATGCCGATTCTCCCTCAAGAACCTTTCCAGGTCATAAGTATCGACCCCATGTGGCCTTACCCAAAAACCCAGGCCGGAAATATGGTCCTGTTTGTGGGAACTTGCATCGCAAGTAAATGGGTAGAGGCCAAGCCCAGGCCGGATGCAGTGTCAAAAACAGCCACCAGTTTTCTGCATAGCATATGCACAAGGTGAGGATACTGAAAAGAGGTCATCAAATATGGTTCAAGCACTTTTCAGGATCCACCTCGAAAAAAACATCATTGAGCACCGGATCTCATCAGCACCAAAGAGCGAACCCGGTTGGGAAACGAAATGCAGAGCTGAAAAAGAGCAATACGTGCAAGAGTACTGGGAAAGACACCTGAGCAGTATACTCTTCGCACTTCGAAATAGGACGAATCTCACCACGGGAATTACACCTACCGAGTACGTCACTAGATACACCCTATCTAGGCCTGGTGAATGGAAATATCCAAATGTTCAAGTCAAGCGTGCCCACAGGACGGCCAAAATTCGGCAAAAGCGCCGAAAACAAATAGTATATGCCAGAAATTTGTTCCCGCACTCCACTGACACCCCAGCTGTCTCATTTAAGCCTAGAGACCAGGTCATGAACGGCGAACAACGAAATGAACTATTTGCAAAAAACTGGATGAGTATTTATTTCAATGATTATTTTTATTTTCATTTTATTTCATGGTTTTGAGTGATACCATAATAATAATTTTAGTGGGGAGTTTTTGTTTTGAAAAAAACAGTTACCTTGAGACAGGAACACCAAAGACCAAAGTATTATTCGAAAACAACCCTACCTGCTTTAAGATAACCTAACTTTTCATCTTTCAAATATGGTCGATCATACAACATGAAAACTTCGTCTATCTTTGTCGGATACATGCAAATTAGCAATACAGTTTGTCTCTGTCTAACATATCTGAAATTTCTTTAAAAATATTCACAAATGTCTGTCGTTTGTCTTTTCTACAGACTAAAATGATGACGTAATCGTCATCTTTCGTGATTTCGACTTTACTATTGTAGTAACCGTTTATCTCCTAAGAGAAACCTTTTTGAAAATTCAACGATTTTAAGTCGCATAGAAACAGTATTTACACTTGTACCACTGGTGGTCAACTCCGGCTGTTGACAAAACATCACGTGGACCCCCGATGGTACAGGTCGTCGTCAATGGGTCAAAAAAACGGATTAACAAAATTTCTTCATAGCAGCCGCTGTGTTCTGGCATTTAGTCTTTTACAAAATGAATCCAGGTGTACAAAAAACGACAACAAAATACGGTTTTGATTGTCACCTGTCAATAGGGGGAATTTTGAAATGTTACTAAATAAGAAAAATTCTCTTATGTCTCTTAAACAAAATATAACGTCCTAAAGATTCAAATTTCATCACTATACGCCACTCGTAATCAACTGACAAAATTTTTAGGTAAAAATTTATTAATCTCCCATGCGTGTCCGGCTAATAAAACCACATGCACTGACATAATCTTCTTTAGTGTAAACGTTTCAATCACAAATGTGACCTTCAGTAGAATGGCAATACGGTATATTTTATTTCTGTCTTCATTATCCATTTGACGTCACGCGAAACCAGCAGAGTCCAAATGCGAATTAATTGGACAGACAAGCATGGGGGATTATCGACATTTAGACCACATGATAAGTGTCAGATGTTACACAATAATTTATCATTTTGCCTACTCTGTTTAGCTGGAAAATCACAATTGATAAAAAGTGCTATAATAAAACAAAAATGTTATAAAACCTCCCAATTACATTTATATTTTAATAAATAAAAGCTTACTTCTATGTTTGCAAGAAGGTGGTAACAAACCTATTTTAAGGTGTTCAAGCGGTGTCTGTTGAAAGAGATGCTGTATTATCCAGATCGAATTACTGTGCTTGTCTTTGATGCAACTTTTAGTATAAAACCTGAAAACGATAAAATACAGATTACCTAGTAATAATTGTTCACTTTATTGGGAAAACTCTACGTAACACGGTTTCATAGGGAACGATGATGAAAGGGAATGATAAAACGATGCTTAATAGTAAATAGAGCTTTGAGAAACGTCCAAATTAAACGGTTGATTTTGTACGATTCAAATGTTGCTTCAAGTATGGGCTAAATTAATGGTCGGGAGTTCGTTAAAGAGTTGTGAGAAATTTGACAGAAATGTGCCCAGGTCTAAAGTTTGTACATGGAAAGCCGCGCCATAGTCAATCACAAGGTAGCAAAGAACGTGCCAATCAAGATGACGAAAGAATTGCTCATGGTGTGGATGACCGATCAAAACTGCCAAAAAGATTCGTTCAACTAATGAAAAATGGAGCATACCATCATGGAATTAAAATATCGCCGTACCAAGCAATGTTTGGTTGTGATGTTAAAATTGGCTTAAAGACATCAGTTCTGCCTCTCGAAGCGATCGAAACGATCGGGAATGAGGATGATCTGGAGAAAATTCTTGAGCAGTTGAAAAATAACAGGTTTTAGCTATAACGCATATAATATGTAGAATAAATTCAAACAATTTAAAAATATCCAACAATTTTAGATTCCCGAATCTTTCAAAAAGTGTCGCAGTTTTATTGCACTGTTCGGAAATTTACGATAAACAGAAAAGTCACCACTGGACACCTAAGCCAAACGCTTGTGATGACACCACAGCCAAGAAGTTGAATTTTCCAACACACGCAATGATGAAAGATCGCCTATTACTGAAAACTCATGACAAACAAATACAGAAAAGGCTGATTAGACAGTCAAATATGACACTGTCGTAAATTGTAGATCATTGCAAGTCTACAGAAATGTCCAAGCAGCATAAAAAAAGGAGAAACAGTAGAGCAAGTCAGCTTCGTAAAGCAATGCAGGAAATGTGGCAGAGAGCATGCACTTAGAAAAAGTTCGGGGTTTAACAGAACTTGTCCAAATTTCAGAGGAAAAATCATTTCGCCAAGACGTGCCACTTCGAAGAAAGGAAGCAAGAATTGAGCATGAATGAATGGATGCATCTTGAAATTAGAGGCATTCCGGCCACCATAAGGAGTACCTCTACAATCCTTAGATCACACGCCTCGCCCTTTTAGCGAAGTTGAGAATCGCCTTGAGTCCAAGCTCCTTGACGACCTGAGGGTCCAAAGTAATGGACCCCAGTATAGTCTGCCTATAGTAGCTCAGAGCTTCACAGCGACACAAAACGTGCGCCGAGGTCTCTTCCTCTACTCCGCAGCGTTCACACAAGGGATCCTCAGCCACCCCCATCACGTGCAGGTGACGCCTTAACGTGTTATGGCCAGACAACAGTCCCACCAGCAACCTTAGGTTGGCTCTACCCAGAGATAGGCATAAGCGTCCATCCTTAGCACTGGGCCCTTCAATGAGTTCCCGTGCCTGGCGAAGATGTCTGGAGATACTTCTCCATTTCTGAGAGTGTTGTCTTGCAACCCACGTCTCCATTTTCCTCCTAGCTTTATGCGCGGTCACTCCTAGAGCTGGCTCAGGACCAACGATCTTGCTGGCTGATCCTGTTTTCGCCAGAGTGTCCGCCGTCTCATTGCCCCTTATCCCAGCGTGCCCCGGCACCCACATTAACGATACCGGATGCCTCGCTCCGAGGCAATCCAGTGCCTCCCTGCATTGCAATACAAGACTCGAAATAATCTTACAGGCACTTAGTGCTTTCATTGCAGCCTGGCTGTCAGATAAGATAGTTATTCTTCTCCTAGGCCCACCCTCCTCCAGAATGTGAGATACACAAGCCAGAATCGCAAAGATTTCCACCTGGAAAATAGTGGTGTATCCACCGAGAGGCAGAGATAGCCTAGTTCTAGGCCCAGAGACCCCAGCACCTGAGCCCTCTTCGGTGACCGAGCCGTCCGTGTACCAGACCTGCCCGCTGACTCCGGAGAGTCCCCGGCTACCGGCGTCCCACTCCTCCCTCGTTGGATACTCCACAATAAACTTGCGGTTGAAGCGATATTTAGGGGTGATACGATCACCCCTGCTTAGAAGGACGGGGTTCTCCATTTGTAATTCGACTAAGATGGCAGTATGCCCCTTGACAGGATTGAAGAAAGCCCAGCTGCCCTCACTCCACAGTCGATGAGCGACTACTCTCGCTTCACCGCGGATCACCAGATCCAACAGTGGGAGATCCAACATAGCTTCCATTGCACTCAATGGCGTTGTTCGCACTACGCTTGTAATACTAATACAGGCCAAACGCTGAATTTTATTGAGTTTGGCCTTTGTTGTCTCAGTTCTAATGCAAGGCCACCAGACCAGGGGGCCGTACAAGAGAGATGGACGTACTATCGTCGTGTAGAGCCAGTATACCATTTTGGGTTTAAGCCCCCACCTTACCCCGACAGCACGTCTACAAGCCCACATCGAATTGCGAGCCTTGCTAACCTTGTATTTCACATGCTCTCTCCAGTTCAGTTTGCAGTCCAGGATAATTCCCAGATATTTCACTGTCTGGGACAAAACTAGTCTAGTCCCAAAGAAGGTCGGCATGACCAGCCCGTCAAGCCTTCTTCTCCTAGTGAATAGGAGCAGCTCGGTCTTTTCAGCATTAACAGAAAGATCGACTTCCCTACACCACGATTGCACGGAGCGCAGAGCGCCCAGCATAATTTCCGAGACTGTTCTACAAAAACGCCCCCTACCTACTATGCTTACGTCATCAGCATAGGCTTGCACGTAGACACCCATAGGATTGAGCAAGTATCAAGCAAGAAGGGCCCATGCCATAGAAGAAGAAATTAAGGAGGGAAATGTATAAGTTAAATGTTTACAAGAAACACCAACGTATTTGATTATTGATGAAAGAGTGATTAATGGTTCTTCAAGTTCTTGGCACCCTAATATCCAAGTATTCAAGACCTTTATCAGATTTATTTTAGATACTGGAGTAGAATCCAAAAAACAATAAAACCTACAAATGTCTTTATAATTTCGTATGAAAATTTTAAATCAAAAGCTCATTGAAATTTAGCTTCAAAGGTATAAATAGAAGTGTAAGCTTTTTAATATCAGATGTGTCAGAGCCAATTAGGGGGTTAGGAGCGTATTTAGAAAGTTATATAGATATAATGGATATTCTAAAAGATGTGGCACAAAATGTATTGGCTTTAATTTTAACGAGCACAAAATAATATCAAACGAAAGTTTGTTTACTTCACTCTCAGTTGACATTTATTTGTTTTAAAGTTTTTGCTTTAAGATCTATAGAAATGAGAAAAAGTATCTACAAGTTGGTTGGGCGGGTATCCAAACCTGAAATCTGTCGAATACTCCAGAATGAAAACATTTCACGCAAAACCATTTATCGAACAATAGATAATACTATGTCTGAATCTCCCAAAAAGTGGAAGACCACGTGATTTACTGCACAGAGATCAGAGAGATTGGCGAGAAGTACAAAAAATCAGGTTGGAACGTCAACAAGGAGACTGGCTCGTGAATACAGATCTTCTAAGAGGACGACATTGTTGGAATTGAGAAGTAATGGTCTTAAATATCGAAAGAGACTAAAGTGCCTCAAATACTCTCAAGCGCAACTCCTTCGTGTACCGAGATGCTGTCGTCAACTGCGACGGGTACTCTTTGCCAATGGAAAAAACATTATTTTAGATGACGGAATATATTTCACTTTAAGGAATTCTGAAAAGAAGGGAAACGACGGATTTTATACCGACAACGCCCTGACAATGTTACATACAAACATAAAGCGAAATGTGCAGATAAAATCCTTGTCTGGTGCGAAATTTCTAGCAGGGGTGTATCCCAACCTTTTCTGGGAAGAATGAGGGGTGAAGCATTGAATAGTCAGAGGTGTATTGATAACTGCCTTTCCGAATTGCTTCAGTTTGTCCACGAACATCATGCTAATGACCATATGAAGTTTTGGCCAGTCCTACTCAAGAGATACCCAAAGCTGGCTTTGACAATACAACAAACCTTTTGCTTCCAAAAACGATAATCCTCCAACCTTCGCAAAATAGAGAATTTTTGGACTTTGCTATCTAAGAAGCTCAAGATGAAGATCGACGAATTAACGAAAAACCGAGATAAATTGATCTGAATTCCGTCCAGGACCTCATGAGAGACATTCTACGAAAGTTGCGACTGGTAGAGATGAACGGGCCACTCCACATAATTCGATAGTATAGTTTAGTTAAGTATCGCGTTGTAATTTATGATAACTAGTTAGTGTTTAAATATATTTCTGCATTAAAAAAAATTTCGATAAATTAATATGTTGTGCCAAAACTGTTAGGACATACGTTATTAGAAGGCTTAGGTTGTTTGCCAGATACTGTTGATATTAAGCTAGGGTCAAAGCCATTCCACTAATACAGGCAGAAAGAAATGTACCATTAGCCCTGCACAATAAACTAGAAGAAATTTTGAATTACAGGTGGGTTGATTTATGAATGCTAATTGAAAAGTCTGGTGGTTCACTTCGCATGTGCCTTCATTCAAAGTATATTTGCAGAGAATATTATTTAATACCAAATCTGATGATATTTTAAGTAGATTAAAGAATAAAACTGCATTCTCAGTAATGAGATGAAAAATGGGTTTTGGTAACTGAAATTGCCGGAAAAAAGTGCCAACTTGAGAACATTTAATACACCCTTTGGAATATTTAGGTTCAACACGAGGCTTGATCAGTTGAAACCCATCTTTGGCCAGGCTAGCCTTGGAAACAATTCTAATCACCTAACTGACGTTTAGTTGTATTTAACTGCGATTTTAAGTATTGTGGCCTAAAAATGGCGGTTGTTGTTAACAATCCGTCCAAATGTCGTCAGCGTAGGGTCATTCATTTTTTTGTGAGCTGAAGGTTTACAACCATTGCAAATTCATACGCGAATGCAAGCATTGCATGAAAACGCATGTCTTGCGAATCCTGCTATCAAGGAATGGTGTCGAAAATTTAGAAAGAAGACGAATGATAAGCCGCGACCAGGTGCATCAACAGACAGGAATGTGGCATGTGTGGAAGGCATGCTTAAAGAAAATCTTCGAATTTCAAGCAGCGACGAATCTTGGTGTCATTGTTTTGAACCATCCAGTGAGCTGCGATGCAATGGAAACATGCAAATTCTCCGCCACCGAAGATGTTTACAGTTTAACCTTTTGCAGGAAGGTCATAGTAAATTTCCTTGTTCATAGAGTTTAAAGAACCTACAGTCCATATCAATGCAACCTGTAAAATGAAACTTTGAACAATCTCCATCAAGCAACGAGACGAAAACGTCCAGGGAAGCTCTCACGTGGTGTCATTCTTCTGCACGACAATGATCGGTCTCATGTTGCTAGAGTAGAAAAAGAAAATCTACAGTGGAGGAAATGGGGGATATTAGAGGATCCCGATTTATCGCCATGCGATTTTCACATCTCTGAGCCACTGAAAAATGCTTTAAAAGGTATAAGCATTTTCAGTCGGACGCAGACGTACAAAATGGCAAGCAGCAGTCACAAGAATTCTTTAAGCAGGGTATACATCGATTAGTGAAACAATGGGACATGTGCCTTAATTGTAGTGGTAATTATTTGTAGATATACAGGGTGTCTGCGAAAGGTTGGGAAATCTCGAAACTGGAAATACTACAGAAAAAAATCTGTGAATTGGCCTAAAAATACCTTAGTCCAACTCAACGGGTCCTATTAAATATTGTCCAAACATTCCTGCCCATACATTAATTTGAAATTGTACTTGGTGGCGGGTTTGTACAGCAGACGCTCGATAACGTAAACACGGGATAATGAAAACTTGCGCTAATGTAAACACAAACTTCGCTCTATAGGATCAAACGGAACGCGCGATAACGTAAACAATGTGTACGCTCGATAACGTAAACAACTCTCGGCCCACGGAAACAGCGCGACGGTAAAATGCTAAAGCCTCGATGATTTATGTCGGGCGTCGGGTAGTCCCCGATTTATGATGCAGAGTGTAGGGGATTCACCACTGCGATAAAATACGACAAACTCGGTCAGTCGTATGATCGTTTAGGATACGTTTATGCGTACGTATGTATTTCATTTTTGAACTTAAGTGAATACATTGCACGCGTTAATATATTTTACGACTATGGCATCCACATCCTATAAAAGAAAGTGTTTAAAGTTGAGTGAGAAAGTGAAAATCATAGACGAAGTTGCACTAGGTGCGGGAGTGACACAGCAAAAAAATATGGAGTATCGAAAGCAACAATCTGTAAAATTAAGCGTATGAAAACACAAATTTTACAAAGAACGTACAATACATTTGGAGGTCCAGGAAAAAGAAAAACTTTAAAAAATGCGAAGGCACCTAAAATGGAAAATTCCCTGTATAAGTGGTTTTTAAAACAACGGGAAAATCATGTCCCAGTTAGTGGCGAAGTATTTAAACAGAGAGCGACACTGTTAAATGAAAAACTGAAACGAACTGAAACTTTCGTAGCTAGTGATGGCTACAACAATTCAAAACAAGATATGGAATTCGACTGCTGTCTATATCTGGTCAAAAAATTATCAGCACAACCACAATTAGTGCAACCATTCAAAGAAAAATTGATGAAAACAATTACCGAGCTAGATTTAAGAATGGAACAAATTTAGAGTGCAGATGAAAGTGTCCTTTATTGGAAAATGTTACCAGAGAAAACCTATGCTGCATCATTTGAAAACTCTGCCCCGGGAAGAAAGCCGGAGAAACAACGAATAACGTTTCTAGCCTGCACTAATGCTAATGGTTCACACAAAATAAAGCCACTGGTAATTGGGAAAGCAAAAAACCCGCGCTCATTTAAAAATGTTAATATCCCTGTTGATTATGACTGTTCAAAACCCGCTTGGATGACTAGCAGTATATTCCTGAAATGGTTCCACAGGTGCTTTGTCCCTCAGGTATGACATTCAATTATCACAAATGCTCTATTCATAATTTGAAGATGTGTTTTCAATTTGTAGGTAAAAGGTTTCCTAAAACAACAGAAGCTTCCAATAAAAGCGTTGTTACTATTGGATAATGCACCAAGTCATCCTCCCGAGCAACAGCTGAGGAGCAGGGATGGGTCAATTTTCGTCATGTACATGCCGTCCAACGTAACACCGTTAGTTCAACCGATGGACCAGAATATAATAAGACTCATCAAACTATACTATAGGAAGTTTCTACTTTCGTCTGTCTTATCAAAGAATTCTGAAAACTTATCTGAGGCTTTAAAAAAAGTAACATTAAGAGAAGCTGTTTTAGATTTACATATGGCCTGGAATGAACTTAACCAGCAAACTATTCAAAAATGTTGGAACAATCTCTTTTGTACCAATAATGAAGATGATGAAGAAGACGATGTCCCCTTAAGCGTAATTAGAGAACGTTTGCGATCCAATAATGATAATGTTATTAGTGTGTCATTGGATGTTGTTGATTTATTGAAAACAGTGAATCCCAACATTGTTTGTACTCCTGCTGATATTAATTTATGGAACGAAGATAAGCGCAGACGAATGATGCTGATAAGGAGGAGGATATGGACAGTGAGGATGATGAGAACGATCCCATTGAAGTCAGAAGTGTAGTGACTAACGCGCAAGCTATACAAGTTTTTAACCACGCTTTAGATTGGGCTGAAAGAAAACAAGTTTCATACACGGATATTTTAGTTCTTCGTAAATTACGGGCACAGGCATTGAAAGACAATGCTAAGCGCAAATTTACGCAGAGAAAAATTGTTAATAATTTTTCTTCTAATTAAAAAAATACTTATCGCTGTTAGAATATTTGTTTATTTTGTTATAAATAGTATGTATTAAACGTTTCTTTTAATAAATCAAATATTATATAAATCACGTTCGCTAATGTAAACATTTCGATAATGTGAACCACACTTGGATTAAATTAGTTTACATTATCGAGCGTCTGCTGTATTATTGCATGAGCATTTTCGTCTGCATCAATGTGAAGATTATGCGAGTTAATGGGTCCATCCCTTCCAAATCCTGCTTAGTTCGAAAATAATATTATCGAAGTAAAACCATTGTCGTGGTTAAATGTCCTTGTACAAAATTCTACCCTTGCGGGTTCATCATGCGCGCTTAAACTATGTACTCTTTGCAGGTGGTATGGATGGAGCAGTTGCATTTGAAAGATGAAACATTTGGAAACTTGAAATTCTCGAGGTACATTCCTAACCCCAACTGTAGGATTTTCAAAGACATCATATAAAACATTTTCTTCAACTTCAAATTCACGTACGGTTCTGGGCCCCGCTAAAAATCGATAATAACATTGTAACTTTGACACCCTGTATCTCGAAAACTATCAACTTTTGGTCTAAGGTATGATTAGGTCAATTCACATATTTTGGTCTGTCGTATCTGCAGTTTCGAGATGTCCCAACCTATCGCAGACATATATTATATGACATATAAAATGCAACACCCAGAATTGTTTATTTAATTTTGAAAAAAGCTTGTAAACATATTTGCTATCATGAAAGTATACGCCGATAAAATATTAAAGGCATTCCGAGCCGTACTTTTTTGTAAAGGCGCTTTTTTTATCATATCAGGATCCGAACAATATGAACTTGTTGTTTCATTGCATTATCAACTTTCAGAGTTAGATTGGGGTGTATAATCGGGTTACGTGAAGCCGGATTTTCTTTAGAGAAATCGCTAATCGGGTGGATAGAAACGAAGCTACTGTAATGAGATGTTGCCGAGCTTGGTTCCAAGAAGGCCGAAACCGACGAGTTCGAGGTACTGGACATCAAAGACGAACAACAGAGTGACATTTGTGGCAACTAACACTTAAAGATCGATTTTCCTCATTAAGGGCAGTTGCGAACCAGTGGTCGGAAGGGCAATAACAATGAGGACAGTTTATCGCCGAATAAGGTCTTTTTGACTATTTTCGTACCGTCCCCATCATGTACTACCTCTGACCTCACAGCATCGTCGGCAACGATTGGAATAGGGAGAGACATAAGTCAAATGTGGAATGAAACTCAGTCGTGTTCAGCGATGAGTCCAAATTCTGTTTGGGCACACTTGATGGCCGTGCAAGAGTATGGATTGGGCGAGATATTCCATCGAAAGGCACATTTATCGCTTTGTGGGTGTTATGGTATGGAGCGCCATTGCTAACGGCAGCAGGTCACGATTAGTGTTCATTCGATGTAGCATGACTGCCCAGCGCTATATCCACGAAGTTTTACAATCACATCCGTTTACATTTTTCGGAACATTGCAAGATCCACTTTTTTAGCAGGACAATGCGCGACCTTATGTCGCACGTATTAGTTTAGACTTTTTAGAAGCGTCCTGAATAAATCTGCTTCAGTGGCCTCTCCAGATCCCTCCCCCATCGAATATGCAAGGGACATGATAGACAGACATAATAGATTTCAGGAAGCCAAATTCAGATAGCATGAGATACAATACACCAAAAAGACATCAATCACATAATCCAATCAATGCCGCGACCACTTAACGAATGTGCAGCGAACAGAGGAGCTTCAACACATTAATAACATCAAGGCGGAATATCTCAGCTATTTTTCGAAATTTCGCATTAATATTTGAATCACTTTCTATTTATCAGTAGACCTAAAACTTGTAAAAGTATGCTCAAAATTACAGCGCTCCTAGTCGGTGTTGCATTTTCTATGTCATTTAGTTTATTTGCCAATACATTTTTTATGGACCAAAGGTGAGTTTCAATTGAACAAACCTCGTATAAGGGGAAACGTGTATAAGCATGTTGAAACATGTCCTCAAATTGCGGAGAGAGTGGCTTTGGACACCCACGATGAACAACGAAGCGGGTGGCCGTCGATCTCCGAGGAAGTTGTGGCGAAGAATGAGCAAATTTCGCTCGAAGATCTGCGAATCACGATTCCAGAACAGCCGGTTGAAATTCCTGAGGCAACTACCAAGTTTTTGAATGGGCTAGCGGCGAACTTCCTCAAGGCGAGAGTGCAAATGTGGATTGATGACGACTATGGAGAAAAATAGCTTAAAGACCAACGTGTCTAATGGTGAATCCGTTTTTCGTACGTGGACAAACGTCAGAAGTATCAAACGTTTTTTTTAAAATCAGTTTCCTTAATGTATTAATGAACTTTCAGTCGATTTTGTTCAAATTTAGCAGTGGTATTAAGGGTAATAAGAAGCCAAATTAGGCCCAATTAGATTGACATTATTAAATCCGGTGGGGTCCCGAAAAACACCGTAACCATCATCTTAGACAAAAAATTTGTGCGCCCTGACTTTTTTCAATTGTTCTAAGCGGCTAAGAATACAACTTATTGGGTCTTGGGTTTCTTTCATAATATCTCACTTCGTTTGCGAGATAAAAAATAAAAAACACTTTATTGCATGTTTTTGATAATTAAGATACACGAAAGTCGTCTTTCGAATGTTACTGCTCAGATTATACCTGCTGTCGATAAAACAAATAAACATAAAATATTTACATAGCGCTGGAAATTAAAAAAAAATAGACCGGGAAAACGTTTTTTTTTTAAAACTAGGTACACTTAAACTTTTGTTTCAATAAAAACATTTATAGTTATCATAGTTGCTGAAAATGCCCTCGTCGCAAGCATTAGCTCGGCTTAATATCAATTGTCGAAGTCGTAAATAAAATACGAGATAGAAATTTCATAAACCTGTTGTTGCAAAAGCAAAGTACAATAAACGACTGGTTGTAGAAAATTATTATTAATAATGCAACAGCTTTTATCGAAAAATTGTGTTGAGCGATGAGGCTCACTTTTGGCTAAATGGATATGTTAACAAGCAAAATTGCCACATCTGGTGTGATAAGGCTATACAAGAATTGCCCATGCATCCAGAAAAAACATCAGTTTGGTATGGTTTATGAGCTGGTGGAATTATCGGGCCGTTTCTCTTTACACACATTGGATGATCTGATTTGGTTGACATGTGGTTTCAACAAGACGGCGTCACATGCCACACAGCACGTGAAACAATGGACATTTTAAAAAGTAAATGACAAGAACCAGTTTATCGATTCCAATATGGATTTTGTAAACATAATGCATTTTTAGCTTTTTTATTCAATATTTCAAAAAAAGGCTCTTAAAAAATCACCCGTTACAATTATTTACCAGAATCTGTTAAACTCTTAAAAAAGCACCTTAAGAGGATGCTCTTATCTAACCCTTTCTACAGCATAGATGAGTTCCTTGTGGTTTTGAACGACCTGAAATAATTCAATTGTAAGGAGGTCCATTAACTTGGCATTCACATGCATGTTTTAAATTTTCTATATTCAGTTTGTTTGTTGTTCTTTTAGTTTGTGTTTTATTTCATCTTTACTTTTTGAAATATTCCGTGTTACACGTGACGTGATCCTCTCTATACTTATGTACAGTGTTCGGACCTAATAAAAGAATTTGAATATGATGTTTTCTTATGTTAAACCAAGTGATATACATATAAAGAAACTCAAAAGACAAAATAGTTGTATTTTTAGCTGCTTAATCCGAAAAAAAAAATAGAATGGAAAAAAGTCAGTGACGCATAAATTTTTTGTCAAAGATATTGATTAGGGTGTTTTCCGGGACGCCACTGGACTTAATAATTTCTATCTACTGCTCTTAACGCCACCGCTAAATTATCGATATTCAGAGAAAAACGATTTTTCAAAAAGTTTAACACCCTGTATCTGAAAATGAAGAATTTCTGGACCTATGTTTTTTACAAACTTTTCAACTTAAAATTACTCATATAATCACCTCCTGAAGTTTGGCCACGTGCTTAAATAACACATTCTATAACCTTCTGTCTACGGTGGTGTTCCAACTTATTTCTTCTATCTCATTCATTCACTCACACCTAGTTCGATAGGATCATCGAGATCCTCTAATACCAGTGAACGAGTAGTTTTTCAAGGAATGATGAACTAGTTCACTCAATTCAATCGTAAAAAATTCTTCAATGAAACTAGTTCGTTCGCAAACTGGTACGTAGGCTTATTTTCGCACAGGCACGACTTTCAATTATATGGAATATGTTAATCAATGACTACATAACAAGATCTGAGACTATTTACCTCATATAACAGCCAATTTCTGTCTCCGTTCGTGACGGCGTCGTACGAACAGCGTGTCCTCACAAGCACCAGGGGCAGCTGGTCAGACCCGCCTCGTTAATGGGCGGTGGTCATCGGCCCCTGGTGGGCGTGTCTTCTTGGCTCCGCCTACGCGCTCCGACCATCGAATTTCTCCGTTCCGCCCCCTCGTTGTCGTCGTCCTCGCTGAGCCGCGAAGAGGAGCCATCCGCGTTGCAGAGTCGACACCGGCTGCACGCGATACACGGCGCAGCTAACAACAGGAGCGGCGAAGCGACCAGAAGCAGGATGCCGAAGCTGGCGAAGATGCCGACCACTTGCGTGCGATGCCACAGAACGGAGGCGCGGGAGTGACCGAGCTTGTTTTTGCACGGGCCGCGGTCGTAGTGCCGCAGAAGGAAGTCGTCCTGTAAAAATACGAGAGACATTGTAATAAATTGTTTTAACCAAATTCATATATCGATTGCTTCGGGCGGAAAGAGTTATCGAGTTGCGGTATTCGGGAGGTTCTTCAACAACTCTTTGAGAAAACGTACAGGGTTCAATCGGTATATTTCTTTTATTTATCAATTGATACAGGGTGAGCAAAAGTAAGTCATGTTTTTTTTAGCAAAGTTTGGGGCTATGTCATTCCAATAGTTCATAATAAGTAATAAAATGTTGAAAAGCTACAAACGTTTTAAAATTACTCTTTTTAAATGTATAATTTTCTTTTTTTTACTAACTTATTCGATAAAAAATGCAATTTTCTTTAAAAAATCTCCTAGTAATGAAATGTGCAAATTATGTAAATAATATCTCTATCTAACAAGGTTTCACTTGAGGTATTAAGCGTTCAATTATCAGAAGTACATGCAGAGAAACAACAATGACACCCACAGAGGCTGGATTTTTAAGGAATTTGTATTACCTGTTTGAACAAGTCGTTACTGTCCTCAAAGGACCCGCATGCCATGATTGTTTTATGGCATCGGCTCGACGAGGAAGCGAGCGAGAAGAGCTGACTTAGTGGAGGAGTGAGAGAGAGAGAGCTGTTATTATTCATCATTGTAGTTACGCCATCGCCGCACGCCGAGTGAGAATTAGGTTTAGTTGGTATCTACTACTGCGTACGTGCACACGTTTTACGCACGATTATTATTTTCGAGTTTCCCAGTTCATTTCGAGTGGTTTCTTTATCATCACGGCAGACGCAGAAGACCAGGACCTCGCCATAGCGAACAAGGGCAAACTTTTACAAATGAATAATACGCAGACATAATGTTCTGTTATGGACTTTGTAACGGCGGTTCTGCAGCTGCCCGCCGTGAATATCGGCAACGTTTCCCGAATCGCCGAACACCTCATGTTACTGTGTTTGAGTCTGTGTATCGGCGCATCCGCCAAACCGGACGTGTTCAAAGGCAACATAGTGATGCTGGTCGACCCCGAGTCTATCCTCCTGAAGATGAAGAGGAAATCCTTCGTGTGTTTCAGGAAGACCCTACTACGTCAACGCGCATTGTGGCTGCTCAGTTGGGTATATCACAATACAAAGTATGGTTTACTGTGCATACTGCAAGATTATACCCTTATCACTACACGCCTGTGCATGTGATTGAAGAGGGCGATCCTGCAAGACGATTAGATTTCTGCAGGTAGATGTTACATGCAGATACAGAAGATTCAGACTATTTTAAGAAAATTCTGTGGACCGATGAATCGAAGTTTGATAAGGACGGGATCACTAACTACCATAATGCTCATTACTGGGCTGATAAAGAAGCTTTAAACCCCCGAAAAATAAGACCGACCGGGTCTCAGAGCCGGTTTTCAGTCAATGTGTGGATGGGCATCATTGATGGATATTTAATTGGACCTTATTTTCTGCCCGCCAATTGAAATGGAGAAGTGTATGAAGAGTTGTTGAAAAATCACTTGTTTCCATTAATGGAAGACGTCCGATTGGCGACGAGACAAAATATGCAGTTCCAGCACGACGGCTGTCCCGAACACTACAGTAGATTAGTACGGTCGTATTTAGACTCTAAATTTACAAATCAATGGATTGGCAGAGGCGGGCCCATTGCCTGGCCAGCAAGAAGCCCAGATCTCACACCGATGGATTACTATATGTAGGGACATATGAAAAGCCTGGTGTACGATGTTTCGACCGTACCAACGCGCGATGAATTAATTACAAGGATAATCAATGCAGCTGACCAAATAAAAAGCCGCTTAACCAAAAATGAATTACGTAAGAGAATGCGGGCGTGTATTCGTAACAGGGGATTACAATTTGAGCAGAATCTGTAAAATACTAAAGGAAATATAATTAAATAAAACTGTAATTAAAATAAAAGCCTTTTAGTTATCCTACGTAATTATCGATCGTACAACTTTACTCATCTTTTTTTAATTTTATGTCTTTGTACTTGAGTTAGTTGGAACTTTTATACCTGAAATGAAAGCTTGTTGGATAGAGATATTATTTACATAATTTGCACATTTTATTACTAGGAGATTTTTTACAGAAAATTGTATTTTTATCGAATAAGTTAGTAAAAAAAATAAGAAAATCATACATTTCAAAAGCGTAATTTTAAAACTTTTGTAAGTGTTCAACATTTTATTACTTATTATGAACTACTGGAATGTCCGCTATGCGACGATAAGAAAAAACTCAAAATCAAACATGTAGTATAGGGAGTATTCCAGTGGCGTAACAACAACAGCGTTTTTCAGTTTGGTAAGAAGTGCTATTAATTTAAAAAAAAAAATATATTTTTCAAAATGCTATGATGTTGGCCAACACTGCTTTCCATATTTTATCTATATTTTTTTATCTTTGTCATTCAGCATTGGCGTACGCGTCTTCAGTAAAGATGTTTTCCAGGTAATAGACTCTATTAAATTTTTAAACTACATCAAAGAATTTATTGATTAACATTAACAAAATGTAACATTTTAGAAAACAAAAATCTGAAGACCAGTTAAATACCCAAATTATTTATTCATGACAAAAACGAACTTTTTACAAACAGCAACAGTTATTTTAAACAATATTGTTAGTACCTTGTAGGGTCACCCATCGATCACAGCCTACGATACTTTCCAGAAGGTAACAAATAAATTCTCGGGATACATTTTCCCACTCTTCCTGAATAGCCCCAGACAGCTCCTCCATTATTCAGGAGCATTTTGTCTTGATGCTCAATGATGTTTAGCTAGATCATTCACTAAAGGACCTTGATCTTATACAATTCTCTCGGTCTTTTTGAGAAAATAAAATTATACTATTAAGTCTACAGTCAATATTATTGTTATTGAGCAATTGCATGTTTGAGGTGTAGGTAGTGAGGATGAAACCGGAGAAAAGTCATAGAAATGTCCAGAAAACCATTTATTGCGGGAAGTTAAAAATTCGATAATCTAAGTTATAGCCAACTTTCGAAAAATATAAGTTCTCTTTTTTTAGGATATTCCAAAGATCAAAAAGATGCATACAGGTAAAAAAATTGACAAGATCTGAACTTGGGGATCCGACAAGGAGTTGGTGAAGAACCTCCCGAATAGCGCAACTCGATATCTCTTTCCGTTCCGAAAATTTCGGATTTGAATTTGGGTAGGATTTTCCATGTTGTAAAGCAATTGTCCACCAGTTTAGATGTAAGAGTCAAACAAAAAATGGCGTCAAGTAGATTGACTATATACTTCATACGCCTTCTTTGGAGGTTTCGGAGAAAAATGATGTGTTACGTCGTTCCAAAAGGCGGAATCAAATCGTGACTAGGGACGCTCACTTAGGTACGCCGAATCTTCAAACTGTATAAGATAATTTATATATTACATATTTATCTTTCCTTGACATATGTAGGAAAAATAAAGGGTTTCAAAGTTGAGTCATTTATTTTAACTGTTTTGTAGGACTCGTCAAAAGAAGTTTATATACCAAAAATCGCCTATATAAAAGTTGCATGTTCAATTATATTCTGGAAAAAGTTGAACACCTTCTAACTAAAAATTGGTGTAAGCTCCACAGACAGCTAACTTGTCTATATCGATTATCGACATGAACCAGCGAGAAAGAACTAAATAATCGTTCCCGCAAAAGAGAAAACCTCGAAATTTACCTGGTGGTCACAGGAAAGAGTGGCCAGCCTAACCGAAAAAATAGCCGTAAAAACCCTTATGTGTCTAGTATTAAAAAAAGCTTATAAAAAATCCAATCCAAACTTGCACAAATATACAGGGTGATGCATTTGAAATTTTTGAGAAAAACTACAATTTGCGTTTTTGACCACCCTGTATGAGCAAAAATTAAAATTCGAAAAAGTAACGAATAAGAGCTGAGGTGTGTAAGTTTTGTTTGATACAAAATTCATCACTCCAAATTTCAAAATGGCGGATTGAGGGGTTGCCGAGGAGGACGGTTTTTCTGGACAAAACATCTTACATCTCAGTAGCTAATTACTAAAACTCCATACTATGTTATATCAATCTTCTTCGTTTGAATTGGTTTATCCAAATAAGCAATAAAATTTGAGGCATTCCATTTAAAAAATCACAACTTTGATATGTAGCTCAAAATTGGGACACCCTGTATAATTGCCAATATTTTAGAAATGTGCCCTCAAATGTCATGTATAACATGCTATAAGGAGATTTTCCAAAAATGTATTTTTTTATGAGTAATATTCCGTCCACACATGGATAGGCCACCCTGTATACAGGGTGTCCGCAAAGTTGGGGTTTTCCTTTACACGACGTGTAGATCTTGAAAACATAAGCAATTTTTCTTAGTACCATATACACCAATGTCTTAAGGGAACCGAGATATAGGGCTTTGCAACATCAAAAATATCTGAATACCGTCCTGTAGCCGCGACATCCCCGAAAGGTACTAGACACTAGCTCAATCCGACGACAGAACTGGGTCGGGGTCAATGTGTCAGGTCAGTATGCAACCTTCAACCGACGGTTACGGTCACGCGTGTAGAGGTAATCGCGTAGACGTGAATCCCTCAACAAGCACTAGAGACGTGGCTAGAGAAGTGCAAGTATCAAAAACTAAAGTGTGGCAAACGCTGCGTGAAGAGGGGCTGTATCCGTTTCACGTCCAACGTGTACAAGCCCTTTAACCTGACGATTTTCCAGCAAGAGTGCGGTTTTGTGAGTGGTTGTTGCATCAACATGACAATAATCAGGACTTTTTGAAGTGCATATTGGTGACAGACGAATCTACGTTCACGCGTAATGGGGTGAATAACTTTCGCAACACTCATGTTTGGTCAGTAGAAAATCCGCACGCTGTCCGTCGGGCACATTTTCAACAAACATTTTCGGTGAATGTTTGGGCTGGCATGATGAACGGTATGCTCATTGGACCATTTATTCTCCCAAATCGATTGGACGGGATGCAATACCTAGACTATTTACGCAACATTTTACCTTCCTTGTTAGCCTGCGTGTGCTCGGTAGCGCATCAGCTGATTTCATTTTCTGTTGGAGCGGTATGATTTTGGGCAGAGACGTGCTTAGCCCTTCTTGTCAACTGGAGAGTGAGTACTTTTTCCTTTATTTTTTTTTACTTGGTCGCCCTCGTTTCACTACACATTACCTTTGTTATTTCAAGGGTAGTTGTTTCTGAAAAGGAAAACCCCAACTTTGCGGACACCCTGTATATTAATGATATTCCTGATATTTTACAACACTGCAAAATTCAACTATTTGCTGATGATACATTGATGTATATCAAATAAAGACATTGAAACTGCAATAGAGCTGTTAAATAATGATATGAAAAACGAAATAAATTGGTTAAATGTAAACAAACTTAAACTAAACACAAACAAAACAAAATATATGCTAATAGGAAAATCTTTAGATCAAAATATGATAAATCTTACATTTAATCATGAAAAAATTGTGTCAATCGAATCATTTAAATATTTGGGCATATACGTAGACAGTAAATTAAAATTTGAAGGGCACTATGAATATATTATTTCAAAAATATCCCAGAAAATGAGTTACTTTTATAGAATATCGTATAGCCTATTCTAAAAAAATTGTGTACAACACAATCATTCTTCCTCATTTGTTATATTGTTCAACTATTTTGTTCACTGCAAATGAAACTGTGTTTTCAAAATTACAAATATTATAAAATAAAGCTACGAGAATCATCTTAAATAAAAATAAATATACTAGAATAAATTTTATGCTGAAAGAACTACAATGGTTAAATATAAATAATTTCATAGCCTACTTCTACCAAATCACTTAGAAAATTTGATTGTATTGAACAATGAGTGCCACAATTATTCTACTATTCATTTACAAAACTGCAGTAGCAATAACGAGCAAGTCGGTATTTCAAAAGGGATTGTACGAATTTAATAAATTAAGTCAAGATGTGTGTCAGTTTGAAAATGTTCAAAGGGAAATTGAAAAGATATCTCATGGAAAACCAGAATTCATGGTAATGAAAATATGTAGTCTTGAAGACATAATATATTTTGTGAAACAAACAAACAAATTGAAAATATAACATATCTACTTTAGATAAAAGTTCTTGAGAATCTTTCTTGTTCAGAATGACTCAAAAACTCTAAAACAACTTTGTGTGGAGTGCAAACGGTTAAAAAAATATCGATTTTTGATGCAATTTACGGCCTTGAAGGGTGTCGGTCCTTTTTGAATGAGATTATTAAAAAAAAATCAGAATATTTTTCCCAGCAGATGCGAAGATAGGAAGTATCTACTAAGCTACAACCAAATGTACTCACGTCCAGGCTGGCGAGGCAATACCAACAAAAGACGTGCTTGCACCTTTTGCACATCATCTGCGCGCAGCCCTCGTCTTTTTCGATAGGAACGTTGCACATGGGACAGCATTTGATGAGATCCGAATCAAACGGTATGCCGACGTCTTCGGGTTTGCCCTCCTGCAAATTTTTAAGTGAAAATTAACTGAATTATCTCGGATAAGGTATTTTTGGAAAAAATCGGCAGTGACTGTTTTGGACGATAAATAGACGTCCACTTTTCTCGTCGTAGCCTAACGATTCTGTACTAGCCCGGAAAATAGATTGGGAAACATTTAAAACACATATATCCAATTTTCGCTTTTCGTCCCTTGTTCATTGGATAAATTTGGTAGAATCTGTGTTAGGAAATCTTTTGTCATAACTTGACAGTGAATTGTGTAGTCTACCACCAACTCTGAGAATTCCATTATCATCTAGAAAAACACCAAGTTTCCTTAGCGGTTTAGAAGCGACCTTATTGGCCTTTAAACTATAAATATCTGAAGAAAAGTATTTGCTTTGAGTGTGCTTGAGCAAAGCGTGCATTTCGTTCTTCAGACATAAAGCGATGAGCGGAGATAAAAATTAGATTGGGATGATACCCCTAACAAGAGATATTGGAAACTTGGCAAGAGTACACACATCAATTGCATTGTTTATCAGATATATCTACAGGGTGTTCCTTAATGATATGCGAATATTTAAGGGTGTGAATCTACATGAAAGATTAATGTTAGTTTGCTTTATAAACTATGGTCCAAAAATATTTCCGTACACTCGGGATGTTGAAGTTTTAGGAAAAAAATGGAAATTAGTTAATATTTTCAGAACCGCTTCAGATATTTCACTGATATTTAGTACGTAGTGAAAGTTGATAAAGCTGCATATTTTTCAATGCAAAAATATTTTTTAGCTTCAACAGTGGCGTGAATACGGGTATTGACTTCGATATTTTTTAAGAAAAAAAATGGTACGCCAATGGTTTTTTGCCTAATAAAAATTATTTTTGAATTCCCCGTTCAATTTAAAACAAATGATCTCTCTTACAACTACAATTTAGCAATAAGTATTTAGTTGCTCTGGAATATGTCACTTTCTTTTGACATCTGACAAGTCTCTGTTATTCAAATCTGTTCGGTGTTCGCTGTGATGCCTTTTCATTATTTAATTTGTTAATAATGGTGAATTATTCAAATGCAGAAATGGCGGAAATGTATTACGTATATGGCCTTGCCGACGGTAATGGTGAGCAAGCTAGACGGATTTATCACCAGAGATATCCCGATCGTGCTTCACCAGATAGTCGAACTTTTTCTAATATTCATCGTCGTCTTATTGAAACTGGTTCTGTCCGGAAAGGAACATCTGAAGGTGGACCTCTAAGTGTGAGAACACCTGAAATTGAGGAAGCAATGCTGCACGAAGTCGAAGAACCTCCTCAAACGAGTACGAGGAAGATCGCTAGACACGTAAATATTTGCCTTCAAATTGTTTGTAAAATTTTAGTGGATTTTTTGTTATATCCTCATGTAGTAATGCCTGTACCCTTCAAATATGATAAGGATATAACAAAAAATCCACTAAAATTCTCCAAACAATTTGATGGCAAATATTTACGTGTCTAGCGATCTTCCTCGTACTCGTTTAAGAAGGTTCTTCTTCTTCGTGCAGCACTTAGAGGTCTACCTTTTAATGTTCCTTTTCGGATAGTACCTGTTTCAACAAGACCACGATGAATATTAGAAAATGTTCGACTATCTGGTAAAGCACGATCGGGATATCTCTGGTGATAAATCCGTCTGGCTGGCTCACCATTACCATTTGAATAATTCACTATTATTAACAAGATTGTAAAAACTAAATAATGAAAAAGACGTCACAACAAACAGATTTAAATAACAGAGACTTGTCAGATGTCAAAAACCAGTGACATATTCCAGAGCAACTAGATATTTATTGCTAAATTGCATTCTTCAATTATTAAATTAATTTTCTCGGACAATAGAACGGTTTTTATTTTTTTACTCAAAAATGGCGCATCGAAGGAAAACAATTGAAAAGAGATCATTTGTTTTAAATGGAACGGGGAATTCAAAAATAATTTTTATTTGGCAAAAACCATGGCGTACAATTTTTTTTCTTAAAAAATATCGCCACTGTTGAAGCTAAAATTTATTTTTGCGTTGAAAAATATGCAGCTTTATCAACTTTCACTACGTACTAAATATCAGTGGAATATCTGAAGCGGTTCTGCAAATATTAATTAATTTCCATGTTTTTCCTAAAACCTCAACACCCCGACTTTTTGTAAGGAAACATTTTTGGACCATAGTTTATAAAGCAAACCAACCTTAATTTTTAATGTAGATTTACACCCTTAAATATTCGCATATCATAAACAACTATATCACTAAAACGGAACGTTACTGGTTTAAAACGGTTAAACGGAACACCCTTGTATCTCATCTCCTTATCTCTTGGTGCAAGCGGGTGCTTTGGTACTACGGTTTCTGCCAGGAGAGAACAACGGAAAAGAAAGAGCCACGGCGTACATACGCCCGCGCTTTTATAGTGCTCGCCAGTGTTCTAGAACCGACCTTGGTCGCTACGTCATGCCGTCCGCCATTGCGAATCTTCTTGACGGTGCACTTGATTTAATCAATTCGATTCCTTATGGTGTACCCTATAAAATGAGTGCTTACACCCCTAGGGCATATCATTCCAAAGGGCTAGATCAGACCCTGCAGGGCCTATAGCCAGTCTCCCCGACGACCGGCAGTGCATCAGCTCCGTGCAGGTTGCAATTCCCGACGATGACCACTCTAAAGTGCTTTTAAACCTATACTACAACCAAAAGGGACCTTAGTACCTGTTTGCCCACTGCTAGGGACCTTACACGGCTCACAACACCAAGAGGGTTGTGTGACAAGTCCCCCAAGGCATCTGAATGTGGAAGAAAGACTTCTCATTCGTTATAAGGGCACTACATGCCCATTTCAACCAGTGCCTCAATACGCGAGTTTGGCGTATTGTTTTTCCCCTGCAAATCCCTGAACCTATTAGTCCTGCCTCATAACGCATTCCTGACGTCCTGAATATCGTCTAGTGCTACCACAAGGCTTAAAAATTGATTTAAATCATTTCATTCATTATAATAATTTCTAAGACGGAAAACGAAAAATATCAATTTCTGTCCATTTCTGTGTGTAACACATGGCAACAAAAACGACTGTGGTATGTCATAAAAACATCAGGTTTGCTTGAGTATTCGAGACTCTTTATAGGATACAAAATAACATATAGAACAGGGCACTATCCCAATTTTAGAATATCGGAACTGTATTTAATGACTAATTTAACATCTTCCAGAAAACGTGAATACGAGGGGCGGTTAAAAGTACGCAAATGGATGATTGTGCTCTTCATGTTTTGTTAATTGCTGGATAGTTTTTAATGCTAAATAAGGCGAGCAACTAATGCCAAAACTGACAGTGTTCAGAACATACTCCTCAAGTTGAGAGTCTGGTGAAAATCTCCATAAGATTTACAAATAAATTGACTTAATGTTAGCGGTTATAGCGATTTGTGGCAATCTAAAATTCAGAAGAAGTTGACTAATATCCTTCTGGAGTTTAGGACCTGGCATAAGTGTGTCATTTAGCGATAACTGATTAGAATCTAACATCGAAAGCAACTCTTAATTTTGTGGTAGTTGATTCCGGTTTAAACACGTAATGATGCGGTATGAAATAGTCATTAAGCAAAGAAGAATGAATGTTATCAGATAAAGACATATAATTATTGTCTATCATGTCTTGTATAGAATTCGTATAAAGAAATGCGTTTTTCTAAAGAGCAAAATATTACCACCAATTTTATCCGAAACAATATCATCAAAATTTTAAGTAGGCTACGATTTATTTAGAGGGGTAACAGTAACCGAAATTTGGCCTAAATTATTATACATTTCCATACCTCCTAGTCCGTAAATAGTAGCAGCGCTCATTTTTATCGGTAAACCAAGTTTTTCTGCGAATTAACAACACTCACTACCTGTATCTATGAGTACTCTACCGGTTTGCTTATTTCCCAAATATTAACTTTCAGCGTAGAATGAGCGAAATAATTTGTAGTTGGCTGGGGGATACAGCTGCGGATTCAGGGCGAGTGGTCAGCGTATATTCGGTATTTGAAATATGATTTTTCAAACTTGAAGATTGTGCGATTTCAACTACAGCCGATTAAGGATTATTAGACGGTTGCGAAGCATTTGTGTATTGAATAACATGAAGCAGCGAGTGATGCTTGGCGTCACATATGCGACAAGTATGAACTGACCTACACATACTGTTAGAATGACAATTATTACTCAAACAGTTCAAATCGTAAGAAGCATATTGGTCAAAATGAAGTCCCATTCAGCTACGGGAGAACCAAGATTTTTCAATGCGGCAATATTTTCAGAATATGTTCTAGTAGTTTCTTGAGTTGAGCGGGATTTTCAGAATTCATGCGTCGCGTGAGATTGCTAAAAGCCGTTTATTAGTATATAAGCTACTAAATAATTGGACGAAGTTAAAGGATAGCACTGTAACATACCTTTAGCAGACCCATCAACAGATGATATCAAATGCGATAATTTTTCTATATTAGATAGAGTTTGGTTGTTATGAATTAAGGCATCGAAAACATCAATAACTGACATGGAGGATTTAATAACCCCTTTAAACCTCATCAGTTTTAGTTTAGGGTGGAACATCGGATATTTCAGGCCGAGTGTCAGACCTCAACTCTTTAACCTCAAACAAATCATAATAAATGGATTTAATGGAATAATATTTGTTATCAACCCCAATGCGAATGTTATCCTCAACAAGAAGTTCCTCATCTTGGTCAGGATCTAACATACCAATTATAGTGTTATGGCGTTTATAGAAACTTTCATATGAAGACTCTATAGTTTTATATCTTTGTATGAACTGCGACTGGAAATGAAGGTTTGAGACATTTTAGCAGTGTCAAGGTACTCGGAAATCTTATTTATTTCCTTATTGCGTAAATTCTTTTCCCTTTTAAGTTTGTCAACTATGGTTCTGAATCAAGACAAAATGTACCTGAGTACTGTCCTGTGGTTACCTATAAACGCAAAAAGTGTATCTAATGAATTAATGCAATTACTGAATATCAACCAAAACTGACAAAATGCGCCAGAAAAGGGCGATGAAAGGCGAATCCGTTGAGAAAGATGAAAAATATGTATTCGAGTGGACTGGTTCAAAAAATGATCCGGTATTTTATTCTAATTCTGGTTCCTATCCCATCAGAAGCGTTCCTGATGCTCTGGTCGGCGTGAAAATCGCGGGTGTGAAACCGGTTGAAGACGCGGGGTGCACTTAACGCATAGCACATAAATTACTGGCGGATGCTGCGAAGGTTTGCTGTGAACTTAACATATCGGCATGCTGTATTTGGCAGATTATTTAAAATTGCATGTCTGCCTATTTATAATCCTTGTATGTAGTTGTCACCGTTATATAAAGTATAGAAGGCCAACAAATTAAAGGCAAAGAAATGAGCACACTAATTAAAAGTGACTAGCTTATTTACAAAGAATTGTGAATATTTTACATTAGTGTTTTCTGTATTGTTTTATAATTATCAAAAAGCGGTACAATGAAGTGAGACACTTGTGTTTTGAAACACTCAACATGCATTTGTAATAAATCTATTTACTTATATTTTCATGTAATACAATTTTTATACCATTGTCAACAGCATATGAATATTTTTTGAAACGTAAATAAATTTGGTGCTTCATAATTAGGGTTGGATTTTATTATTGCGAACCTGTTTCTCTGCAAAACTGCTGAAAGATATATTGGAGATATTTTATGAATATATCGGAAATATCGTTTTTGGCAGATTTCAAGTTATGAACAAACGAATTTCCCGGCTGCCCGGCACATTCCTTATTCCAGGCCCATTCTTGGCATTTTTTCGATAGTTCATCCAGATCTCCAGGCAAGTAGGCAGCGCAACCATCTGACAAACGGTGTTGCCATTCTTTAACGTGCAGCTCTCATTTCTTCAGCCTTATGTGTTCTGTGGCCCTCATGTTTTCTGGATGCCAACGTCAGGTTGTTTCGGCAACATCGCATGGTTTTTTATTCTGCCGAATGAGTTGTTCTCCCCGTGATATACTCTACTTTCTACTAGGCTCTGCAAGACTATCCGGACTATCCGGTAGCGGAATTTTCCTAGAAATCGTTACACAATATAAAATAATGCAAATTATAATTGACTCTTTTACGTTCGAAATAGCTCCGTTGGTACTCATCAGACGTTTTAACATCGTCACCACCAGGTTTTCCTTGTTCTTGTACGTATAAAACATTTTTTATAACATTCCAGCAAAGTAGCAGAGGTAGCAAGTCGTCCGTTGAGCTGGCAACTCCGCAATCCAGTTGACAAGAATAACGTGGTCAATTATTGAAATGTATATATCTATCCCGGGATACTGACGGCCCTTTTAGAACGTCAAAGCAGCAATTTTACAATTATCATTTTTTTTTCATGTTGTGCCACGATTTCGGAAAAAATTTCGCTGCGGATAGTCTTTTAGAGTCTGGTAGAATACATTTCAACAGTTGTCTTGCGTGGCCATGTTATCTTTACCCGGGCCAGATTTTCCTGATACGAATTTGCAAAACGATTTTTATTTTTGTAATGCAAATTTCCCAAATACTAAAATCAAATTCAAGCGGATAACCAAAAGAAAATGGTATTTACCATTTTGGGTTGGTATTTACCGATGCGTTCAAGCGAGTGTGGTTATCAGTTTGGTTATAAGATCCGTGACGTCATGAATCAGTTGTTATATGTCATAGTTATCACCGTAAAATTGTGGTATTTACCCAACTCAGGAGTTGTTTTATATTTCTGGTTATTATTTGAAATGTGTCAAGTTAGAATTTTGCCGGGTATTGGATGTTGTTATTGTACTTCAACTTGATACAGGCTGACTTGAGTTTTACCATAAAGTGGAGCACCTTTTTAGTTATACTCATCACTGTTATTGGGGACACATTAAATGTAGTTCCTATGCTCAACGAAGTACCTATCCTGTGTAGCCATATATACCACAAGAATATTAAAATATGGCCATAGAAACTCATGATGATGTCCACCTGTATTCGGTTTTACTAATATCTTTTTTCATCATATCTGCTGAATCAATAAATATTTTCTTTGACATGCGGAAAACTTTAGAGAATTGAAAGTTATCATAGCTACAAAGCCATGGTTCCATCATTAAAAAAAATCTGAAAAAGAAAACATTTCTCCTATGAATATTATGAAAGGTTTCTTTTTTAAACTAGAGTAGACGAAAAAGCACCGATTATTAAGTGATAATAAAAATAATCAGAGATTATATACGAGCTTTTCTAAAATAAACAACTTGCAACAAAACCGCGGTTAAAACCAACGCGTTCAAGCGATTCGTGTAACTGACGTCATCAACCCGTGTGTCATCTTGAACCATATCATAACCGCGGCACATAACACAGACATTTTGGTTATTCGCTTGGATTTGATTATTGAGGCTAATGGCAATGGCGTACGCTGGCACTTAAACCTTGTGATGAGCTTGAATATTTTGATTTGGTAAAAATTAATTAAATCATTTGGTATTCAACCTTTTCATCACTACAATTCCAAAAAATTAGCGCTACCTATGCGCCAAGAACTTAAACTACTTTATAATAAAGTAAAAATCTTTAGATTGAAAATAATGAAATGAAATTAGCTAGACTAATGGTCACTAGATGGAGGCTCGAGTCAGTTTCGGATTTTTTCAGATGAATCGACGGGGTAGTTACGAATTTATGAACTACTCAGTTGACTAGTGAATATACATTTGAAAGATGGTTTTTATTTTTGTAAATAATTAATCATTTTTTATTTTTTAATCAAGTTCTTTTACCGCAAATGGAGCGAACGTTTTATACTTTTTTTTAACCCTAATGTACCTACAGATTAAATTTTAGAATAAAATCAATACATACAATCTTCTAGTTATTGCAATGAAATTGCTTCTGTTCGTATAGCATTAAGCTCTAACCGTCTCATAAATATGTACATACTGTAACAGGAACTTCGACCGAGGCTCTCGGACCTCTGAACATCGAGCCTTGACTTCGGATCCCCAATTCAATACTTCAATTTCCAGATTGGTCCGAGCCTGCTCGAATTTCCAGTTCTGTTATCTTTTACTTGTCTTCCTATAGGAGGTAGACTCGCGTAGAACCTGACATAAAGTAATATAATCTTAACTCATTGAAACACTCACTTTACGTGGAATGATGCTTCCTCTGTTCTTCAAGTAATCCAGAGAACGTGGTAAACGCCCGAATGAATACTTTCGGAGCCGCCGAACTCAGTTAGCTTCAGTTAACGAATTAAATAAAAGTCAACTTAGAAGAGACAATTTTTATTGATAATTGAATTCCAGACTCAAAATATATAAGCACTCATGACAATGTGAAACGTAAAACTCATAGGCTGAGGAAAGCATCATTGGAGGATTAATTTAAAGCAAACATAATTTACAATATGTAAGTTTGAATTTAATAGCAAAAACTATTTAAACTTAAGAATCTCAACTTTGCAATGCTAATTAATCAAGGCAATGTATAGAATGCTTAGTTAGCTCAGCGTTATATTAAAAGAAAGGATAAACCCTTTTGAAGTAACTGAAAGTGTTTACTGATGTGAACACAACTTGACACAAATTAACCAAACACAACACTTATTAACAGCCACTAACTGAAGGAAAATCAAAGCAACTTTTTTAGCCGAACAAATCAAAGATAAGGGATGAACTGAAGTTATTCAAAATTATCGGAGGTCAGTTGCGGATTTTCCCCTCCATCGTTCTTACTTAGTAAGTTCAACCCTTGTTTCCTCATTGGTTGGCCAGTTTACAACCTTTGCAATCGCTGTCTAATTCTCTAAACATGAAAACTAATTTGATCAATAATTGTTACACTTAATTTTTGAACTCAACTCTATTGGCTAGTTACCTTCCCTTGTCCCATCTCAAGGAGTGCCGTCAGCGTACAGTCTTCCGTCAAATTTATGCAACAAGGCCCAACTTATTGCATCCGGTTCTATGGTATATTTATGTTCTCTAAAAATCAATTTGGTTTAACTCCTCCATTGACGTTCGCTCATTGTTTTGGAGATGTTGAGTGTTTGTTCTGTCCTTAGTTTTTATGTTTATTTTGATTTTATGGATACAACGAATTTTTACAAGGGTAGGCGGCATGAAGAATTATTTCAACGAATTTAGAAATAGATAATCTTGGTCGGCTACAAATTTTACGAAAAAAGTCTGGTCGACAGTGCAAATCTCAGAAACTTATAGATTTGTATCAGGATCGCAGAAACGACAAGATGCCATAGATTTGAATATCGTGATTATCCCAGAGCAGGAGCAGAGTGCCATTTACAAATCTCCTCTATAACAAGTTTCCAATCTACCAATTTTACAATATTCAGGATGGATTGGAAAACCGAGTAAGTGCTTAGATGTCAAAGATCAAAACTTCGCGCCAACATCACAGCATGAGCAGAGTATGATTTACATCTCTTCTCGAGTTTCAGTGATCCTGGTAGCAACGTGACGTCCACCAAATTTATGAGAAAAGTCCGGACGACAATGCGATTTTCAGAATCGTATAGGTCTGTTTCAGGATCGCAGAAACGACAAGAGGTATCGATGCGGTGGATTTGAATGTCGTTCTTATCTCATAGCAGTAGTTTGTATACCTCCTCGCGTTTATGTGAACCTGGTAACCAATCTACTACTTTTACGAAGGACCTGTGGTCGTCAGGATTGTAGAAACGAATAGGTGCGTAATGTCAAAGATCATAATTTCGCGCCAACATCTCCCCATATTATTTATTGCTCTACTATTTATTTCAAATGATGAACATACACCTCCTGTGCGATCTCAGACTACATTCCGCTATAATATCGCACATCAATATTATATTGCGACAGGTCAGCTTGAGCGCTAAGGATGAATGTGTTATGCAAAAATGGTCGTGTTGTCCGACCGCGTCAGTGCCGGGGTCCAAAGGCCGAACTTATGTCATGTGACGTCATGACCGACCAGCGATGCGTGAGGCCAGTGGGCTACAGCACGCAACACAGAAAATGTCATATAAATTATATACAAGTAGCCTATTCTTAGGCATCTGTACACAAAAAATGAAACACAAGTTGCTCATTGATCCTTTAATATTTTTTGATAAATAAGTACATAGTACCTAATTAAACCTATCGTTTATAACAATATGTATATACATACGTTTTATATAAAATAAGTAATTCGTTGTATATTTAACCTATAAGTGTACAAAAGAGAATATAGAATAATTTAGTTTTGTATAGGAAAATGAACTTTACATATCAATGTACTTATATTGCCACTAAAATGAAACTGATAGTAACATTTCAAAATAACTGAAATTGCCGAAGAATATTCTGCTTATGCAACTGTACTTGATATAAATGGTGTCCAACAATTGACGCAGGATTTGAATTAATGTATAGAAATTTTTTTTTTCTTTAAATAGTTATTTCTATATCGAATCATAAGTTATATGAGTGTCTTTTTTCACTTTTTTTACATTTTTTAATATAATTGTAGTTGCATATTAGTCCTTTTTGCTAGCTCTTTTGAACTATATTACGGATTTAATCTCAGTCACAGCGAAAGATACACTGCGATACCGGTTCGGTCTGCGTTCATTCGTGTTTGAACCATATAAAGTTTTGCAAAAACGGAGCTTAAGGTATCGGGTAGAAAACCATGAGAAACAGCCATGGTGCTGTTCTCGAAAGACTAATAGATGAACCTGGAAACACCATGATAGGTCCTGACGACCCCACACTGTACCACAGCAATGGAAGACAAGACATCATAGATATGGCGATTCTGAAAGAAATCGACCTGCGCGCGACCATCGTCGGCGCCTGGCAAGAGGGAAGCTCGGATCACAACCCCATCTTTCTACATTTGGGCGATGGGACAACACCAGTGGAATAGAGAACAGTGAAGAGAGTGGACCGGCAGCGATTCAGGATCACGCGGCACTACGCACTCGTACCATTGCTTCAGAATGACAGCCCTAAAGACATCGAGGAAGCGGTCACGGACCTAGCAGGGAAAATTAAGGCTGCGTTAGAAGCCGCAAGCTCCGAGGAAGATATGACGCAACTAAACAGGTTCAGGGATCTACCTGACAAGGTAAACCGCAAGATCACCAAGAGAAACAGAGCCCGTAGACTAGCCCAGGAGACCAAGAACCCAAAGGACCTCAGGGAGCCAAACAAACTGACAAGACAGGCAAGAAACGCCTTGAATCAGCATCATCATAGCACTTGGGAAAAGAAACTCGGAGAACCATCTCCAGATGAGAGAGAGGGCCTGAAAGTTCTTCGAAAAGAACGAAAGACATCGAAATCAGCTGATTAAAGATGCCTTGGATTACGACCCATGAACGACAAGGTGATAAAATATCGAAAAGCCAACTGCAACAAGAAGACCATTGGCCCTAGCCGCTGATGACGCCAAAGAGAAAAGGGAGAAGACAGAATAGTTTTACGCTTAAGAGGGGAAGGAACAGCCCGTGTACAACGGGTGGACAAAAAGAAGTTTGTCGATTGAGGTGGCCGGAGTTAAGCACGGACTCGAGGTTAACCTCAGGAGACAAAGCCAAACTGCCAACTGACTGACGAGTAACTGACTCCAGTCGACGTGGAAAGAGCAAAGGCTCCACAACCTTAATGCGGGGCTTAGGTCAAAGCCCACAGCGAAGGACCCCCAAGAAGGAGGCCGTCCATAAAAGTCGAGACCGACAGTTGGAAGAAATGTCCACCACGCTCTTCCATAACGCGTGCGCGCTCGAGCCATTTTAGAAAAAAAGGGTCAAAATTAGGGAGAGTGTAGTTCGCTCGGCAGCACACACTCAGCGAAAAATGTGCAGTACTCGAGCCACCTAGCCTCACTCCAAGCCAGGGGTGGGAAGGGGGGAATAGCCAGTTACTTTTCCCCTCCACTCCTCAGGATCTGAAATTGCCTGGGAAAGGACGCAACAAACAATCCGGGCAAAGTGCAGTGAGCCCAAAAGGGCACCAGTGCACAAAAATTACACAGTTTCCAGCGCGCGCGGCACAACTGGAAATTGTGTAAAAGTCGGACTTTTAAAAAAAGTCGACAGTGCGCCAGAAAATGACGGACGAGGAAACCGACTATTCCTCAACCAGTGAGAAAGAGGAAGCTGGTCACCGCAAGAAGGAAAACGAGGACCTAAAGAGGCAGATAGTCGAGCTATCCTGCCAATTAACAGACCTGACCCGCCAATTGGTGGAAGAGCGAAGGGTGAGCGCACAGGAGCGCGAAAAGGCCGGCAAGCTCATCCAGCTGATGGCCTTCAGGCAAGGAATTGAGGTAGAAGACCTCAATGACCTAATAGAGCCTGAAGGAAACGATAAGACGGTTTCGCAAAAACCGCAAAGAACGAGAATAAAAGGCTGCCTAGCACCTCCTCTGAAGAAGGAAAGAAGAGAGAAGCCCCTAGGAAGAAGGCACCTCGAAACAACGATGACGGAGCGTCCACGTCGGCAACCAAGAGCCCAGCTGAAGTGGATGCGATGGATCAGTCTTCCACCCCCAAATCTCCGACGGCGGAGGGAAGCAAGAAGAAGGAGATGAGGCCACCACCACTCTACATCCACAAGGAAGAGCAGTGGAAGGAGGTGCTAAGCAAGAAGATGCTCTCCATCGAGAAACCTGCACGACTGACAGGTGCAGGTATTAAAGTCCAACCAAAGGACAGCGAGCAATACAGAAGGGTCAGGAAAACTCTAGAGGATGCCAAAATTGAGCACCATACATATTCCCTTCCGGAGGATAAGCCACTGGGAGTGGTGCTAAGGGGAATGCCCATCGTTACCACCTGCCAAGAGATCCGAGAAGACTTGGTCAGGCAAGGCTCCAAATTGTGTAAAAGTCGAACTTTGCGAAGTCGATGGTAGTGATAGAGCAAGACACGCTCAAAGCAGTGGGAAAGATGTTGGACGACCAAGAAGACGTCTATTCCTCGTCTAACGAAGACGAAGAGGGTGCCCAACAAGGGGGGTTTCTCAGAAAACTGAGAAACGAAAACGAAGACTTGAAAAAGCAGATAGCTGAGCTATTTTGCCAGCTGCCGGACTTAACCCGTCAGCTAATAGAGGAAAGGAAAACAAGCGCCGAAGAGCGCGAAAGAACTGCCAGGCTCATTGAGCAAATGGCAGCGATGCAGGGCATCGAGATCGATGCCCCCAAGGAAAAGACCGAAAATCAGAAGAAAGAGAAGAAGAGGCACAGCACCTCCTCAGACGAGGGCAAAAAGGAAGATGCCCCCAAGAAAAAGGCACCCAAATACAACCAAGCCAGTACTTCTGCAACAAAGACACCTGCAGAAATACAATTGATGGACCAGTCCTCCATTCCTACCCCCCCCCACAGACGGAGGCAAAGAAAAGGAAAAGAGGCCACCGCCACTGTACATCCATAGGGAAGAACAGTGGAAAGAAGTAGTGAGCAAGAAGATGCTCACAATTGAAAAGCCTGCACGGTTAACCGGAGCAGGTATCAAGGTCCAACCGAAGGACAGCGATGATTACAGAAAGATCCGTAAGACATTGGAAGATGCAAAGATAGAGCATCAGACTTACTCCCTTCCAGAGGATAAGCCACTGGGAGTGGTACTAAGGGGAATGCCCATCATAACCACCTGCCAAGAGATCGGAGAAGACTTGGTCAGGCAAGGCTTCCACCCAAAGAGGGTGAATAGGATGACCAGCAGAAGGACTGGCAAAGCGATACCGCTGATTAAAGTAGATCTCCCGAAGGAAGAGACGGGGATCTACAAAATAAATGCCGTTTGCCAGCGACGTCGAGGAGCTGCCATCTTTGCCACCAGATACGCATCTCAAGTGATGTCGCTGGTGATGAAAAATCCGGCTGCCAAGAAAGCGTATTTCGCTCATCTGGACCCCCCAGCGCAGGACACCCAAGAAAGAGGCCATCCATAAAGTCGAGAACCGACAGTTGGAAGAAACGTCCACCACGTGGCTTATATAATGCTTTGAGTTATATTGACTGGTCCATTTTACGTAAAATTACTGATGTTAATGAACTATGCGATACATTTTATGTTAAAATTTTTTCAATATTTGATATTTATGTTCCTAAATATACCAACACCTGCAAATTCAGGTATCCTCCTTGGTATACTGGAGAAATTATAAGTTACATAAATTTGGAGGATTATTACTACAGAAAATATAAGAGAACACGCAATGTTTACCATTACAATGAATTTTCTAGATTGCGCAGAATCATAAAGGGGCGAGTTAGAGTTGCTTACAGTGAGTACTTGTCGTCGGTTGAGGACAGTATAATCAACGACCCGAAGAAGTTCTGGTCATACATTCGGAATAAGAGAGACTGTAGCAGAATACCAGGCCAAGTCCAGTTCAACGGCAACGTATTCAGTACTCCACAAGGTGTTATTGATGCATTTGCCGACTATTTTAAGAGTGTGCATGTTACTCCTCGAAATATTCCCTCTTCTTTAGTTAGTGTCACTTCAACATCATGTATTTATCTAGAGGAATTAACGGAAGCTGATGTACTGAAGTCTCTCTCTAAGCTTCAAAATAAACTTACGTCTGGTAGTGATCAAATACCTAGTTTTATTATTAAAGATTGTGCTCATGTTTTCGTCAAGCCGATGCTGATAATTTTCAATGCTATATTAAAGAGTGGAATTCTTCCTGATGTTTGGAAGATAGCTAAGGTGTGTCCGGTCCTGAAAGATGGTGATAAATCTGATGTACTCAACTATAGAGCTATAAGCATTTTGAACAACTTTGCAAAGGCTTTTGAAATGGCCATTTACTCTTTTATCTTCGTGAACGTTAAAAGCCTAATTACTCCATCACAACATGGTTTCATCAAAGGTAGATCCACTACGTCAAATTTAATGACAATTACGCAGTATATAGCAGAATCGTTAGACAAGAAACAACAAGTCGATGTTATTTACATGGATTTCAGCAAGGCTTTCGATAAATTAAACCATCATCTTCTTGTGGATAGCCTTCATTATTTCGGCCTTAGTGACTCGTTAGTAGGTCTTTTAAGCTCATATCTTTCTAATAGGACGCAATATGTTTACTATAATGGTTATTCTTCAGCAAATTATACTGTTCCCTCTGGAGTACCGCAAGGTTCAAACCTAGGTCCCTTGCTGTTTTTATTCTTCATAAATAACCTAGTCGCTTCACTAAAGTGTGAATGTCTACTATTTGCTGATGATCTGAAATCTACACCAAAATTACAAATTTGGAGCGCTGTATTTCCCTTCAGGACGATCTGCATACCATCAGACAGTGGTGCGACAATAATATTCTCTTCTTAAATATTTCCAAATGTAAAGTATGTTCATATTGTCGTAAAATGAACCCGATTATGTTTGATTACTCCATAAATAATGCGGTTTTGGAGAGAACAACAGAGACTAAAGATCTTGGTGTAACATTTTCCTGTAGATTGGACTTTTCTGTCCATGTAGCACGCGTCACTTCCGAAGCGACACGGATTCTGGGTTTCATAATGCGCAACTGCCGATCTTTTTCCAACGAAGCGGCACTAAAAGCTCTTTTTATTTCACTGGTGCGACCAAAACTTGAGTATGCCTGTTTGATATGGAACCCTTTCTATGCGTATTATATAAGCATCTTAGAAAATGTGCAGAGGAAATTTCTTAAATTCTGTGTTTATAAAATCGATGGCACATATCCAGAAAGGGGGGTCTCTCAATTTGTTCTGCTGCGTCATTTTGAACTAGAGTCTCTACAGTTAAGACGTTCCACTGCTGGCCTATCATTCCTTCATAAGCTTTTGCACGACAGAGTGGATGCACCAGAACTTCTCCAGAGGTTAAATTTCTATATTCCACGGTTAAATACGAGAAGAACTCTAACTTTCTACTGCAGTACCTCCCGTACAAATGTATTATTTTATTCTCCGCTACATTCTATATGCAACAATTATAATTCCATAGCAGACAGTTCTGACATTAATTTTGATTGTATCAGTAAGATCGTGTCGAATTTCAGGTACTATTATAATAGCTAGTTCTATTTTTTTAAATTAGTTTTAGGTATACATTACATGTATGAATTATAAGTAAAGTTACCATGATATTGTCCTTTAATTGGAATAGTTCTGTTGGGCAATAATGTATAAATAAATAAATAAATAAATAAATATGAAATCAGTGCGACACTGCTATTCCGTCATGTGTTAACTAACGTGGTTTTGAATCACGGCACGAGTTATAGCGTTAGGTCTGTGCGGTCAAGACGAAAGTGCAAACAGCGCCCACAAGCCAGGCAATCACAGCGCGATCTACGTTCGTGCTTCGATGGCCCTGGCGCGTCTCATGAACGTTGCGTGTATACTCGAGCCCCACTTGAGCAGGCTATGGACGCAGCTCTCTTTGAGCTGCTTGGTCAGGCCAAGAGCATGCTTAGTAGGCTCGTTACAGCGTGGCCATACGCCACGTGCCCCGACTATTATGGGCAAAAATTCAAAAGACTTGCCGGGCCAGCGAAGTCGTGCAGCCTCTATAAATTTCGTATTGCTATAAACAAGTTTCTTTCGCTGCCACGCCGCTCCTAAGCCTTCATTACCTTCCCAGGATATTTGCACTTCCGCAACCACTGTGCGCCCCCCTTCCATGTGTACGACTATGTCAGATTTGTACAACTATTGGTCGGGGTGGCGCACGTGTGGTTCTTCTTTGACCTGCCAATTTTTTTATCTGCGTGGGCTGCGATCTTGCGAGCCACCTCGTTGTGGCGACGAATTCGCTCCTCATGAGCAAGGTCGCACTTTTGAAGTACGTGGTGAAGAGTTTCCACGCACTTGCAACCTTTATTACGGCAGAGTCTTTGCTCTGCTGGCTTATACGGCAGGCCGTTGGTGGGTAGGTTATTTGTTCGTAAATGAATAGCTCGGATATAATATCTACCGGACCAACCTGAAAGGCGGGTCCAGAGCCAGCTTCTTGAAGCGGCATCCTCAGAGGTATGTTGCATACCAGAAGTGGTCGGTTTCGAGGCAATAGCCTCTCGCCAGAGCTGCTCTGCAGGGATATCCCCCGCTAGATTATGCAGCCGTCTTAAAGTCGCCAGTGTTCTGTCTGACTGAATAACACACGACACCATCTCGTCGCCAGTCTCTTCTAGGAGCTTAGTTATCCTCTTAAGGAGGATTTGGGGCACCACCCTTCTAAGCTCCGGGATGCCCAATCCGCCATCCTTGATCTTAGCATGGATGGCTGCGTCGGTTGTGTGTATAGACATATGCAAGTAGCGTTTAACTGCTCCCCGCACATGTCCATCGACATCTTTGAGCACCCCGCCCATAATTTTGAGAGACTGGAGCCCGTGCTGAAGTTTGGGCAAAAGAAAGTCACTCAGAAGCGTAAGCTTCTGGTCGGGCTTCAACGGGGCGCGATCGATGTTACCCAGCCAGACCTGCAGGTTTGGAATGTTTGCCTTTCTGACGCCTGTAGCGCCATAGTGGTGACCGAGGTACTTGAATGTGGAGAGCATGTCTATTTGCGGGATCTTGACTCCGCCGACGCTGAGGAATGGTTTCGTTATGGGGAGGGGCCGCTTGTCCCCCGAAGAAGTGACAGCACACAAGGCACTGCACTTCCTGGGATTCAAGATCATTCCCCTTCCTTGGAAAAATAACTCCACCTCCCCCAGCATCACCTGCAAGTCGTTCACCCTATCAGCTATGATGACGAGGTCATAAGCAAATCCCATCGCTGCCATCCTCACATCGGAGTTGAGTGTGCCGCCGGCCCAATTGCGGTTAAGATATTCTAGTAGTTCATCAACAACTATGTTGAACAGAATAGGAGATAGTGGATCGCCCTGTTCCACCCCCCTACAGATATTGATTGGGCGTGAGAATTCTTTGCCAACTTTGATAGCAGTGTGGCAGTTTGTGAGGGATTCACGTATATAATCCACTATCTCTTTCTCCAGTCCGACCCTCTAGAGGCCTCTGATGATGGATGAATGGGAGACGCTGTCGAAGGTCTTACGAATGTCCACCGACAGAACATTATAGCTCTTGCCGGCTTCCACTCGCGACCCGATGTAATGGTCTAAAATTAGAACATTCGCCAGCGTTCCATCGATCCTTTTGAAGCCTCTTTGATGGTGATTGAGTTGGACTGCCTCCCCAATACGGTTGTTGACGATACGATGCATAAGCCTCTGAAGCGAGGACCCAATGGTAATGGGTCTATTGTTATCGGCTTTGGCACTATCACCATCCTTGGGGACCAGCACGGTCCTACTGTATTTCCACGTCGTAGGGTGGATATTTCTCCCAAGGATGATGGTATATACTATGCTCAACTCTTTGTTGTCAATCTTTTTGATGTCAGCAATTGTAAGGCCATCGGGGCCAGGAGCCGAGTTTTGCCAGTTGGTCTTGGCCATACTGACGACATCAGGAGAGATGGAGTAAAAAAACCTCTGATGTTGCTGCTTTAGGATCACTGATGGCCTCATCATCAGTCCCTGCAGGGGATTCCCAGATCCCCGCAAATAATGTCTCCACCTCAAGTATGGTGGGTAGCTTTGGTGGCTCGTACATGCTCCGCCCCCCGAACACGATATCGGCGAGGCCGGATCTGTCCCTCGCAAATAGGTCCTGCGCCTTCTTATACTCGGACGCGCGCTTACCGCTGCTGCCCTTTGGCTGGTTGTAATGCCTGTCGGGTTGCTGGTTCCTCCTCTGTACTCGATTAATTGGGGCCTTTTTATTAAGCTTCGACTCCACCCGGCGGTCTAATGCGACAGCCAATTGCTCGGGGGAGCCGAAAATAGCCATGTCGATAAGACGTCTTATGTCCCTGTGCCCAGCCTCGGTGAAGACGCCTCTCCCCTCCCGCAGGTACTCGACAAAAGTGGAGTTTAGGTTTACCAATGGTGCAGGAGGGTTCGGTGACTTCTGGGGAAGCACTGCCCCGTGGGCACAAGGACTACTTTCAGCCACAGCGTGGCTGTAGGAGGTCCCAGGTCCGTCATTAAGAGTGTCGCGGTGCGACTTTAGAGTATTCGAAGGCGAAGAATCCGTTGCAGGGCGATCATTTGGGCTATTGACCGCAGATCCGGGTTCTTTTGATGTGGTTTGAATTCCTGAGCCACTTGGGCTTGCCACTCTTTTTCGTTTCCTCATCTCAGACGGCGCACTGGTGGGATCAGTCCCGTCAGGATTGCATTCATTCCTCTGCTTGTTTTGTCGACTTTTAGCCGGCTGCGATTTCCTCTTAGCGGGGTTGAGCTCTCGCGGTGAGTAGCTCTCCCTCGGCCGCTTCTGCTTAGCAGCTGCCTCTTGACGCTGGAAAGTAACCTGCCTTGGCTAGAGGCTGGATGCTGAATTTTACGCGAGGGCAACATGGGCGCTTCGTCGCAACCCGTGGTAGTGCTGCGACCTGAGGCAACAGCTGGTGGATCCACCGATCGTGTGGGTTCCGACTACCAGGGGCTTGGAGTTTCCTCTTTGCCAGTTCCAGATATTTCTGGTAGTCGGGTTTCCTTCTCTTGCCCCGTATCTGGTCTATCGTCAAACTAGTCACTTCAGCCATGCGTTTATTAATATGACCCGCTGGATTTTGGGCCTCGATCCCGGCCATGATCTGAAAGGTCTCTGTTTCAGGCACGGGATCGCGAAGGTCTGCGGCTTCTTTGGCGTACTCCACGGGATGCGCCTTACGATCATGTAGCCTCGTTGATCTGAAACTGCCAAAGTGTTGCGGGCAGTGCCGCACTTAAGCTTGTCGCCACAAGCCCTAGCCGTAACATGTCTTCTTAATTGTGCACTTGACGAAAAAGCATGGTCGCACGTCGTGCATTGGTACGGGGAGGATCGGGCGCCAAAATTGCAGGTCTTGGCGCCGCTGACGGGCATAGCCATTTTTATGTCTGTTTTCCCCTTGTCCCCAGTCCCGCCTGTGTTGCGGATAGGGCCAGAAGTAAATCTGGCCCGTTCTTCGTAGGACCGGCGCCGAGAATCGGCGCCTTGGTCAATCTGGCGCCTTTATTATTGGGTGGTTTGTGTAAATGCTTCCTTACTTTATGACTCGAGAGTCATAGTTACTTACTCCCGCCGTTTACCCGCGCTTGCTTGAATTTCTTCACGTTGACATCCAGAGCACTGGGCAGAAATCTTATTGAGTCAACACCCGCAGGGGCCATCTCAATGCTTTGTTTTAATTAGTCAGTCGGATTCCCCCGGTCCGTGCTAGTTCTGAGCTGACCGTTGAATGGCGGCCGAAGAGGACACCAGAACGCCCTTGCGAGCGCACTCTGGGCCTCGCAGCCGGCGATGTTGCCATCTCCCACTTATGCTACACCTCTCATGTCTCCTTACACTGCCAGACTAGAGTCAAGCTCAACAGGGTCTTCTTTCCCCGCTAATTTTTCCAAGCCCGTTCCCTTGGCAGTGGTTTCGCTAGATAGTGGGTAGGGACAGTGGGAATCTCTCGTTAATCCATTCATGCGCGTCACTAATTAGATGACGAGGCATTTGGCTATGTAAAATATTTATTTATATAATAAATACATGTACCCTTGGTGTAGGGGGTTGGTCATACAAAGTATTCGTCTTACTAATTCGAGGCCTTAGAGTAAAAGTGGCTGCGCGCCATATTATAAATTAGAATTAACAGTAATAGTGTAAATTGAGATAGATGATACACTATAAGAATTAGGTGGTAAATATAAGGTAAAAATAAATTACATTCACATACAAATACACACCTAGTTGTAAAGTGACATCACAATGTAGATAAACATGTAAATATAAGATAAGGATAAAAATAAAATACATTCACATACAAATACACACTTAGTTGTAAAGGGACAATCACAATGTATATAAACATGTAAATGTATATGACGCGCTCAGTACAGATGGACGGTACTGACAATAAGGACATAATAGTACATGAGCTAAACAAGTGAACAGTGAACAATGCCGATATTAAAACGATGGATAAAATAATAAATATATAAATAGTTAAAATACCGCAAAGGGCAGGATTATAATGAAATAAAAGGCATCGCAAGCAAGCATGAGTACTCCATCGCAGCCGCGTCCGCGACTATCGTCTGGCGGGCGCAGGACGCCGTCGCCACACGCGTCTACCGAAGGCCGAGTGGATGGTACTACCCCATTTGAGCACCGAATGGACGCAGGAGCGTCGTAAGGGAGCACCGATGTCTAGCGTGGACGAGGTCTCACCGTTACATCGTGGCCAAATTCCACGCGCACCGAGGATTATGGGCAGGACTGAAACGGTATTTCCAGGCCATAATCCCCGGGCGGCGTCGTGGAACTTGGGGTTGTCATACACTGCCTTCTTGTTGGTGTACGTTTGGGCGAGAGGCATGTTTCCCTCCCAGTTGACCCCCACGTCCACCACAACGACCTGTTCCCCCTTCATGACAGCTATGTCAGGTTTGAAGAGGGTTCCGTCGCTGTGGCGGACGTACGGCTCCTCCAGGGTGGTCCAACCCTTCGCCCGGCAGTGTTTTGCAACCTTCTTGGCAACCTCGTTGTGACGCTTGATCCTTTCCCAGTGGGTACTGGTGCACTGCTGGAGAACGTGGCAGATCGACTCCACGCGTGAGCATCCAGCCCTACACATTTTGTTTTCCGCGGTGGCATACATGCCACCGGCTGTAGGGAGGTTGTTATTCCTTAGCTGGACAGCCCTTACGAAGTCCCTGCCGGTCCAGCCTCTGGGTTTTTCCTGAAGCCAGGAGCGACTAGCCGAATCATCGGTGGCATTCTCCATACCCGCTAGGGTAGGAGAAGCTATTAGTCGCTCCCGCCAAAGCTGTACCGCAGGAAACTCGCCAGTGAGCTGCTCCAGCCTGTGCATTAGCTCACGCGTGCAGTCACTCTGCAACGCCGCCAACAGCGCATGGTCATCTTCGACTTCGATCAGTTTAATTAGTCGATTCAGGAAAACATGAGGAATGTTAAGTTTCAGCTGCTGTATCCCAAGCCCGCCATCGCGTATCGCTGCAGTAAAGGGCAGCGTCAGGAGTGTGCTCCGCAAGGTGGAGCACAGACTTGATGCAGCCCTTCACCAGACGATCCACTGACCTCAAGGTGGCCGCCGTCACCTTGGGGTTTTGCAGGCCATAGAATAGCTTAGGGATAATGTGATTTTTGAGGATTGCGAACTTCTGGTCCGGCTTAAGAGGGGATTTCTTAAGATTGGCCAGCCAGGTCGGTAGATTAGCGAGGGAAGGGCGCATTAGTCCTTTGACGGACGCCTCGTGGCCAAGATAACGGAAGCTGTTGACCTCCGTCACCATGGTCACGCGGCGTCCATCGATCGTAAGTTTGTAATCTTTCCTAGGCGCCAGGACACCCCTCGCCAATCCCACGACCATGGCTGAGCACTTTTCAGGGTTTAGTGCCATGCCTTTGGACTTCGCGAACTCAACAATCTCATCGAGGACCAGAGGGATATTCTCCTCCTGATCCTCGAGCAAGACTATGTCGTCCGCGAACGCCATGGCAGACACCTTCACCCCAGGCAATATTGTTCCGCCTCGCTCCCCATTATTAAGCCCGGCCAGAAGTTCATCAATCACTAGATTGAATAGTAGCGGGCTCAGCGGATCCCCTTGCTTTACACCGCAGCTAAACCTAATGTCCCTCGTCGTTTCCTGCCCCACCCGAATCTGCGTCACAGAGGTTGCCAAGTTCGTCGCAACGTAACGTATGGAACGCTCGTCCACCCCAAACCGTCTGAGAGCTCCCACAACGCTCCCATGTCCAACGGTGTCAAAGGCCTTCCGTAAATCGAGTGAAGCGACCGCGTACTCTTTATTGGAGGACACCCTATTCCGAATGTACGAGTGTAAAATCATACAGTTCGCGAGAGTGCCGTCCAGCGTACTGAAGCCGCGTTGATTGGCTTCCAGGGCGACGACCTTCCGCAAGCGGTTAGCCATCGCCCTGTGCATCAGTCGCTGGGGGGCACTCTCGATAGTAAGGGGCCTCCAATTCGCCGCCTCGCTCCGTTGGCCGTCTTTATGTATAATAGTGGTCCTAGACCGCAGGAAGATGGCAGGGTGCACGTTTCTCATAAGAATGATTGAATATAAAACGCATAGCACCCTGTTGTTCATATTTTTGACCGATGCCACCGTTATCCCGTCAGCACCAGGTGCTGAGTTAGCCCATGCTGATTTGGCTGCCTCTAATTCGCTCTCTATGAATGGAGCAAAAGTGGTGGCATCGGTGTTTAGTGGTTCGGGATGAATCGTCATCGTCTCCGTCGCAGCCCGCTCGCAGATCCCGCTATACAGTTCCTCAACCGCTTTTAGAGGGGGTACCTCTTCTGTAGAGTCTAGTGGAATCCCTGAGATAATTTTATCCACTAGAGCTGTTCTGTTACGGAGGTAGAGATCCTGGGCCTTTTTGTACGATTCTACCCGTGGACCTCTTCCTGGTCTAGTACCTCCGTAATTTTTTGGTTTTTGTCCCCCTCTGTAACCATTTGAGTTGTATTTCCTCCCCCCTTTTTGGAATAGTTCTAGTATCCAATTGTCTAGATAAGAGGCAAGATCGTTAATCGCTAGCGATGATCCTGCCTGGCACAGGTCCGCCAGATGGCCGTTCCCATTGGCCAGCGCTGCTTCGCGTTCAGACGCGAGGTATTCGCGCAGCGCTGGTTCAATGACCACCTGGGTTTGTTCGACCTGTGCGGGGGAGTTGGCGGTGAGGTTAACTGCTTCGGTGCGGGGTCTCCTTACTGTAGGCTGCGACAGAGGCGACATCGATTCCTGCCGAATCCTCCTCCTGCTTGTCGTCGGATCGGGAGAGAGTGGCGATAGTGTGGACGCAACCGCGGCGGAGCACTCACCTTCTTTGACATCGTCGCGAGCTGTTGGTGGCGTCGATGTCACTGCCTGATGGTCGTTCTTCTCGCTCGTTAGGCAGGTGGGCGGCTCACAGGGCACACTGGGAGAAGGGATTAGTTGTTTCTTCCTAGCGGCATCGAGGTATTGCTTATAAATAGGTTTGTCCCTTCGATGCCGTATTTGGTCCTTCGTCAGACCTGATTCCGCAACCATTTTCGCCATAAAAGGGCCTTTATGCGTCTGGGTTTCGATGGTTGCCAGTATATCGTAGATTTCGGAATCAGGCCTTCGTAGTTCCCTCCTCCTGTTGTCATTCTCTGGTTCAGGGTGTGCCCTCTGCTCGTGAAGCCGCACCCCCTGTGTATGTTGTAAATCCTGCATTGCAGTATTGGCGTTTGGTTCTATCACGTTTGCCGCATGTTAAAAGATGCTTATTGAGGCCACTCTTTGTTTCATAAGGCCTCTCGCATATATGGCATATAGTGCAGCATTGGCAGGCTCCAGGGTCACCGTATTACTGGGCACTGGTATTAGAGAAATAGTACTTGAGCCTGCCAATTTGGTTCCGGTGGCTGTTGGGCCACCGGCAGTCGATTTCCCACCCGCTGGAGGGGATTTAACTGATTTTCCCTCATTTGTATCAAGTTTCCTCTTGCGGGTGGGGTGACGTGACGTTATGTCACGAGTTCTGACTCCCTCTGCCGCAGCAGCGGTTTTATAGTTTTCCTCCTGGAATCCGCCATTGCGCATGAGCCGCTGTTGTTGAGTGTCTTCGTATGTTGGGTAGATTAAAGGTACTATCCTTTCCGCGTATGGGAAAACCGTTTGCCGCTACTAAGTCTGGTTCCGGAGATATCGTGTATGAAAGATTTTATCTCCGGAACTACCTCCTCCCAGCTCCTAGTATCCTAATACCTGGCCGCACTTAATACGGCCAGTGTGGCGTTATCTTTCAAGATATGGAGCTGAGATTTGGTGTGTGTCCTTGGGGCCGGTAGATGAAAAGTTGTACGCCTTTTTGGCCCCGTCGGACACGATGGAGCTGCCAAAAGGGCAGTAGCGGCTAAACGCCGGAAACCGGCGTTGCGGGGGCAGTTGAGCTGGTGTAATTATTTTCTGATGCGCGATGCCCCAAAGACAATATGGGGCCCGCTGTCAGTCGTGAGATTCTAACCTTGCTTAATGGTTTTAGGTTAGAATCTCGATGTTTCTTGGATTTTCCCTTTTTGATACCAGCCCTTGCACTCACCCCGCTGTCTCCACTCCCACGCACTAAACCTGTCACCGCACGTGTGTTGCCCGTTGTTGAGGGCGTCGCGACGCGGTAGAAACTCTTGATGCGTTTTTAAAGTCGCGTGATATTCAACATCCAGCCTCTAGCCAAGGCAGGTTACTTTCAAGCGCCATCGCATCACCTTTGCCTCAAGAGGCAGCTGCTAAGCAGAAGCGGCCGAGGGAGAGCTACTCACCGCGAGAGCTCAACCCCGCTAAGAGGAAATCGCAGCCGGCTAAAAGTCGACAAAACAAGCAGAGGAATGAATGCAATCCTGACGGGACTGATCCCACCAGTGCGCCGTCTGAGATGAGGAAACGAAAAAGAGTGGCAAGCCCAAGTGGCTCAGGAATTCAAACCACATCAAAAGAACCCGGATCTGCGGTCAATAGCCCAAATGATCGCCCTGCAACGGATTCTTCGCCTTCGAATACTCTAAAGTCGCACCGCGACACTCTTAATGACGGACCTGGAACCTCCTACAGCCACGCTGTGGCTGAAAGTAGTCCTTGTGCCCACGGGGCAGTGCTGCCCCAGAAGTCACCGAACCCTCCTGCACCATTGGTAAACCGAAACTCCACTTTTGTCGAGTACCTGCGGGAGGGGAGAGGCGTCTTCACCGAGGCTGGGCACAGGGACATAAGACGTCTTATCGATATGGCCATTTTCGGCTCCCCCGAGCAATTGGCGGTCGCATTAGACCGCTGGGTGGAGTCGAAGCTTACTAAAAAGGCCTCATTTAATCGAGTACAGAGGAGGAACCAGCAACCCGGCAGGCATTACAACCAGCCAAAGGGCGGCAGCGGTAAGCGCGCGTCCGAGTATAAGAAGGCGCAGGACCTATTTGTGAGGGACAGATCCGGCCTCGCCGATATCGTGCTCGGGAGGCGGAGCATGTACGAGCCACCAAAGCTACCCACCATACTTGAGGTGGAGACATTATTTGCGGGGATCTGGGAATCCCCTGCAGGGACTGATTGAGTGATCCTAAAGCAGCAACATCAGAGGTTTTTTTACCCCATCTCTCCTGATGACGTCAGCATGGCCAAGACCAACTGGCAAAACTCGGCTCCTGGCCCCGATGGCCTTACAATTGCTGACGTCAAAAAGATTGACAACAAAGAGTTGAGCATAGTATATACCATCATCCTTGGGAGAAATATCCACCCTACGACGTGGAAATACAGTAGGACCGTGCTGGTCCCCAAGGATGGTGATAGTGCCAAAGCCGATAATAATAGACCCATTACCATCGGGTCCTCGCTTCAGAGGCTCATGCATCGTATCGTCAACAACCGTATTGGGAAGGCAGTCCAACTCAATCACCATCAAAGAGGCTTCAAAAGGATGGATGGAACGCTGGCGAATATTCTAATTTTAGACCATTACATTGGGTCGCGAGTGGAAGCCGGCAAGAGCTATAATGTTCTGTCGGTTGACATTCGTAAGGTCTTCGACAGCGTCTCTCATTCATCCATCATTAGAGGCCTCGAGAGGGTCGGTCTGGAGAAAGAGATAGTGGATTATATACGTGAATCCCTCACAAACTGCCAAACTACTATCAAAGTTGGCAAAGAATTCTCACGCCCAATCAATATCTGTAGGGGGGTGAAACAGGGCGATCCACTATCTCCTATTCTGTTCAACATAGTTGTTGACGATACGGGCTCCAGTCTCTTAAAATTATGGGCGGGGTGCTCAAAGATGTCGATAGACATGTGCGGGGAGCAGTTAAACGCTACTTGCATATGTCTATACACACAACCGATGCAGCCATCCATGCTAAGATCAAAGATGGCGGATTGGGCATCCCGGAGCTTAGAAGGGTGGTGCCCCAAATCCTCCTTAAGAGGATAACTAAGCTCCTAGAAGAGACTGGCGACGAGACGGTGTCGTGTGTTATTCAGTCAGACAGAACATTGGCGACTTTAAGACGGCTGCAGAATCTAGCGGGGGATATCCCTGCTGAGCAGCTCTGGCGAGAGGCTATTGCCTCGAAACCGACCACTTCTGGTATGCAACATACTTCTGAGGATGACGCTTCAAGAAGCTGGCTCCGGACCCGCCCTTCAGGTTGGTCCGGTAGGGATTATGTCCGAGCTGTTCACTTACGAACAAATAACCTACCCACCAACGGCCTGCCATATAAGCCAGCAGAGCAAAGACTCTGCCGTAATCAAGGGTGCAAGTGCGTCGAAACTCTTCACCACGTACTTCAAAAGTGCGGCCTTGCTCATGAGGAGCGAATTCGTCGCCACAACGAGGTGGTTCGCAACATCGCAGCCCACGCGGATGCGGATGTGCTAATATCCTGGGAAGGTAATGAAGGCTTAGGACCGGCGTGGCAGCGAAAGAAACTTCTTTATGGCAATACGAAATTTATAGAGGCTGCACGACTTCGCTGGCCCGGCAAGTCTTTTGAATTTTTGCCCATAATAGTCGGGGCACGTGGCATATGGTCACGCTGTAACGAGCCTACTGAGCATGCTCTTGGCCTGACCAAGCAGCTCAAAGAGAGCTGCGTCCATAGCGTGCTCAAGTGGGGCTCGGGTATACACGCAACGTTCATGAGACGTGCCAGGGCCATCGACACACGAACGTAGATCGCGCTGTGATTGCCTGGCTTGCGGGCGCTGTTTGCACTTTCGTCTTGACCGCACAGACCTATAACTTATAATAACCTATAACTTATGCCGTGATTCAAAACCACGTTAGTTAACACATGACGGAATAGCAGTGTCGCACTGATTTCATATGCGGTTTATCCGCAAAATGTCCAAAGGATTGTAAAATAGCCAAATGCCTTACGTACCTGGCAGGGTGTTGTACCTGGTAGAGCAGTTTCCACGCTGCGATCTATTGAGACTCAGCCCTTAGCTTGGGAATTCGACTTGTCGATGAGACGAGACCCCGATGATGATATATTATATACAGGGTGGCCAAACACGTGACGTCATAAAAAAAAATTAGATTTCCCACATCGAGAGGAACCCAAATCACCCCCATATATATGGTCCGATTTTGTTTAGTTTAGGAGTTATGATTTTTTTTCGGATTTTTCGAGAATTTTTGAGTTCTGTGTTTATTTTTACCATAACTTCGTTAATAATTGTGATAAATGCCTGCTTTTTTCACGATTATGTAGCTAAGACCTAAGGCTTAACTATCATATAATCATTCAAGTCATGTAACTAATACTACTTTTTAATTTTTTTCAAAATCTTCGAACATAACAAAAGTAAAAAAGTGCAACAACTTTGAACGTTTATAAAAAATTGAAAAAACATGTTCTTACTATTCGTAAGTATCTTAAAAACTTCCTTACGGTATCAGCTATTTACCGTAAAAATTTCATCAACCTAGCTTTACTACATGCTACCGTAATTGTGGCTCAAATATAACCGAACCCAAAATTGGATAACCCTCTGCTCAATAGAAATTGTTAGTTTCGGAAAAAAAATTTGCAAAAACCACAAAAACACGTTTGATTTTTACTGAACAGCAGATTATCATTCATTTATGTTATTTACAAGAGGTTTTCAAAATGTCTGCCTCTAACAGAAATGCACAGTGTACACACCTACGTATGAAATTTTGTTTTAAATCTCTAAATGCTTGTGTGTTGTTTTTCAACACATGTGTCGCTTCTTGAATTTTGTTCCTCAATGAATTTTCATTTGCACATTCTTGGGCGAATGTTATGTCTTTAAAATATCCCCAAACAAAAAAATCAATGGGGTTGAGGTCAGGGGAGCGTGGAGGCCATCGTATCGGTCCGTTTCGTCCGATCCATCTGTATGGGAACCTTTCGTTTAAGTAGTTTCGCACGATCGTTGCGTTGTGGCATGGTGCACCATCATTCTGGAACACCATGTTCCGTCTGGCTTCCAGGCTTGAATCTTCCAGCAATAATGGTAGGCTATTTTCAAGGAAGCTTTTGTAGGCTACCGAATCCAACCTTGACGGCAGTTCAAATGGACCGATAAATTCCATATTGAATATTCCTGACCACATGTTCACACTAAAACGGTGTTGAAATGTCGATGCATTATTATTATGGCGTTGCTCAAGGCAACGGCGCTTTAGCAGCTCAGCTGTACCGGGAACAACTTATACGCCGAGGCGGACCACAACCTGAGCATTACCCAGACCACCGTGTTTTTATTAACACACATAACACTTTCATGGCAGGCCGCATTCCAGGACGAGGAAGCAATGAAGGATATCCTACAGCTGATCCGGATCGCAGAGAAGTAGTACTTGAAGAAATTAGCCGGAATCCCTCAACGAGTACGAGATCTATGGCACAAAACCTTAGAATACCACGAACATCGATACAAAATATTCTTCATGAAGAAGGTTATCATGCCTATCATGTTCAAAGAGTTCAAGCGTTGATGCCTTCAGATTACCAGTTAAGAGTGGATTTCTGCGAGACAATGCTGCGAAGACAACGAGAGGATCCCGATTTTTTTGATAAAATTTTATGGACTGACGAGTCACGTTTTGAAAGAACAGGGATATTCAATATCCATAATTTACATACTTGGGCTGTTGAAAACCCCCACCAGTCAAGGCCGTCGACATTTCAACACCGTTTTAGTGTGAACATGTGGTCAGGAATATTCAATATGGAATTTATCGGTCCATTTGAACTGCCGTCAAGGTTGGATTCGGTAGCCTACAAAAGCTTCCTTGAAAATAGCCTACCATTATTGCTGGAAGATTCAAGCCTGGAAGCCAGACGGAACATGGTGTTCCAGAATGATGGTGCACCATGCCACAACGCAACGATCGTGCGAAACTACTTAAACGAAAGGTTCCCAGACAGAGATCGGACGAAACGGACCGATACGATGGCCTCCACGCTCCCCTGACCTCAACCCCATTGATTTTTTTGTTTGGGGATATTTTAAAGACATAACATTCGACCAAGAATGTGCAAATGAAAGTTCATTGAGGAACAAAATTCAAGAAGCGACACATGTGTTGAAAAACAACACACAAGCATTTACGTGTTTTTGTGGTTTTTGCAAATTTTTTTTCCGAAACTAACAATTTCTATTGAGCAGAGGGTTATCCAATTTTGGGTTCGGTTCTATTGAGCCACAATTACGGTAGCATGTAGTAAAGCTAGGTTGATGAAATTTTTACGGTAAATAGCTGATACCGTAAGGAAGTTTTTAAGATACTTACGAATAGTAAGAACATGTTTTTTCAATTTTTTATAAACGTTCAAAGTTGTTGCACTTTTTTACTTTTTTGTTATGTTCGAAGATTTTGAAAAAAATTAAAAAGTAGTATTAGTTACATGACTTGAATGATTATATGATAGTTAAGCCTTAGGTCTTAGCTACATAATCGTGAAAAAAGCAGGCATTTATCACAATTATTAACGAAGTTATGGTAAAAATAAACACAGAACTCAAAAATTCTCGAAAAATCCGAAAAAAATCATAACTTCTAAACTAAACAAAATCGGACCATATATATGGGGGTGATTTGGGTTCCTCTCGATGTGGGGAATCTAATTTTTTTTTATGACGTCACGTGTTTGGCCACCCTGATATATAATACACAATGAAGTGGCCAAAAAGATCGCCGCCCACACAACATCAATGCACACCACATTTATGCGTCGGGCTCGAGCTATTGAAGCTAAATCCGGCCACGTGTAACTGCTGGATTTATTTGGGCTCTGTTTGTATTTAGCCACTGTACCGCATCTCAAACCATCGATGCCGTGGGTCAGTTACACGTGTACTAATGGCGTATGAAGTATGTGTCACACTGATACTATAATCGCGATCTGCGATACATGTCCCACTGGATTGAAAATTAGCCAAATGCCTCGTCATCTAATTAGTGGCGCGCATGAATGGATTAACGAGATTCCCACTGTCCCTACCCACTGTCCCTACCCATTATATTATTTTATATTTGTATAGGTTTTTACATATGGATGTTATTTTATAATATTTCATTTGTACTGAGAAAAAAAAAGAACGGGGCCTTCCTTCCTCGCTAATTTTGTATGGCGGCGGTTGGTGGGTTCCTTTGGTAGTGGTTTTGCTAGAAGCAGTGGGAAGGTGCATAGGTTAAATCCGTAAGGTGGGTAATCAAGACGATTTCGTTGAGCATGTCCATACCCACTATCTAGCGAAACCACTTCCAAAACAAGTTATTCCAGCATTTTAGTAATTTTGGGTGGAGATTTACCGAGCGTCCCTCGTATACTTCATACCCAAAGTTGGACAGGGAGGTGTACATTTCCACGTTCCGTCGCGTCAATCACTTGTCTTCTGTCGACGCTGTACCGTTCCGTGCCTTTCCCCCCTCTCCACGTGTAGCGGTAGTAGAGGTTAGGGTCTGCATTCCGATTATTTCAACAAAATGTCTCCCCACGTGTAATATTTTTAGCTTGTTCGGGTGTATCGATGGCGGTCGAAGGTTCCTGACCTCCGGGCGGTGACTGCTGGGCAACGCTCATCCACCCGCAATGAAAATGGCGATGACAAGGATATTGAAATTTTGCTCCCCTATACAGAAAGGGTCATGTCCCCTATGCCTCAAAAGAAGCATAAACATCCTGCACATGACCATAAACGATGAAGTTAGACATCTAAAATCTGAAAGAAAGGGATATACGAAATAGATTCAAATGCAGGATGTGCTCGAAAATATATATATCCAAACATGCGGCACTGTGTCACGTCCCCAAGTGCCCCACCACCAGAGTCAACAGACTCCGAGACTGACGGAATACCAAGTAACTTGCCTATACCTGAATCGGTAAGCGTGGCCTGCCCCGATTGCGGCGAAAGGTACTCCGGCCGCAGTGCACTAGCACAGCACCAGCGGCACCGGCATCCACTCACCCGAATCGAAGCTAGGGCAGCCGGTACACGGCGGTCTCCTCGACAGAGAAGATTGGTGATCTTCACTGAAGAGGAGGAAGGAATAATGATGGAGTGCGAACTCCGGTACCGGGGTGAGTTGCGCATAGCAATGCGCATGCAGGAGCTGATACCAGAGAAAACTTTGAAACAACTCCGGGACAAAAGGGCCCAGAAATGTTATAAAGAACGACGAGACAAATACTTCGCAGAAAGAGGGATCATGGCGGGCGCTAGTACTGATGACAGTACTGAACCATTATCCACAGACACAGGGGATGGTAGAGCTACCGTCCCCGAAGAAGAAGCGCCCGCAGCCGCCAGCTGCGAGGATGCGAGAGTAGGGGTGGCTCCCCTATTCCAGTCCCGGAGTTACTCGATGTATCCGTGTGAGGTGGTCCTCAGTATCAAATAAATGGGTTTAGGGGCGGCTAAGAACCAGATCAGGAACTATCTAGCACTCCTGGCCAGAGTCCTCCCTCGGGAGGAAAAACCATACTTTACTGCCGGAACCCTGGTCTTGACTTTTTCGAAAAAATTAGGTGAACGGGTCCTCAAGATTAGAGAAAGCGACTATCGGCCTGAGGGGGACCCTCTGTGAGGGCGGACTCCCAACAGTTTTTAGGGAAAGCCTCGTATAGGCTGTCGCCTGTGATGGAATGCTTAGTTCAATCCATATCACACCCCGCCGCCGTGACTAGCGGTTTCTTGGAAGGCATCTTACGACTCGTACCTACAGCACAACACCAATCTCACCCTCCACCAATAGGGGTGGTCACCAATAAGGTGAGTTGAGTACATTTTAAAATAAGCCGAAGCTGGTCACCACAGATAAAATGCATAAATACATAAATAAGTTTAATAATAATAATAATATATTAAAAACATAAAATCAGACGAAACATTTAAAATATAGTGCAGTAGGGCTAAAATGGTCAGAGTTTTTTCCCACAGGTTGCTGAATCACCTGTGGGTTTGCGCGCCGCGGCGCGTCCGAGGGCGTCGTAGTCCATGAATTCATGGTATATTTCGATGGAACTACGAAGTGCTATTAACGACATTGTTAGAAGCACGTGATTTTGAGAGATTTCTAACTTAGTTAGGTTTTTGATGGTCTCCCTGGGCATCGCCCCTCTGGTTCCTACCACGACTGGCAGGACTTCAGCAGAGCAAGCTGCCCACCTCTGCTGGAATTGAGGTAGGAAGCGGCTATATTTTTCAAATTTGCTTGTACACCATTGAGCGAGATTGTTCCCGTCTTCGTGGCGGACTGTAACATCGACCACGAAGACCCTTTCCCGGCTTGTATTACCAGGTCAGGTTTGAGATTCCTGCCTCGGTTGCCGCCACCGACGGTTCAACCGTTATTGCTACCTCTGGGCCTTTCTTTTGAGTTCTTGCACGATGAGGTTTTTGATCTCATCGTGCCTTCGAACCCTATGTGGTTTGGTGTGACGACATTGCCCCAATATGTGTCCCAATGTCTCAATTGTGAACCACATTGCCTGCATGTAGTATCCGGTATTCTGGTCGCTCTACTCATGGCCGCCCTGTCAGCACATGAGTTGGTTCTCATTTTGAGGGCTGTAATCATACCACATGGCTTGAGCAACGAGGGGTCCCTAAGCCATGCGTTTCCGACCTTGGAGTCGGCGAAGGCCGCTGCCGACTTTCCTTGAGAACCAAGGCGCTTCCATCTGGCAAGCTCAGCCTTCTTTTGCGTTCTAGTATAGCTGGCCAGTTGCTCCCCAGTAACTGGCC
>CAVLJG010000010.1:72411618-72451018 GCA_963669975.1 Acanthoscelides obtectus | reverse complement strand
GTTTCTCAGTTTCTGAGAAACCCCCCTTGTTGGGCACCCTCTTCGTCTTCGTTAGACGAGGAATAGACGTCTTCTTGGTCGTCCAACATCTTTCCCACTGCTTTGAGCGTGTCTTGCTCTATCACTACCATCGACTTCGCAAAGTTCGACTTTTACACAATTTGGAGCCTTGCCTGACCAAGTCTTCTCGGATCTCTTGGCAGGTGGTAACGATGGGCATTCCCCTTAGCACCACTCCCAGTGGCTTATCCTCCGGAAGGGAATATGTATGGTGCTCAATTTTGGCATCCTCTAGAGTTTTCCTGACCCTTCTGTATTCCTCGCTATCCTTTGGTTGGACTTTAATACCTGCACCTGTCAGTCGTGCAGGTTTCTCGATGGAGAGCATCTTCTTGCTTAGCATCTCCTCCACTGCTCTTCCTTGTGGATGTAGAGTGGTGGTGGCCTCTTCTCCTTCTTCTTGCTTCCCTCCGCCGTCGGAGATTTGGGGGTGGAAGACTGATCCATCGCATCCACTTCAGCTGGGTCTTGGTTGCCAACGTGGACGCTCCGTCATCGTTGTTTCGAGGTGCCTTCTTCCTAGGGGCTTCTCTCTTCTTTCCTTCTTCAGAGGAGGTGCTAGGCAGCCTTTTATTCTCCTTCTTTTGCGGTTTTTGCGAAACCGTCTTATCGTTTCCTTCAGGCTCTATTAGGTCATTGAGGTCTTCTACCTCAATTCCTTGCCTGAAGGCCATCAGCTGGATGAGCTTGCCGGCCTTTTCGCGCTCCTGTGCGCTCACCCTTCGCTCTTCCACCAATTGGCGGGTCGGGTCTGTTAATTGGCAGGATAGCTCGGCTATCTGCCTCTTTAGGTCCTCGTTTTCCTTCTTCATCATGTTGTTATTGCTCGTTTTGCGGTGACCAGCTTCCTCTTTCTCACTGGTTGAGGAATAGTTGGTTTCCTCGTCCGTCATTTTCTGGTGCACTGTCGACTTTTTTTAAAAGTCCGACTTTTACACAATTTCCAGTTGTGCCGCGCGCGCTGGAAACTGTATAATTTTTGTGCACTGGTGCCCTTTTGGGCTCACTGCACTTTGCCCGGATTGTTTGTTGCGTCCTTTCCCAGGCAATTTCAGATCCTGAGGAGTGGAGGGGAAAAGTAACTGGCTATTCCCCCCTTCCCACCCCTGGCTTGGAGTGAGGCTAGGTGGCTCGAGTACTGCACATTTTTCGCTGAGTGTGTGCTGACGAGCGAACTACACTCTCCCTAATTTTGACCCTTTTTTTCTAAAATGGCTCGAGCGCGCACGCGTTATGGAAGAGCGTGGTGGACATTTCTTCCAACTGTCGGTCTCGACTTTTATGGACGACGGCCTCCTTCTTGGGGGTCCTTCGCTGTGGGCTTTGACCTAAGCCCCGCATTAAGGTTGTGGAGCCTTTGCTCTTTCCACGTCGACTGGAGTCAGTTACTCGTCAGTCAGTTGGCAGTTTGGCTTTGTCTCCTGAGGTTAACCTCGAGTCCGTGCTTAACTCCGGCCACCTCAATCGACAAACTTCTTTTTGTCCACCCGTTGTACACGGGCTGTTCCTTCCCCTCTTAAGCGTAAAACTATTCTGTCTTCTCCCTTTTCTCTTTGGCGTCATCAGCGGCTAGGGCCAATGGTCTTCTTGTTGCAGTTGGCTTTTCGATATTTTATCACCTTGTCGTTCATGGGTCGTAATCCAAGGCATCTTTAATCAGCTGATTTCGATGTCTTTCGTTCTTTTCGAAGAACTTTCAGGCCCTCTCTCTCATCTGGAGATGGTTCTCCGAGTTTCTTTTCCCAGGTGCTATGATGATGCTGATTCAAGGCGTCTCTTGCCTGTCTTGTCAGTTTGTTTGGCTCCCTGAGGTCCATGGGGTTCCTGGTCTCCTGGGCTAGTCTACGGGCTCTGTTTCTCTTGGTGATCTTGCGGTTTACCTTGTAAGGTAGATCCCTGAACCTGTTTAGTTGCGTCATATCTTCCTCGGAGCTTGCGGCTTCTAACGCAGCCTTAATTTTCCCTGCTAGGTCCGCGACCGCTTCCTCGATGTCTTTAGGGCTGTCATTCTGAAGCAATGGTACGAGTGCGTAGTGCAGCGTGATCCTGAATCGCTGCCGGTCACTCTCTTCACTGTTCTCTGTTCCACTGGTGTTGTCCCATCGCCCAAATGTAGAAAGATGGGGTTGTGATCCGAGCTTCCCTCTTGCCAGGCGCCGACGATGGTCGCGCGCAGGTCGATTTCTTTCAGAATCGCCATATCTATGATGTCTTGTCTTCCATTGCTGTGGTACAGTGTGGGGTCGTCAGGACCTATCATGGTGTTTCCAGGTTCATCTATTAGTCTTTCGAGAACAGCACCATGGCTGTTTCTCATGGTTTTGTACCCGATACCTTAAGCTCCGTTTTTGCAAAACTTTATATGGTTCAAACACGAATGAACGCAGACCGAACCGGTATCGCAGTGTATGTTTCGCTGTGACTGAGATTAAATCCGTAATATAATTCAAAAGAGCTAGCAAAAAGGACTATATGCAACTACAATTATATTAAAAAATGTAAAAAAAGTGAAAAAAGACACTCATATAACTTATGATTCGATATAGAAATAACTATTTAAAGAAAAAAAAAATTCTACATTAATTCAAATCCTGCGTCAATTGTTGGACACCATTTATATCAAGTACAGTTGCATAAGCAGAATATTCTTCGGCAATTTCAGTTATTTTGAAATGTTACTATCAGTTTCATTTTAGTGGCAATATAAGTACATTGATATGTAAGTTCATTTTCCTATACAAAACTAAATTATTCTATATTCTCTTTTGTACACTTATAGGTTAAATATACAACTATTACTTATTTTATATAAAACGTATGTATATACATATTGTTATAAACGATAGGTTTAATTAGGTACTATGTACTTATTTATCAAAAAATATTAAAGGATCAATGAGCAATGTGTTTCATTTTTTGTGTACAGATGCCTAAGAATAGGCTACTTGTATATAATTTATATGACATTTTCTGTGTTGCGTGCTGTAGCCCACTGGCCTCGCGCATCGCTGGTCGGTCATGACGTCACATGACATAAGTTCGGCCTTTGGACCCCGGCACTGACGCGGTCGGACAACACGACCATTTTGCATAACACATTCACCCTTAGCTCAAGCTGACCTGTCGCAATATAATATTGATGTGCGATATTATAGCGGAATGTAGTCTGAGATCGCACAGGAGGTGTATGTTCATCATTTGAAATAAAGAGTAGAGCAATAAATAATATGGGGAGATGTTGGCGCGAAATTATGATCTTTGACATTATGCCTATTCGTTTCTACAATCCTGACGACCACAGGTCCTTCGTAAAAGTAGTAGATTGGAGTCTTGTTACCAGGTTCACATAAACGCGAGGAGGTATACAAACTACTGCTATGAGATAAGAACGACATTCAAATCCACCGCATCGATACCTCTTGTCGTTTCTGCGATCCTGAAACAGACCTATACGATTCTGAAAATCGCATTGTCGTCCGGACTTTTCTCATAAATTTGGTGGACGTCACGTTGCTACCAGGATCACTGAAACTCGAGAAGAGATGTAAATCATACTCTGCTGCTGTGATGTTGGCGCGAAGTTTTGATCTTGACATCTAATCACTTACTCGGTTTTCCAATCCATCCTGAATATTGTAAAATTGGTAGATTGGAACTCGTTAGAGAGATATGTAAATGGCACTCTGCTCCTGCTCTGGGATAATCACGATATTCAAATCTATGGCATCTTGTCGTTTCTGCGATCCTGATACAAATCTATAAGTTTCTGAGATTTGCACTGTCGACCAGACTTTTTTCGTAAAATTTGTAGCCGACCAAGATTATCAATTTCTAAATTCGTTGAAATAATTCTTCATGCCGCCTACCCTTGTAAAAATTCGTTGTATCCATAAAATCGAAATAAACATAAAAACTAAGGACAGAACAAACACTCAACATCTCCAAAACAATCAGCGAACGCCAATGGAGGAGTTAAACCAAATTGATTTTTAGAGAACATAAATATACAATAGAACCGGATGCAATAAGTTGGGCCTTGTTGCATAAACTTGACGGAAGACTGTACGCTGACGGCACTCCTTGAGATGGGACAAGGGAAGGTAACTAGCCAATAGAGTTGAGTTCTAAAATTAAGTGTAACAATTATTGGTCAAATTAGTTTTCATGTTTAGAGAATTAGACGGCCATTGCAAAGGTTGTAAACTGGCCAACCAATGAGGAAACAAGGGTTGAACTTACTAAGTAAGATCGATGGAGGGGAAAATCCGCAACTGACCTCCGATTTTGAAAAACTTCAGTTCATCCCTTATCTTTGATTTTTACGGCTAAAAAAGTTGCTTTGATTTTCCTTCAGTTAGTGGCTGTTAATAAGTGTTGTGTTTGGTTAATTTGTGTCAAGTTGTGTTCACATCAGTAGCACTTTCAGTTACTTCAAAAGGGCTTATCCTTTCTTTTAATATAACGCTGAGCTAACTAAGCATTCTATACATTGCCTTGATTAATTAGCATTGTAAAGTTGAGATTCTTAAGTTTAAATATTTTTGCTATTAAATTCAAACTTATATTGTAAATTAAGTTTGCTTTAAATTAATCGTAATTCACTCCTCCAATGATCCTTTCCTCAGCTATGAGTTTTACGTTTCACATTGTCATGAGTGCTTATATATTTTGAGTCTGGAATTCAATTATCAATAAAAATTGTCTCTTCTAAGTTGACTTTTATTTAATTCGTTAACTGAAGCTAACTGAGTTCGGCGGTTCCGAAAGTATTCATTCGGGCGTTTACCACGTTCTCTGGATTACTTGAAGAACAGAGGAAGCATCATTCCACGTAAAGTGAGTGTTTCAATGAGTTAAGATTATATTACTTTATGTCAGGTTCTACGCGAGTCTACCTCCTATAGGAAGACAAGTAAAAGGTAACAGAATTGGAAATTCGAGCAGGCTCGGACCAATCTAGAAATTGAAGTATTGAATTGGGGATCCGAAGTCAAGGCTCGATGTTCAGAGGTCCGAGAGCCTCGGTCGAATGTCCTGTTACAGTATGTACATATGAGGAGCAAAAATTCAAAAGGAATAATATCCATTTTTGTATATTAAGAGAAAACCGAAGATTTCTGCCAACTCTAAAAAAAATGCGAGCGCTGGATTTTCTCTTCACAAACTCAAATGTTATGATCAGTTAAGTAAAAAACTATTTACAATGGAAATACTAATTTTAGCTTAGAGCTGTTATTGTTAAAAACAATTGGATAATGATCTTTTTGGTGCAAGCATGTGGATAAAAACCTATTTGAACAAAATATAATGGGATATTATCCCATTTGAATCTAACTAAGTAGAACTACTTGGAATAAGAATAATGATCATTGTTTGATTCAAAAATGTATTACAAAATCACAGAAATGTATGTCATATGGCTACTCCACCATCCTCTTCGTTGCAGTCACAATCGAAGCCATCATCCGAATCGGATTCAGGTATTGTTGTACCCACATTGCACTCTGCCAAAAAGTCTTTAAAGAAAGCCAGCCGCTCATCATGTTGCCAATTTTCATCGTACAGGAATAACAATGTTTTCAGATTTTTCAACTTATCTTCTTTTACTTTATTCTTTAATTCCTTTTTATTTAATTTAATTGCTTTTAAATGTCTCCCTCTTTTTGCAATTGATTCAAATTGTTTCGACGTATCATCAATCCTAAAGTTTAGTTCCATTTTAACTTTCACGACACCTTTATTGTCCTTATTAAAAATGATCCGTTTCATGTCCTTTATTCCAACTAACTTTTTTAGGTCTTTATCCAATGCCTTGTAGTCTTCAATAAACCAATCTTGGCCAAGAATTTTAACCGTACCAAATTCACTAAAAATTTCTCTGTATTCTTGGTCATTCATGATAACTTCAAAGGTCCTAAGACGTTTCTCTAATCTTCCGAACACCCTATCTGCTGGTAAAAATGAGTGACCTCTAACTGGGAAAGTGATTCTAATTTCTTGGAGGGAAGTAGGTGCTGCAGTCGTAAACCAAACGGCCAATGCGTACATTACATACGAATTCTTGTTTTGGCCTGCACAACCATCCGAAAACAATCTTAAGACTTGGCAATCTGGCAAGACATTCGAAGTGAGAAAATTAATCAAAGCAGAAGCTACTTCATTGGCCCCTCTCTTACCTTGGGTTTCGTTCCATGTATAAAAAAATGGTTGTTTGGTGCCGTAATCAGTGATGCAAATATTATAAAATGACAGCTGTCGTAAGTAATAAGATTCTCCTATGGGCAACTTTGGAATATTTTGCACCTGTTGCATATCGAAACAAAAAACTTGACTATTTGGTTCCTCCCGTTTCATTAAAATGTTGAACTGCTTGGCCCTCAATTTATGAATACGTAATTCCGTCATGACTTTCATTTTCTCAGCACCCTTGGAATCCGCAAGCTGCTTTTTTTTCCGGAAACAAAAACTGCAGACGTCAGATGCAGGGCGACCAAATCCAATATTAAAATTATTCCGGAAAATATTGTAGAAGAAACTTAATTTGACCTTCATATTGTCAGTTGTAGTCGAGTTGTACATTTTCCAGAGTCTGGTTATGTTTAGGTCTGCCGGTAGATACAGCCTTTTTGATTTCTTTCTATTATAGTGGCTCTCCCTTGCCTTCAGTTTTCCAATAAATTTAATTACACTGTCTCTCTTTAACTGATTTTTTGCTGAACGGTGGTCCCCTCCTCTATTTTCCTGGATATCTCTGCCTGACATGATATACCTAGTAATTGTATGCAGTCTCTTTAAAGAAATACTGAAGGAATTTACAAGCATTTTCTGACACACTCTGTATGTAGGACCGTTCATCGTATTCATCCTGTATTCTGCTGATAAGGCATGCTTCTGATCCCTACAGTTTGGTTTTATTTTTCGCGTCGCCTTCTAGGTATATGAACCTTACAAAAGTACGAAATTTGGCGGTCCTGTTTCACCTTGTCATTAGTATGGAAAACACGTTTTCTAGTTGCAATAATATCCCCTTCGGCAATTTTCATGCAATTATATGTAGGCCCATTGTGTGTACAAGGTCTCTCGAAGTTTTCGATATTTGGAAAATGATCCTGATATCTGAAATAATGAAACAAATACGTAAAGAGTATCCTAACCTCACTTTCGTAGCTTACCTTAAGCTCTTAGCTTTCTGTCGTTTACTTATAGTTCGCCCTCTCTTTCGACTACCCTCATTGCCCTCACTAACTAGGACTTCTTCAGAATCCATTATGTTAAGCATAAACAACGATTTGTACGCCTACGAGCTCATGAAACTACTTAGTAAACAATGCTCGGAGCAACGCGTGTATGGATAAAAACCTTTTTGGACCATTTTCGTACGTTTCATGCTATTCATACAGGATAAAGATCCATGTGAACCAAACGTAAATAAATCCCCCTTTGAAAATATAATTTTGAGGATAATATTCTTTTTGATTCAACATACGTATTTCGACAGCTAATTCACAAGGGATAAACATCACTTTGGAATGATACGAACGCTGCACTATAAAGATGTACATTCAATACACGTAACGCCATCTGTATCTCAAAATGAAATTTTTTGGATAATATCCCTTTTGAATTTTTGCTCCTCATATTTATGAGACGGTTAGAGCTTAATGCTATACGAACAGAAGCAATTTAGCAATTTTATTGCAACAACTAGGAGATTGTATGTATTGATTTTATTCTAAAATTTAATCTGTAGGTACTTCAGGGTTAAAAAAAGGATATAACGTTCGCTCCATTTGCGGTAAAAGAACTTGATCAAAAAATAAAAAATGATTGATTATTTACAAAAATAAAAACTATCTTTCAAATGTATATTCACTAGTCAACTGAGTAGTTCATAAATTCGTAACTACCCCGTCGAATCGTCTGAAAACATCCGAAACCGACTCGAGTCGCCATCTAGTGACCATAAGTCTAGCTAATTTAATTTCATTACATTCAATCTAAAGATTTTTACTTTATTATAAAGTAGCTTATGTTCTTGGCGCATAGGTAGCGCTAAATTTTTGGTATTGTAGTGATGAAAAAGTTGAATACAAAAAGATTCAATTAATTTTACCAAATCAAATGTTAGATTAGCCTCAATGTCATTTAACACTTAAATCAAATCCAAGCGAATAACCAAAATGTCTGTGTTATGTGCCGCGGTTATGATATGGTTCAAGATGACACACGGTTGATGACGTCAGTTACACGAATCGCTTGAACGCCTTGGTTTTAACCGCGGTTTTTGCAAGTTGTTTATTTTAGAAAAGCTCGTATATAATCTCTGATTATTTTTATTATCACTTAATAATCGGTGCTTTTTCGTCTACTCTAGTTTAAAAGAAACCTTTCATAATATTCATGGGAGAAATGTTTTCTTTTTCAGATTTTTTTAATTATTGAAATGTTATATCTATCCCGGGATACCGACGGCCCTTTTAGAACGTCAAAGCAGCAATTTTAGAATTATCATTTTTTTTTTCATGTTGTGCCACGATTTCGGGAAAAATTTCTTTTAGAGTCTGGTAGAATACAATTCAACAGTTGTCTTGCGTGGCCATGTTATCTTTACCCGGGCCAGATTTTCCTGATACGAATTTGCAAAACGATTTTTATTTTTGTAATGCAAATTTCCCAAATACTAAAATCAAATTCAAGCGGATAACCAAAAGAAAATGGTATTTACCATTTTGGGTTGGTATTTACCGATCCGTTCAAGCGAGTGTAGTTATCAGTTTGGTTATAAGATCCGTGACGTCATGAATCAGTTGTTATATGTCATAGTTATCACCGTAAAATTGTGGTATTTACCCAACTGAGGAGTTAATCAATTCCAAGCGGATAACCAAAATTTCCGTATTATGTACCGCGGTTATAATATGGTTCAAGATGACACACGGGATGGTGACGTCAGTTACTCGAATCGCTTGAACGCGTTGGTTTGAACCGCGGTTTGTTGCAAGTTGTTTATTTTAGAAAAGCGCCTATATAATTGTTTATTTTTATTATCACTTAATAATCGGTGCTTTTTCGTCTACAGCTGTATATTTAAAGTTTAAATAAGAAACCTTTCATAATATTCATGGGAGAAATGTTTTTTTCAGATTTTTTTTAAATGATGGAACTATGGCTTTGTAGCTATGATAACTTTCAATTCTCTAAAGTTTTCCGCATGTCAAAGAAAATATTTATTGATTCCACAGAAATGATGAAAAAAGATATTAGCAAAACTGTATACAGGTGGACATCATCATGAGTTTATATGGCCATATTTTAATATTCTTGTGGTATATATGGCTACACAGGATAGGTACTTTGTTAAGCATAGGAACTACATTTAATGTGTCCCCAATAACAGTGATGAGTATAACTAAAAAGGTGCTCCACTTTATGGTAAAACTCAAGTCAGCCTGTATCAAGTTGAAGTACAATAACAACATCCAATACCCGGCAAAATTCTAACTTGTCACATTTCAAATAATAACCAGAAATATAAAACAACAATCAAATTCAAGCGGATAACCAAATGGAAATGGTATTTACCATTTTGGGTTGGTATTTACCGATCCGTTCAAGCGAGTGTAGTTATCAGTTTGGTTATAAGATCCGTGACGTCACGAATCAGCTGTTATATGTCATAGTTATCACCGCAAAATTGTGGTATTTACCCAACTCAAAAGTAGTTTATATTTCTGGTTATTATTTGAAATGTGACAAGTTAGAATTTTGCCGGGTATTGGATATTGTTATTGTACTTCAGCTTCATTTTTGAGAAAAATGATACAGGCTGACTTCAGTTTTACCATAAAGTGGAACACCTTATTAGTTATACTCATTACGGTTGTTGGGGACACTTTAAATATAGTTCCTATGCTTAACAAAGTATCCTGTGTAGCCATATACCACAAGAATATTAAAATATGGCCATATAAACTCACTAGATGATATCCACCTGTATACGGTTTTGCTAATTTCTTTTTTCATCATTTCTGCTGAATCAATAAATGTTTTCTTTGACATGCGGAAAAATTTAGAGAATTGAAAGTTATCATAGCTACAAAGCCATAGTTCCATCATTTAAAAAAATCTGAAAAAAACATTTCTCCCATGAATATTATGAAAGGTTTCTTATTTAAACTTTAAATATACAGCTGTAGACGAAAAAGCACCGTATTAAGTGATAATAAAAATAAACAAATTATATAGGCGCTTTTCTAAAATAAACAACTTGCAACAAACCGCGGTTCAAACCAACGCGTTCAAGCGATTCGAGTAACTGACGTCACCATCCCGTGTGTCATCTTGAACCATATTATAACCGCGGTACATAATACGGAAATTTTGGTTATCCGCTTGGAATTGATTAACTCCTCAGTTGGGTAAATACCACAATTTTACGGTGATAACTATGACATATAACAACTGATTCATGACGTCACGGATCTTATAACCAAACTGATAACTACACTCGCTTGAACGCATCGGTAAATACCAACCAAAATGGTAAATACCATTTCTTTTGGTTATCCGCTTGAATTTGATTTTAGTATTTGGGAAATTTGCATTACAAAAATAAAAATCGTTTTGCAAATTCGTATCAGGAAAATCTGGCCCGGTAAAGATAACATGGCCACGCAAGACAACTGTTGAAATGTATTCTACCTGACTCTAAAAGACTATCCGCAGCGAAATTTTTCCCGAAATCGTGGCACAACATGAAAGAAAAAAAGGATAATTGTAAAATTGCTGCTTTGACGTTCTAAAAGGGCCGTCGGTATCCCGGGATAGATATATACGTTTCAACAATTGACCACGTTATTCTTGTCAACTGGATTGCGGTGTTGCCAGCTCATCGGACGGCTTGCTACCTCTGCTACTTTGCTGGAATGTTATAAAAAAAGTTTTATACGTACAAGAACAAGGAAAACCTGGTGGTGTCGATGTTAAAACGTCTGATGAGTACCAACGGAGCTATTTCGAACGTGAAAGAGTCAATTATCATTTGCATTATTTTATATTGTGTAACGATTTCTGGGAAAATTCCGCTACCGGATAGTCCGGATAGTCTTGCAGAGCCTAGTAGTGTATATCACGGGGAGTCAACTCATTTGGCAGAATAAAAAACCATGCTATATTGCCGAAACAACCTGACGTTGGCATCCAGAAAACATGAGGGCCACAGAACACATAAGACTGAAGAAGTGAGAGCTGCACGTTAAACAATGGCAACACCGTTTGTCAGATGGTTGCGTTGCCTACTTGCCTGGAGATCTGGATGAACTATCGAAAAAATGCCAAGAATGGGCCTGGAATAAGGAATGCTAGGAATGTGCCGGGCTGCCGGGCAGCCGGGATTTCGTTGTTCATAATTTGAAATCTGCCAAAAATGATATTTCCGATATATTCATAAAATATCCCCAATATATCTTTCAGCAGTTTTGCAGAGAAACAGGTTCGAAATAGTAAAATCCAACCCTAATTATGAAGCACCAAATTTATTTACGTTTCAAAAAATATTCATATGCTGTTGACAATGGTATAAAAAGTAGATAGATTTATTACAAATGCATGTTGAGTGTTTCAAAACACAAGTGTCTCACTTCATTGTACCGCTTCTTGATAATTCTAAAACAATACAGAAAACACTAATGTAAAGTATTCACAATTCTTTGTAAATAAGCTAGTCACTTTTAATTAGTGTGCTCATTTCTATGCCTTTAATTTATTGACCTTCCATACTTTATATAACGGTGCCAACGACATACAAGGATTATAAATAGGTAGACATGCAATTATAAATAATCTGCCAAATACATCATGCCGATATGTTCACAGCATACCTGTAGCACTTTATGACGTGACAGAATCTCCTGTGCTTCTGCACCTCCCACAATAGTCACAATACATCTCACCTATACCACCACAGCTACTGATGGTGTTGCTTTATATTGCATGCTCATTATTTACGGAATACCTCCAAGAGCATCAGCGTTGATAATCTTTTATTATTATATTATCCGAAACAAACGCCATATTTCAGGCCCGTATCGTCAGTCGACCCTACAATTGTAGGGCGCGTTTATGGCCTCCTTGATTGTTATACTCCTTTCTCTCCTTCAAAAATTTCTAGATTACACTTGTCCCGTGTCAGCGTCAGCGCTCTCCTATTGTGAAGATTTGTTTTCCTTTTAAATTGTACGAAATTTCAGGCTAATAAAACATGATATAACTCAAAAGCAAGCACAATTTGATGCAAATAGATGTTTGTGACATAACCTCAAAATAGAGCGCTGACACGGAGAAGTAGAAAACTATGACAATCAAGGAGGCCGTAAAGGCGCCCTACAATTGTAGGGACGATTGACGATACGGGCCTCAGTCACGTTGGTCGCCGGATATTGATGAGAAAATCGCCAGAAATCGACAATCCAGGTTAGAGATTGGAATGGATTTGTCGCTCAGGGAGGTGGAGTAGTGACTGGCCTAAAAGCTCCTAAGTAGCTTGTCTGATGACGATAAGTGAAGGGCGAAGTTGAGGGGGTTGGCATAATAATCCATTGAAGAGCGGGAAATGAGGATGGGGGGTTTTTAGACACGTGTAATATTAACTAAACTTTAAGTTCGTTCACAGGATCACAGGGGGGCATTTTGAGGTGGCTGGACTTTTGGCGAGAGTTCTTGTGATATTGTGGGAAAACGAGGAGGAGCGTTAGCGACTATTGAAAATTGGAGAGCGGGAAGAGCATAATTTTCTGCGTATTTACCTTTGTAATTTTAATAATCGTACATCAAGCAACAATGTGTCAAAAGTGTTAGTTAGTTAGTTAGGGTTGTCGTTGTTATGTTCGGAACGCGACAACTTGACATGACATTTGACCATAAGCGTCATTGTGCGTAGAGAATAGAAATTCCGCTGGTCCTCGTTTCATGTTTCATTGATTCAACCGAAAACCAAATTTGTCTGATGGCTTAAGTTCAATGTGCTCGAGAGAGAAGTGTCTATAGACACATATGCTAGAAAGAGATAGAAGCCGGCTGAATAGCGAAGCTCATCACCGCATTGCTTATCAACGCTGACGCGTCAATCTGCCTTCTTGCCATTGTTACACCAGTTCATTGAATTAAGGTGCCCAAATAATCTTGTACATTCCAAGGCGAGGTTTAGACCTCCATGATCATAGACGATCATACCCATCTAGCGCACATTGGGGAGTGTCGCCCTGCTTCAAATAGGCCTCCTTCTTAGGTTTGACAGTAACCTAACCTATTACAGAAGCCTGTGCGAACATTTTCTGGTGTAACATTTTGGCCACACGGAAGCTTGCACGAATTTCTGCGACACCGTTGCTAGGCATTGTATTGATGACCTTCGCTCTTCAACCGGCTTCTATCTCTTGCCAACACTTCTCGCGCTTCTCTCTCGTGCACATTGAGCTCAAGCCGTCAGACAAATTTGGTTTTCTTTGTATACACATATCAGGAAAATCATCGGTTACAAATTAATTGCCGTCAGAAATGTTAAAAATCGTCAGATATCGCCAGTTGGCTGGATATTGGGCGCCATTGAAGTAGCCAATCGCTACGCCTGACAACACTGAATCCCAGCTGGCAGCACGTGACGTGATGCCGGTAATACAGTTACCTCGATTTAGCCTGGAGATTTTGGCAAGGTTGACGGTTTATTGCTGTCATTTTTAATCACATTTTTAATTAACCTCTCTTTCATTTGGATTTGGATTGCTGGATGTTTTGAAGGTAGGTTTTTCGTAGCTACAAATTTTATTAAAGTCGTTATTTAAACTACATTTTTTGTTGAGCTGATGAACTTTGGAATCTGGAGTATAACATCTAACATGTTGGTGAAACTTTATAAGAGAACAACTCGTTTTCTTCTAGGTGAGTGTCGTCAACAAAGGGAGCATCCTGGTCCGTTGAAATAAAGGTTTAGTGATAAAGAGATTCCTTAAGTATTTATAGCTTGGAAAGAAGCTGATAAAAGTGAAGTGAAAGTCAGATATCCTGATAATATCGATGCATTTTTGCCAAAGTAACGTAAGTGACATTTTTGGTGAAAATCATGTTTTTCCATTAACGTAAGGCTTTTATTGTTGAGAATCTACTGCCAAGGTGTAGGAAGCCTAGATTTTACTTTAAACCTTTGTTTTTAACTTTTTTTGAAAACGTATGTCCAGAATTTTTTAAATCATATCCGTAAAAGAAACGTAACTTCAACACTATTTCCATCATAGTAATGCAAGCTAAGGTTTTTTACCGCCATAATAACGTAAGTCCCTGTCGGTTTCTGCGACTTCGTCAGATTTTCGCAGTCAGTGTTTGACTTACGACAGTGTTAGGTTCGTGCTACCATCGACTAATTATATTATGTAGGTACATACCTATAAAATTCCATTTCATATTTAATTTCGTTCATTTATTACAAATGATTGTGTGATAACCTCAAGGTCTGTGAGAAATTTACAGGAATGAATCGGTTGAAGTTAGAGAAAGACTGTTGTATTTGTTTCTATTCTAATTTTTATAGAAGCTATGAAACATTGCAAACATAAATGCTCGGTTACTTTCAGATTATGTCTATGGTCAGTTCACAAACAAAAAGGATTTTGGCGGCTCTTAGCCAAAATGATGAATCGAATAATGTTTATTTTGAGGAAGAAATCGGGTCTATGCCGATATCCATTATTTCAAGTGTCAATATTTTTGATCTACATAATTCGGAAAATATTTTAAAAAGTACTTTAGTAAATGAAGACGTAATCGAAATAGATTAATCGAAATAAGAGAAACGACAAAGTTTAAAAATTTTCGAAAACATTTTGTCTGAATTATAAGAAAAAAACTGATTTTTTAACGTATTTTCAACACAATGTATCTCGGAAATGAAACATTTCCGGACCCATGTTTATCGCAAATTTGTTGTTCTGTTTGTGGTTGAAGTTTTGAATACTAATTTAGTGACACCCTGTATAGGGAATTCCCGCGTTATTAAGACTTTATTAAATACAAAAAACTGTTAATGAACTACAAATATAAAAAAATGAATACATATTTGCAAGTTATCCTGAAGTATTTCTTTGTTTAAGGTCGAAAGCGGCAATTAAAGGCAGTTTCTGAACCTGAAAAAATGTATAAACAACTGCTTCCAATATCTGAAATGAAGAAAAGGGATTTGGAAAAACAATGTCATACCTGCCAGGTTTCACGATGAATTCTTTAAATTAAAATGTAAGTCTTCTCTTCCAGATGAGTTAGCAGAAACTGATGCAATGAAGATGAAAGCTCCAAAACTTAAAAAAATATATATTTTTTACTAGTAAGAATTTCATATTTTCTTTTGTAACGTTATTTTGTGTTTTTTTTAATAATAAACGATAGTTTTTAATTCTTTCCAAAATACTTTAAGTGCTACAATTTGCCGCCAAACTGACGTATCTGTGTAATTACGTTCATTTTTGATCAAGACTTCGAGATTTGTATGTGTTTTGATAATTATAGGTCTTTGAAAAAGATATAGAAATTTCACACCCTACGGCAGTCTGTTAACTCCTGTTACTACAAATATTAACTTTTTTGGATTTTATTTTTACAATGTAATGATGAATAATGCATCTTCAAACTGGTGTCTCAACCTTACTGCCAACTTTTCTCGTTCAGGAAAAATTGCCACTTATTTCCCAACCAAGTATTCCAAAGTAAAACTTTGCTCAACTTTAACTGGCTGTACTGGAAAAAATGTACTATGAGAGTTTGGCAAGTAGCCTTAAAAGTTGGCGCATTTAATAACGATTCCAAAATGGTATAACACTTAGAAGATTACTCGTTAACTTATGCACAATTTTTATTTGAAAAAAAACTGATGAAAATTTTTCAAAATTTCCTAATTAAACAGCGATTATGAAAATGCACAAGGACCCTTAAGGATAACTGTTTGCACAACAGTGGACGTCAAAATGCTGCTGATGATGATTTACCTTTACAGTAAATGCTCAAACTGTTTTCCTTCAGCCGCAATACACGCTCGACATCTTCTTAAAAAAGATCGGGTTATTAAACGAGCGAATCCACGATTATTAACAAACTCAGCTGCTTCCAATAGTCTTTGCCGTAGCTCAGCTACATTTTGAATCGGCTTGAAATACACTTTTTCTTTACAGTTCCCCAGTAAAAAAATCTAAAGGATTCAAATCTGGTGACCAGGCTGGCCACGGTATTGTACCAGACCGCCTTATCCATCTGCCTGGAAAGTTTTTGATCGAGATACTCTCTCACTGAGAGTGCATAGTGCGCTGGGCAGCCATCATGCCGAAACCACATGTCCCCGTAAATACTCAGCGGCACGTCCTCCAATAACTTTTCTAAATGATTTTGCAAAAACCTAAATAAACCTCAGCAGTCAAAGTCTCTGGGAACTCAAACCGACCGATTATTTTACCATTTAAAATTTCTGTCCAATGGTTTATCTTGAAGTGATATTGAGATTTATCTTCTCTCATCAAATGTTGGTTGCTACGTGCCACTCGTGTAAGTTATGCAGGTTCATGTACCCATCTTTCTTCAAAAAAGTTGATATTTGTAGTAACAGGAGTTGACAGACTGCCGTAGGTTGTGAAATTTCTATATTTTTTCAAAGACCTATAATTTTCAAAACACATACATAAAATTTTTTTAAATATTTTTCTGATAGCTGTTATGACTTTGCCTATCACCCGGTTTCGGCTTGACGTCGACTTCTGGGACACCCTGTATAAAATCTTATATGAAGTATGATATATTTTAACGATGTTGTAAAAAAAAGCCGGTGTTGCTAAGCTAGAGAATTACCCTATGTTTAATTTATTCAAATCAAATCATTTCTTGCACTTTGTTCTAGAGGAATTCCGACTCAAGATTGAGGTCATAATTATTTTTTTTCAACAAAAAATTACTGTCACTTTTCTGTCAGATTATTTGATTCAAAACAAACAATTTGTAAAAAGAAATCATTCATCAAACACAAAGGGCAAAGGTGTGAAACATGCCTCAACATTAAGTGAAAAAAGGTAAAAAACATAAAATTTTAAACCTAACCTTGGTTGCCTCTGTAACATATTAGCGTAATTTGGTAACTCCTAAACCTAATGTATTTAGATATATCTACAATCTTTACTGACATTTTAGCTGTCCTGAAACGCCTCTCAAAATGTGAATATATGTTTTATACTATTTTTAAAAATTGCAGGAGTGCAAGTGCAGCCAAAATTGTTCAAAGTTTGTATTCCTTCATACAAGTTTAAACTTTGTACAAGTAGTTTTTTGTTACCTCATAAACTGTTATAACAACTTAAATAAACTCGTGGTATGGTTGACTTATTGACATTTTTAAATAAGCATAATAACGATTTCTTCTTTTTCACTTATTTCTGATTTGTAATTATGCCACAAATCGAAATATAACAGTTTTCGTCCAAGAGTAATGCTTAAGAAAACGTAGTTATACAACATCTCCGAAAAACATGCATGCTAATCTCAAATATAATGGTTTTCCACTTAAAGCTAGAACATTCTCCTATGGCGACTGGATTATTATATTGAGTTGTGTTGGTTTAGAACTATAAAGGGTACCTAGATACATCAATTCAAAAACGACACAAGTCCACCGTTGGTAGAAAGTAGAGATGGGAAATTTTTCCACATAATATGGAATCATTGGTATAGTAATCTGGATTTTCATCTTTTTTCGAGTTGTGACGATTTTTTGAGAATGAACAATATATATAATCATATTTTCCATAAAACTTTCACTTTCTGATTTATCAATGTTATGGAATTGTGATTATACCCTATTTCACAAGTATCCATCATGGTAGAATGACAGCTGATTATCTAGTAATATCTCAAAACTCCCCATATCGGCACAGGACACATAATTCTGATGGATGTCAATGTCAGGTGGTCAGAACTGTATTTTGCTTTGTTTTTTTGTGGGCTACAGATTCATTTTGTACTTCCTAACAGCTCTTTTACTTAGAAAAGTTCATTTGCATACAAAAACAAGTTTTTCTATATTTACATGCGATTCGCTATTGTCAATGTTGCAGACTAACACAAAAATGTGACTTGCTGAGCAGCTGTTCACCTCACTCTACATTGAAGCATGATGGATACCTGTGAAATAGGGTATAGATATTACTGTATTATAAGAAAAATCTGGTAACTCTAGTAAACTTGAGATTGTTAACAATAACTATTATTTCTTTTTGAAAAGGATTTGTTTTCATCCACCCCACACTGGATAGATCTGCAGCCATGTGTCCACAACCCAAACCAGCAGAGACAAGCCTTGCAACAACAAAAGCAGCATTGTGGACATTGATCAGCCTCACATCGACATGTCAAACAGTACGTTCATTCAGTATGACAACAAGAAGAAGAAGATTTCGTTGAGAATTGGTGAATTAAGGTCAAGTGAACAGTCAAAAGGTCAGTATCCATTTATCTGTGAATATCTACTTGAAGTAGTTGCATGTGATAGTTTTTCTTGTCATTGTTTAGTGCACTAGATATAAGGAGAGATCTGCTATAATTTTGTGTAAACACAATACTGCTTAATAGTTTATTTTCCACTAGAGACTGGTTACATATTGGTGGTGTCACCTTTCAATAAGTTCCTGTTTCTGTTTTTGTATTATTGCTCTAAACTGATCATAGCAAAACTTGCACTTCCACTTGGACACTGATAAACAGAAATATCACATTTGGGGAAAAAAGGGTATAGAAGACAAATATATGTTGCGATTCGAAGCTACGCTTCTGTAGGGGCATGTTCAAAATCTGTTGCTGAATCCTATGACCAAGAGACTGCTCGAATATTAATGGTTCTTTTTCAGAGGCCTATCAGATACTTTTTACATTCATTTATTGTAAGATAGCTTTTTGCTACGCGGTTTTACCCGCGCATCGTGTAGGCGGCACCACTTATAAAGTCACCAGATTTTCCAAGCATGCAAGCTGGCTGCCAAAAATACAAGACGCGATTGGAAGTTGTTTGTTGCGTACAAAGTTGAGCGTAATAGCTAGTGCAAAATACAGGGTGTGGCATTAAGTTGAGCCAATTTAAAAAATCATAGACAAAAAACTACAAAGCATTGGGAAGATAATTTACATTTTTAATAAAGTAGACATATGGGAATTGTATTTTTTTTTTTCGAGTAAAATCATTGAGATGCGAGCCATAGAAACGTACACACTCCTCGAATCTAGACTTCAACTTCCTGAAAACTTGCTGGCACATTGCTCGTGGTATACTGGACGTCCTGCGAATGTTCTTTCTTTTTTGGGTCTAAAGCAGTCTCAAAATTGTAATTTTATTTATTATTAACCCGTGGGGCCGGTAATAGTTAATAAATCGTGTGTTATTAATTAGTAAAAATGGAAAAAATGTTACAAATCAATGGATGTATTCAAGAAAATAGGCATTATAGTTCTTCAATGCCAATTTTATTCTGGACGCAGAGTAAAAGTTGCTTAAAATTATCACGATTTTTCTTTTTATTTACATGGTAATCAATCAAATCTTATCCATGTCACCATTAACTCATAAAGATCATTCTCAAAAGAGAAGCTGTAGTTAAACTGTCTTATTAATGAAATACGTCATATTTGTGACCTTTCCAGACGTTCTCAAATTCCCGAGGATACCGGATGATCGAGTGTTCCTCGCAATTCCATGGACATTTTCAAATCTCGCCACACTGGGACCACCGTTGAAGAATGATCTCAAGATCGCGACATCCTGAATTCCTTAGAAAAGCAAAATTTCGGAGTAATGAATCGGGGTAGGGAAAACGTTACCATTCTTGGAGATTGGAATGAAGAACGGCAATTGGTGTTTGAGAGGAAGACCAGTTCATGGACCAAATGTACAGAAACATGAGGGAGGGATGGCTTTCAAGTTAGAATGGTGAGGTTCCTTGTCAGGTATGCATCACATTAGAAGATTGATATCTGTACCACCATATTGTGGAATTCTATAACCACTGCAATGCTTTGACATGTGACTGTTGACAAGTCATTCCTCATTTCCGGATAAATTCATAGTTTGTGAATAAAATGACGGTCGAATAATTCTGTCGAGCTTATCTGAGGTTCTACAAGCTCTCCATGGTCTACAAAGAAAAGGACAAAAAATGGCGTGAACTAGATTAAAAAGAACTTCCAGTACAATTTTCAATATTAAAAAGACAAAGGTTTTGTCAGAACCTGTAATGCACTATTTGGCCTTTCATGAAAAAACAGTCTGACAATGCAGCAATGACCCTGTGTGTACACAGAAGCCTCATTTCTTTGGTGTTGCTCTGTAAGAGTACCTGTCAACAATGCGGAGAAAGGTATATAACAACAAGTAGGAAAATAATGGGCAAAATCCGCAAAAAGGAGGAAAGTGGATTCGAGCAGAAATAGGATAGATAACCCGAGCGATACGTATTTCTGCTGGTTGGCTTCATCAGGCCCGAAATGAATGCACATATGAAACTACAAAAGTAGATACACATGCCCACACATCCGGATATGGGTGTAACCTGAGGAAATGAAGTTGGAGGGGGTGGTTAGACGTGTGTAGGTTGGCTCTTGTTGTGGACTTGTGTGTCGTTTTTCCCCCTCCAACTTCGTTTCCCCAGGTTACACCCGTATCCGGATGTGTGGGCATGTGTATCTACTTTTGTTTGTTTCATATGTGCATTCATTTCTGGCCTGATGAAGCCAACCAGCAGAAATACGTATCGCTCGGGTTACCTATCCTATTTCTGCTCGAATCCACTTTCCTCCTTTTTGCGGATTTTGCCCATTACTTTTCCTACTTGTTGTTATATATCATCAACAAGATTTTAAATTTTGCAGTGTTGTAAGATATCAGGAATATTGTTAATATATAAAATAGATAGTAATGGACTTAAATTGCTACCCTGTGGTACATTTACCGAAATGATTTTAATGCTTGATAATGTATTGTCAATTTTAGTTCTTTGATTTCTATTGATTAAATAATTTTATAATATGTTGAATACTGAACCTTTAAATCCATAGTAAAGCAATTTAGTTAACAATTTCTCCCTATCATGCCATCTTGAAATCCAAGAAAAATGTTACTGTAAACATTTTTTCATCCATATTTTGCCTCAATTCTTCTACTACCATTTGAATTGCTGTTTCAGTAGAATACTTTTTTCTGAATTCTGCTTGAAATTTTGTCAATATTTTTTGTTTTCTTCAATATATTCGATGACATGTTCATATATGCTTCCTTCTAAGATTTTCTCGACATCTGGCAGTACATTAATTCTCCGCATGTTTGTAAACAACTCAGAATCTTGCACTTTTGGAGCAAGAGCAATTGTAGAACATTTTAATTTCGAAGGAAATTCGCCATAAACTAAACAGTGATTCACTAACAATAATAACTTCTCCCCAATAATGTTGAAACATTCATTTAGGACCATGAAAACTTATTATTTTCAGCTTTGTGAAAAAGAGCATTTAGGGGCGAAATTTGGCTGAAGTTTCCAACAAATGTGAATCAAGTAGAAAACTGTTGGAGACACAATGAAAGATGTGCTGGAAAATGGAAATTGAGCAAGTGGTCTGAGGTATGTATAGATCACTGTAGACTCTTGATTCATTTACAAAGTTTGAATTGAAAAAAGAGCTTCCTTAATATTTCACATCTTCAGTTTCAACTTAATCTGCTCAGAGTACCCATCACTCATGTGTTCTTTATTATACAGGGTGTTTTAGTTTATTGTTGCATAACTTTAAGATTCGATAGAACTTTTAAAATTAATGCATAAAGTCTATATAAACATGGGTCGAAAAATGCGTGGCTTCCGAAATACAGGGTGTTTAAATTCACTTTCTAAGATAGTTTTTTTAAATATTTTGAACAATATTTGATGTATAACAGTGAAAATTGGTATACAAGGGTTTTTTGGTACGACAAAACGAACCATGGGCATAGTTTTACTGTAGCCGCTAGAGGGCGCTCGCTACTGTACCTGTAGTGTATTAAAATGACCGAAATTTTTTTCTTAGTGCAATTTTTTGCTTTTTGAATAAAAAAACTGATTCTTCGCACTTTTCAACATAAAAAAGCTATCTTGTGAATTTTCGTTATAGTTAGCCGTTTTTGAGATATCTCGATTTTTAAGGTTTGTCGTACCAAAAAACCCTTGTATACCAATTTTCACTGTTATACATCAAATATTGTTCCAAATATTAAAAAAAACTATTTTAAAAAGTAAATTTAAACACCCTGTATTTCGGAAGCCACGCATTTTTCGACCCATGTTTATATAGACTTTATGCATTAATTTTAAAAGTTCTATCGAATCTTAAAGTTATGCAACAATAAACTGAAACACCCTGTATGTTATTTATATGCTAATGATACCCAGACAAAATTTTCGTTCTCTCATACAGATACAACAACTGCGGTTAAATTATTACATGAAGATCTTAGTAATTTGACAAACGAAAGCAAAGCACATCAGTTATCTGTAAATCCAACAAAGTCAATGTTTATTGTTCGTGAAACCCATAAAGAGTGTGGCAGATACATCCCATATTTCATTTAAAAATGATGTTTTTCCTCATACATCTGCTACTAGGAATTCAGGCTTGATTATGGATAGTGACCTGAGGTTTTCAAAGCATGTTGCTAAGTGCATTGGCCGTGCTTATGGTCGGCTTAAAATGTTGTTTCCACATCGTCATATCTTTTTTACTGAACTTAAGGCTTTACTTTGTGACACGCTTGTTCTGTCATTATTCAATTACTGAGACTGTTTATGGACCTTGTATAACAAGGTATGATGTTGATCATATACAGCGTGTCCAAAACTCTTGTCTTGGGTTTATTTTTGGAGTGAAAAGATTTGAACATATTTCTTATAAGTTACCTGTAATAGGTCCCAGAAGCTGATTTCCCAACCACGTCATCGTACATCTATGTTTAATAGATCTTTTTCTCATTTTATCTACCACTTGTACAATCATGCCGCCGCAAACCTTGAGTCTATGTATCTGTCAGCTTTTGAAAGAAGGTGAATAAATTGTAGTGTTTACTTTATATTGTTCCCTTCCTTTTTATATTCCATATGTTTTTTGTTAAATATGCTTAAAAAAAGGTCACTTTTTCGTTAAATTATATTTTTTAAATAATTTCTTTATATAATAATAATATTTATTCACTCAATGTACAAAGATAACAAACAATATGAGTAAATAAATATAAAATCAAAACAGGCCCAATAGAAGGCATCGCCTGTACATGGACCAATAAATTTAAGTTGAAACTGTAATGCAAATGACAAAAAAGGTCAAAAATTAGCTACAGTAGATTATGTATTTAGTTGATGTTCGTATTTATGAGTTTATGAATTTCAGTCCTAGATATAGAATGTAGACACTTTTTTTAATTTCTTTTGAAACAATTTCCGAAACGTAAATCTTTTAAGTCTTTAGGTATAATTTCATAAAATTTAGGCGCTAAATAGAGATATGATCGCTGCATTATAGATTTATGCGGTTGAGGAACAACTGTGCCACGAATTTTGTACCTGGTATAATGATTATGTTTAATTTTTTGGTCGGTGTTTACAAATTTATGGTAGTGAGTGATACTGTGTAAGAAATAAAGCTGTCTTATATCATACATTCGAACATCTGCGTATAATTTTTCAGTGGGATAAAGTTTCGGTTTTTTTAAATATCATTTTTAGAATACTTTTTTGAAAAACATCTAAATTATAGATATGTGAGGAACATGCAGCTCCCCATGCTAATATACCATATGTGAGATGAGGCTCAATCAGTGCATGGTATAATGTTCGAAGATATTTTTCTGTCAATATATTCCCAAGGTATTTAATTTTGTAGGATACAAATCTAACTTTCTTTAAAATATAATTGACATGGATGTCCCATCGTAAGTGAGGATCCAAGACCACTCCAAGGTATTTTATGTTGGGCACTCTATTAATTTGCATTTTTTGATCATTAATATTGAAGGAGAAATTTGTGTAATTTGACAGATGTCTAGCATAAGATCCAAATGGTAAAAAATGTGTTTTAGAGTAGTTAATGCTTAATTTTCTACTGTTAAACCACCGAATAATTTTGATAAAATCATTTTCAATTACATTTTTCAGATCAGACCAGTCAGTGCATTCATATAATATTGCAGTATCATCTGCAAAACTAGTTATTTTGCCAACACAATTAATTTGGAAAATATCATTTAAATATATATTGAATAACAGCGGACCTAAGACAGTTCCTTGTGGGACACCACACTTAATATACATTTATTTACTAAATGATCCTGATATCTGCACAGATTGTGGGCGATTTGACAAATAACTTTCGATCAGTGAGTACGCGTTTCCTCTGAAACCAATTCTCTCCAATGCTTCTAATAATAATTTGTGATTAACTGTGTCGAAAGCTTTCTTTAAATCAACAAAAATGCAGATTGAAGGGATTCTGTTATCAATATTTTGATGTATTTGATTTACAATTTTAGTTATTGCGTCCGATGTAGCCTTCCCTTCTGTAAATCCATATTGATTTTCACTTAAAATTTTGAATTTTGTGAGGTATCGAATCATTCTACTAGATAAAACTTTTTCAAAAACCTTTGCTACACTGGATATTATTGATATTGGTCTATAGTTGTTAACATCTGTTTTGTTCCTGATTTATGTATCGGTATTATATTACCTTTTTTTAAAATTGAGGGATATATGCCAGATTCAAAGCATTTATTGATTAGGTAAGTGAGTGGTTCTGTTATGTCCTCGGCTATAATTTTCAAATGCTCGCTTTTAATACCATCGAGGACTTTTCCGATTTTTTAAGGACATAACAGTGGTGAATACTTCACATTGCTCGACTTTATCCAAAATAAATGAGTTCAAAGTTCTTTTTGGAGGCTGAGTATTTTGTACATTTGCTTGTATTTTTCTTGCTAAATTTTCGCCTATGTCAGTAAAGAATTGTACAAATTCATCGCATATCTGTTGAGTATTTTTTAATACTGTTCCCGATGTTGTATTTAACTCAGTGACACACTCTTTAACTTTTGTTTTCCCAGTAATCTCATCAATAGTTGTCCAAAGCCGCTTAGGATCATTTAAGTTATTATTCAATTTATTTAGGTAATGTTTTCGTTTGGTTTGCCTTACAAGCTCTATAAATTTATTTTTATATTGGTTGTAGCAGTCGGTATTCTCTGTAGTTGGCGTTAGTTTCATTACAATGTTCTCGTTCTTTTTCTATTGCCGATGTTATTAATCCTTTGGTAATCCAGGCATTTCTGCTTTTCTCTTTGTGACTAATTATTACTTTATTGGTACTAATATCTATTAGTTTTTTTTATTTTCTCTATGAACAGTCCCGTTGCTTTGTCTATATTATTTATAGAGTATAATTGTTCCCAGGATTCTTGTTTGACATTTGATATTAGTTTTGAATTGTCGACAAAAAATTTGTAATTTTCCTGGTTTTTAGTAACGGTAGGGATGTTAGAATGTTTTTCATTTGAAGATATCAGTAAAATAGTGGAGAAGTGGTCAGTAATATCGCTTTCTAGGATTATTGGTATACAAGTAATTTTGTTGGATAGGTCTTTCACAAAGCAGTGATCTATACATGTGCCACTGATGGACCTTGTAGGTAGGTTTATATAGGACAGAAATCCGTTACTTGATAGGATATTCAAGTATTCATGTGTGATGGGATCATCGTCCAAAATATTTATATTGACATATACATGTATTGTTTTTTGATACTTGTAATTAGTCTTTTAATATTATCTTATGTACGAGCCCCTTCCCACTTCAGTTGACCCAACTTTTGAAATCTTAGTTTTTTTCTTATCAAACACAAATAATAAAAATGTAGCAGGGTGTTTTAGGTTTAAAATATTAACAATGAATATTTTGATAATATATAGTAGAAAACACCAACTTTATCACTCCCTAATCAAATTTGCAGCATAAAAATAACACATGTTGCAATTACAGCATATCAACCTATTTTCATTTCAATGCAAAATAAGTCTATAACGCATAGGTGGCTGTGAAAAATAAAAGCTATGACAATTGTTTTTATTAATCACAGCTGTCAGAATACGTTTAAAATAGTTTTGGATAGTTAAGGTTTTCAAATTGGGTAGAGGAAAGGTTATTAGTGAGAAAATTCGGTTACTGATAATTAAATTTTTTCATTCTGGGAAATCAAACTCAGAAATTTGCAACTTTGTTAGACTTATCGCGGCACAGTGTGGAAAATATTGTTAGAAGATATAACGTAACTGGTTCAGTTAATATTAAGCTACGATATGTGAAAAAAAGTAATATCACAAATGCCGACTGAAGAGCATTAAGAACAATAATCGTGAAAAACAGGCGTGCCAATTATTTACAATTAAGTGCTCTATGGAGTGACGCTGTTGGAAGGGGAATTTCGAGGTCCACAACTCATAGAGAGACCCACAAACTGGGATTTAGCACTTGCAAGGTAAGTTTTCTTATAAAGAAAAGTAAAACCCTAAAGTTGCACAACTTGTTTATAGGCCAAAGAAAAGCCACTATTATCTGCACTGCAAAAGAAAATCGGCTTAGATGGGCTAAAGAACATAAACAATGGACACCTCAACAATGGTGTGCAATACAATGGAGTGATGAGGCCCGATCCGAAGTTTGTGTTGGTGACAGTCGCAGTAGAGTTATTCGCAAAAAATGAAGCATTCCATGTTGACTGTCTGAAGAGAAAAGTGAAATTTCCAGCATCCATTATGATCTGGGGCAATATGTCATCAAAAGGAGTAGGAAAACTTCATTTTGTGGATACAAACAAATATTTGGCAATTTTAGAAGAATCGCTTTTTCCAGTGATGGAAGAATGTTTGACATCCGGCCAAGATTTTGTGTTTCAGCAAGATGGTGCAGCGTGCAATACCTCAAAAAAGGCTATAAATTTATGGAGAAAAATAATGTACCACTTTTGAAATTGGTTTCTAGCAGTCCAGATCTGTCACCTATTGAAACTTTGTGGCACGAGATGAAAAAGGTTCTACGACAACATCCTGCTCGTACAATCACCGAACTGAGACAAAAGCTTCAAGAAATATGGGATTGTTTTACAGCAAATTTTTGCCAAAACTTGGTTAACACTATGCCCCAAAAAAGTTCAGCCGTAATAAAAAATAAAGGTGATGTTACCAATGGTAATCTTTCAATTGTTGCTTTGTTAACTTCGCGCATTTATTCGCACATTGTTTATTTGTTCAGGTGTTCTATTAGTTATAGGTCTAAGTGATTTCAAATATGTATTTTTACGACTAGAGTGTATCTAAAATGTTTTGGAGAAATAAATTGTTTTAGAAGTAAATAGTTTCGTTTATAAAGGCATATTTTGGTAAAAATCTTGAAGTGGGCCAACTGAAGTGGGAAAGGGCTCGTAGTTTGGATATGAACTCCTCTGTTGTAATTTGTTTGTTGGGCTAGTTCTTTGATCAGCTTGTCTGTTTACTAGTCCCTTTTGCAGGGAATTCATGTTGTTTGTTCCTTTTTTTCTCTTTGTATTTTTTTTGCTGCAAATAAACGGTATTATTATTAATATAATAATAATTATTATTATTATATTATAAAATGTGCCTATAAAAAGAGTTGTCGATTGAAGAAGCTGACAACGATGGTTGGTTGCTTTTTTCTTTGAATAATTTATTCAATGTCCCTTTGATCTGTGAACAAAGAAAAGAAATCTGGCGAGTAGACATATTAAGTAATAAAGATCCCATCAAGCCACCCGTTATAACTTCATTGACCGTCATGTCAAACAATAGAATGTGAACTGGTGCTAATCAATGTCCTTTTAACTAAAATGCAAATGTTTAAAAAATTCTTCAAAATCCATATATCTTCGATATAGTGTAAACATTTCATTTCAATCCGTGGCGACGTTATCATACATGCTTTTTATTTGTGGTCAATTTCTCTCGCTATAAAGGACCAGGCGTAAGACATATAAAAATGAGTGCCTGTCGATTTGTCTAAAAATTCAGTATGATATATTTCTTGCCATCCCGAACAAAAGTGTCCATGGAATTAGAACAATATTATGATTAGTTTCTGATAAATAGGCGGATGAATTTTGTCCGATTAGCAAAAATTGTGAATGTGCCGATTGTAAATCTCAGACCAAAAACTCGGACAATCAGTATACTAAAAGAAATACAGGGTGTCGAGTTAGGAAATTTGAATTACCCGGCAACCGTATACGCGAGGAAGTGGGAAGAGGTATTGATCGACACGTTCGGCGTGCGGGTTAAATAGTTACAATGAAACGTTGGACCGGAGCGCAACGTGCTTTTGCTATCGAAGCTTACTTTAAGAGTGGTGGTTCAAACGCATCTACCCTTCGGAAATTTTGTACACGATACAACATTCGCCGACCAAGAGATGCCCCAAGTAAGGACCCATTGGAAAAGTAGATTAAGTGGTTCCGTGAAACAGGCTTTACTCTTAGTCAACCCATTCCTGGTCCACACCTATTCTATTCCGCAGCTTTGGGAATCCCTAGGTCACACTGCATGACATAATGAAGACAAAATGGGTTTCCATCCTTATAAAATCCAATCACTCGATGCTTTAAAGGAAAATGATTACGGAAATCTTGTGCTGAACGGATGTTGAATCTTCGTGTTCAGTGACGAGGCCCATTTTCACATAGACGGTTATGTGAACAAGCAAAATTGCAGATATTGGGCACCGACGAATCCAAAAGAGAAACATCAACAACAGCTACATAGCCCAAAAGGTGACTGTTTGGTGCGTCATATCCTCTAGCCGCATCATTGGGTCATGCATTGACAGGCAATTCCGAGCGATGCAAGGTCATGATTGACACTTTTTTTGCTCCTGTTGTAGGAACAGAACGTCAATTCAACAGAAACACATGGTTTCAACAAGATGAGGCCACTGCCCATACTTCCAGAGAATCGACGGACACGGTGAAAGCACTTTTTCCTCAAAAAGTTATATCGAAGTTTGGAGACATTCACTGGCCTCCTAGGTCACCCGACCGCACGCCATACGATTATTTTTTGAGGGGTTATCTAAAGTCAAATGTGTATTCGAATAATCCGCGAAAACTGGATGCGGTTAAAGACAACATTCGACAAGAAATAAACAACATTACTTCCGAACTCCGCAAGAGAGTGTTTCAGACTTTACGAGCGCGATATTTAAGAAAATAAAACCCGCCGAGTTTACGAATATGTTGATAGTAATAAATATTTTCTTTTCATTAAGTTTGTCTTTTTTCTTAACTCAAAAAGTGAACTTTCACCTTTCATTAAAACACCTTGTAGAAGGGTGCTGTGAGGCGTCATATTGATTGTGATCATGATCTTTGCAAAATCAGTTTAAGGTCAAGTTTATTTGCTCGAGAATTCAGGAAACTTAAAGGACGAGTAGCTTTACAAGTGCACAGTCTTACTTTTACTTATCGAACGAATAAAATATTTACATTGCAATAAATGTTAAATCAGATACAGATTATAAAGGATATAGATGATTTTTGGAAGTAAGGAGGATTTACCTCATAACCTTGCTATGATTTCTGTAAATTTGGTGGTCGAACCGAGAAAACTCAAAATAGTCAATAAAATGCAACACCACCCTGAAGCCGGGTTCACATTAGTGCACTTTTTCTTTCCCTTCCACCTTCAAAATCAACATTACCTTAATTTGACCTTGTAAAGGTCATAGTCAAAGAAAACAACTACGACTTTTCTGCGTTCTTAAAAAGCTACCTGTCTTATTGAGTTTTCTGGATTCTCGAGCAACTCGTGCGAGATCTATCTACGCTTTTCTATACAGGGATCTCGGCGCCTGTTATACCTTCAGCAAACGTTAAATGGGGAAAGTTTTAGAGGAAACTCAGTGGATTCGATAGCCGGCTTCAAATTTACATTCGGTCAATTGGTTTTTTGTCAGTAAATTCGAAACGGTTAATTTGACAGCTGTCTAAACGTGTCATTATTCGGACATTTTTTTCTGTCTAATAAGATAGCGTGTATGACATGTCTCAATCGTCTTTTGTTTTCTCGTAACCTGCTTCAACTTTCGTTTTTCTTACGGCCGTCATATTAGATTTTTGAAAATAGCGTAAAATTTTCAGCCTAGTGATGTCTAACAAATGCATAAAAGATTGGAGTATAATAGAAATATCATCACACGTAATGTTATATATTCATTTTTTTCTAAGGAGGTCATGATTTATGTCAGAAAATACAGGGTGCTTCAGAGAAGACGGACGTTTTTGGGATAGGTAGTACTCTCCGTCTCCGTTTACGAGAGAGGTGGGGAGGGTGCCGTTTGACTCGTGAGATCCTAGCATTATTTTACCAGTTGCCGTTATGGAGCCTTGGGCGGTGGAGCACCGCGTTTTCGCCTATGATTGTTTCGTCCGAAATAATGAGTCAGTCATCGTCGTACAGAGTGAGTTTCGTCGCCACTTCAACATTCATCGGAATAGAGCTGTTCCCTCTCGAAACACCATCCTTCGTTGGGTTGAATCACTTCACAGGCATGGTGAACTGATCAACGGAAGACCAAGAGGAGCGCCGCGAACAGTTCAAACTCCTGAAAATGTTGTACGCGTTTGACAGGTCTTTCTTCGCAGACCGACTCGATCTGCTCGGAAACATGCTGCTGCACTTCGCCTTAGTGATCGTTCGGTAAGGCGAATTTTGCATATGGACCTCCGCTTTCAACCCTACAAATTGGCCATTGTGCAACAGTTACAGCCCGGAGATTTGCACAACGAATGAACTTCGCACGTGAGATGGAAGCAATGATCGATCAAAATGAGAATCTCATTTTGTTTGTTTATGAGTGACGAAGCCCACTTTCACCTAAACAGCATGGTTAACCAGCAGAATTGTCGTTATTGGGCTAATGAAAATCCGCAACAGTTAGAAGAAAGACCGCTGCACAGCCCAAAAGTAACGGTTTTGTGCGCTGTATCACAAACTTGCATCATTGGCCCTTACTTCGAAGACCAACTTCTTTCTCACTGAATTACGACGGCGACGTGTTCCAATCCGACGTGTGTGGCTCTAGCAGGATGAGGCGACCGCCCACACAGCCCGAGCATCCATGGACGTTATTCGCCTCTCTTCCCTGGTCGCCTTATTTCCAGGTTTGGCGATGTTCATTGGCCTCCTCGGTCCTCAGATTTATCCATATGCGATTTTTTCTTATGGGGACACCTCAAGGCTAGAGTATACGCGAACAAGCCCCGAACTCTGGACGAATTGAAGGGGGAAATTCGCGTGGAGGTCGCCCAAGTTGAGAGAGCGATGTTGGAGAGAGTCTACGCGAACTTCCACGAACGCCTCCAGCACTGCATCAACGATTTCGACCACCACATGCCTGATGTGACTTTCTACACTTGACTGTCTCAAATGATATTTCCTTGTGAACCTGATTCCATCAATAAATTTGTTTTCGAGTAAAAATTAACTATTTTATGATTTTTTTAAAACCGTTCATCCTCTCTGCCGCACCCTGTAAAATTCATAAGGAACGCATTTTTTTTTTTTCATCTAAGGAGGATCTGACTTCGACGTTAAATAATACAAAGTATTAAAATTGTGCTTTAATAAGTAGTAGATATGTTCATAAATCTGACAAAAAAAATGTCAAAACCTCTTGAAACATGGCCGGTATACCCTACGCGAATGAAGAAAAGCTTGACATGTTAGCGCTGTACTTGCAGTCATACAGAAATGCCGACATTACCTCAGCAAGGTACTTGGAGATGTACTTCAAATGACGTCAGCCTCATGAAAAACAATTTATAAAAATAGTTAATTTAATAAACCATGGGGCCTTCGAACAACCAAGAAACGGATACAATATTGAAAACGACAATCGCGACAGAAACATTTTACAAACTGTCAACTAAATCCTTGATGCAGCAGAGAATTTTGAAGTCACTTAGAAAAATAACAGAACTACACTGGCTAAGGTTGTACGAAAAACCGTCACCAATTGTCAAAAATATATGGATGCAAATAGGCGTTATTTTGCAAATCTGTAAATAAATACCCACTTACATAATTAGATTTTACATTACATTACAATTTTCTAAAATGTTTTCTGTTGTAAGTGGAAAATAAATTTACGACGATTTTTTTAACACACTCATAGTTGGGAATTTGTCCCAAAACATTTGACTTGTTGAGAAGTTAACGTTAATATTCTATTGTAAATTCAAGACGTTTATGTGTTTTTTATGCCTTACTCATTAATGTTATTTTTTGACAAACAAATCATGGTCTTTAGAAAAAAACTCATACATAACGTTACTCAATTTTTTTATGTACTTGTGAGACATCACTAGACTGGAAATTTTACGCTCTTTTCTAAAATCAAAAAATCCAATATTGCGGCCACAAGAAAAAACGTTGTGGCGGGTTGCTGAAAAACAAAACACGATTGAGACATGTCATATATGCTATCTTATTTTTCGGAAAAAAATGTCCGAATAATGTTATATTTTGATAGCTGTCAAATTAACCGTTTTGGATTTACTGGCACAAACAAATTACGCCATTTTCGGTTTTACCCTGATAATTTCAAAACCAATTGACCGATCATAAACCTGAAGCGGGCTATCAAAAGCACTGAGTTTCCTCTATTGTAACCTTTGCTGTAGGTATAACAGGAGCCGAGAACCCTGTATAGAGAAGCGAGTCTGGGACACACTGTATAGTGACTATGAGGTGTAAAACGAAAAATATCCACAAAAAAGATTGCTTTTGAACCTAAGAACCAAATTTTTGAACAACATTGAAGAAAACATCCTTTGTGGCGCATTTTCTACTAAATTAATAAAGCAGGACATATTTACGACATCGAGGTCACTGTTATACTGTCATTACCAATTCTTACCTAGAAATATGGGGTTGTCCAAAACGGACGCAGGAAAGTAAACGCATATTAAAACAAGAAAGATTGATATTCATATCAAGTTGGGTACTTTATTTTGAAGGTTCATTTATACCATTTATATATGAAAAATAATATCGCTCAAATGTTCACTACGACTGGATTTACAGACGTCCTCGCGATGGAGGGTGGCTGGTTTGTTGACGTAGACTTTGCTTTTCAAATGTCCCCATAAAAAGAAGTCCAAGGGAGTCAAATCGCACGATCTTGGTGGCCATGGCACATTTCCTCTGCGCGAAATCACGCGATCACCGAAGAAGGACTGCAATCGATGGATATTGACGTTGGTTGTGTGGCATGTTGCACCGTCTTGTTGGAAATAAACATCGTCCATATCCATTCCTTCAAGTTGCGGCAAAAAATAGTCCTCTATCATCACGTGATATCGCTCAGAATTGACGGTAACGGCGTCCCCGGCCGCATTTTCGAAAAAGTAAGGTCCGATGATGCCTTTTGACCACAGTACACACCACACAGTCACTTTTTGAGGATGCATCGGCTGCTCTTGATACTCACGGGGATTTTCGTTCGCCCAGATGCGGCAGTTTTGCTTGTTTACCGTCCCATTCAAAGTGAAATGCGCTTCGTCGCCGAACATGATTTTTGAATTTGGCGGTGTTCAAGGAGCCAATCTGAGAACGTTCGGCGCGAAAAATGGTCGGCCCGACGCAGCTCTTGCGTCAATTGGATCTTGTAGGCGTGTACATTCAAATCCTTGTGGAGAATGCGGAGCAAACTGGTTCTCGAAATGCCCAATTCTTGGGATCGACGCGTTGTTGATTGTCTCGGATCGTCTCTCACACTCTCCTTCACAACAGCAATATTTTCCGGTGAGCGAACGCTCCTTGGCCGGCCAGAGTCTGGCAGATTTGCCACAGAACCTGTTGCCTCGAATTTACGCACCAGACGACCGATGGTTGTTTCGTTTGGGCGGTTGTGCGACCGAAATGTTCACGAAGCGCGCGAAACGTGTTTTTTATTTTAGCACCATTTTTGTAGTGCTCTTGAATAACTTTAATGCGGTCTTCAATCGAATACGACTCCATAGCGATCAATGGTAAACATTCAACTAACAAAATGACATGTCGGTGACAGAAAACAAAGATGGCGTCTATGTCAAATTGACGTTTACTTTCCTGCGTCCATATTGGACAACCCTTATAAAAAATAAGTAAAAATCTGTAATTCAATTCTACAAGTGTGGATGTATCGTTACAGAATACGCCAATAATTCTGCTGCCACATCGGAGGACAATAGCAGACCTCCACTAGCTAGTCCTCCAGCCAGCAAAAGTAGCTGTGCTCCGAAAAGTCCAAGCAAGAAGTACAGTCCCAAGCGAGCTATTGGCTACGGATTACAGAAGTTCCGCACACTCATTGGCAGCTGGGAGACCGAGCCCCACCAATAGTAGACGCACCGCATAGGATCATCACGCGTCCACCTGCTAAACAAAGAACTTCCTACGGGCGACACATCATTTCCCATAGAACAGAGCCGCTCGAACCGGCGCATTCGGCTAATTCAACGGTTACAATCCACTCCTCGCAAGAGGCGGGGCCTTCTGGGATTGCTAATCCTAGGAAGGATCAAACGACGGCTACAAGCATCGACATAGACGAAGCCAGCGATAGTGTTAGTGCTAGTTATATAATTTTGTAAATCCTAGTAGTACCCAGGCAACTAGACACCGACCGACTATCACAATCACGGCCCCCTTTGGGGGCTTGTTGCGAGAGAGCCTACAGGAAGCGAGACTCAACCAACTTCCTGAGGAGATTAAATCCCTGATTCTGGCTCTTCAGGGTCGCAACGCCTCCGTTCCCCCCACCCCCCGTAGCACGCTTGACAAAAGAGTCCGCGCCTGGCTCTCGCTACCTATTGGGTAGGCTCCGGGAGCCCCCCTCTTAGAGAATATATGTCTGTACTTGACATATCCACGTGATAAGCCAACGGACGTATGTATAGCTGGCAAAACCAGCGCCAGCATAACAACTCGCAACCGAGGGGCTCCCGCACGAAGGGAAGAACTACTAAATCTATACAAGCAGTTCTATCGTATGGCCTTTCGGAGGTAGACGTCGACTCCGACTTTAACGCGTTACGAATCCCAGATCCAAAATGAGATGACGGCATACTTACAAAGGTCCCGCGAAACTCACAAACAAGACATTAGACCATTTCGAACGTTCCATACATGGTCGCATCTTAAATCCCTCCGTTATTGTCACATTATGTTATCACCTCCACTTATCACATATTCCATCGACAGCAACAGACACCACGCCTACGTGCTGGCTTTATTATTCGCAATTTGTAAACCCATCTCAAAATGGGGTACAAATTTACACCCTTTGGGTACATGTATTTACTTCCTGAATAAATCTTGTAAATAACCAAATGCCTCGTCATCTAATTCTTTAGTGACGCGCATGAATGGACTAACAAGATTCCCACCGTCCGTACCCACATGTTTATGGTTGATCTTTGTGAGAATAAGTTGGGTATTTCTTTAAATTATTTTTGATTTTGTGAGAATAGGTTAGGTTTTTCTTTAAATTATGTTTAAGTTTGTGTGATTAGGTTAGGTTTTTCTTTTATTATGTTTAAGTTTGATTTTATGGGAACAAGTTAGGTTTTTCTTTAAATTGTGTTTCAGTTTGATTTTGTGTAATTAAGTTTTTCTTTTATTATGTTTAAGTTTTAATCTTCAAAACTACTGAACTGAAGTACATTAATTTTATATCATTATAAAGGAAATTGAAAGACCTTTAAAATAAGGTATCACTCGAGCCCCCTTTCCATTTAAGATTTTGGGGGTGGTGTCACCCCCACTTAGGGGGCTGCACGTGCTAACGTGATTTTTTGCCAAGCTTGTGTCCCCCTCGAAAACAAAATCTATAGATCTGAGCGTTTTTCAAAAAAAAAATGAGCTGCCAGTAAATGCGTCTGTTTCGTTTTCGATGCGCCACCCTGTATAATACACTTAATTATTGCACTGCTGTTAATCTGATACCCAACACGATTCGGTAGTATATCTTACCCCGAGGCTCCGGCTCCATCTGGTAGGTGGATGGACAGCCATTCCGCCGCCTCAAACAACAAGGCGGAAGCAAGGTCGAACGTCACAACACGTGGCGACACGAGGAGGAACAATACTGGGAATACCTCTCAGCGTATGCAAACGAGGATGGCTGAAAATTTTACCGCAACGGCTTCCAAGAACAATTCTGGAGGTTCGCCATCCCCAACATCACCTCATGGCAGAGGAGGCCGACCGGCCAACAATTGTCCCTGTGGTCGGTCATTTACTACACTCAAAGGCCTCCAAAACCATTTAAGACGATGTCCACAGCCCCCCCCCCCCCGAAAATTCCACAGGGGGCCATCAACACCAACATCACAGACTGGCAACAGTGCAGCTTCTGTGACAGGGCCTTTCAAACCTACCCTGGCATGAGGCTGCACACCAAAAAGGCCCACCCGGTGGAGTATAACCGCCAATTGGCAGAAAACGCACCGCACTCGGAGGCAGAAATCATGATCACGTTAGCGAATATAGAGGCTAACCTGACCCCCGAGCAAAGGTACTTCTTAAAAGACATGGTGGCGGCAACGGGGCTGACAAAACATCAGATCCGTCATCGAAGGGATAAGCCGTTATATAAGGAGTACCTAGCCCTGGCGAAAGAAGAAGCTTGCGCACGACTAGGAGCGCAGACTGCTGCCACAACGGAGGACATGAGCAGACTTCCACAAGCTAGTTCTCCAGTCAGCAAAAGCAACCATGCTCCGAAAAGTCAGAAGCTCAGCCCAAAGCGAGCTATCGGCTATGGACTATGGAAGTTCCGAAAGCTCATTGGTAGCAGGGGTACCGAGGAAGGAGTAGACGCGCCACAGAGGCAAAACTCAACAAATGCCATCTGTGGACCACAGTACGTCTCCACACCTCCATCTGCTGAACGAAGGCTCGCGACGACTTCATAGCGTCGCGGACCAAGTCTGCCAGAAGACAAAGGAGCACCCGCCGGCCAGCTGCGAATAACGCCACAAGACAATGGGGCGAATACAACTACGGCCGTGTCACGCCTATCACCGGTGACAGGTCGGCGGCGTACAACAGCAGTTGGTCCCAATTACGGGGGATGACGTGCTCCGGGCAAAGGCCGACTGGCCTAATAATGCTCCAGGTCCGGACGGCCTAACAGTCGTCTCAGTCAAAGCCATACCTAATGACATTCTCGCAGTGTTATTCAACATAGTCCTCCTCTCCCGAATTGTCCCCACAGCTTGGCAGACGTCCAGGACAATCCTTATTTATAAAGACGGAGACAGGAAGGACCCAGCTAACTGGCGGCAACTAACCATCAGCTCAGCCCTAATGAGGTTGTTTCACAGGGTGCTTGCCACTAGGATAAGTGCCTTTGTCGAACTCAACCTCAGCCAAAGGGGCTTCACTAACGTAGATGGCACTATGGCCAATTGTCTGATCCTTGAGGCCTACGTGCAATCTAGACGGGCGGAGGGGAAGGCACACGCTGTCATCACCGTAGACCTAGCATTTGACAGCGTGTCGCATTGGTCCCTACAAAGGGCCCTACGCCGGTTTAGGATAGCGAGGCCCCTTGCAGAATACATACTGAACAACGTGTCATGTTCATCCACTTCTATCAAACACAACAACGTCACCTCTCGACAAATAAATATAACGAGAGGAGTCAAACAGGGGGATCCTTTGAGCCCCATCCTGTTCAACCTCGTTGTGAATGAGCTTCTCACTGAATTGCTGAATTGGAGCGTAAAGCGGAAGTGGGGGGTTCGATAGCTCCAGGAATCAGGGTCCCGGCATTAGCATTTGCCGATGACCTGGTATTGCTGGGGGATAACGAATTGAACCTACCACTGACGCTTAACACTGTGTCCAAGTTCTGCAAGGCAAGGGGGATGGCAATCAATCCCCACAAATGCACGGCCATGGAAGCGCGCTCTAATAACAAGCGCATATACTACTCTAACAACAACATATCAGTAGATGGCCACCGGTTACGCGACATCGGAATAACAGACTCATTCAAATACCTAGGACATGAGTTTAGTGGTACTGACGTATTAAAGCCAAATAACTCCAACCTAGCAACATGGCTGCGACGCGTGGATGCCGTACCTTTGAATCCCGACCAAAAGGCTGGACTTATCCGGGACTTTATATTACCTAAAGTCCTGTATGCCCTTCAGAATGCGAAGGTGAATGGCAAGATTCTACGCGAGGCAGACAGACTGATCAAACATAGATTCAAGTGCATCTTGCATCTAGCGCTCACAACACCTGACCAATTCTTGTATGCGTCACCTTGCCGATAGGCTGAGGAATTTGGCTGGGCCGGTACCACCTCGAGACCACTGGCGTGACGTCATAAGGACTTCCCCGTCCAGTAAAGGTCTGGAACACTGCACAGACGACCCTGCGAGCAGAAACTGGTTACCCTTAAGACCTGCAGGGTGGACTGGACGCGAGGCGGTCCACCTACGCACTAATAACCTTCCAACGGTGGGTATACCATCTAACCCACCGGAGCTGCGTAAATGCAGAGGAGGGTGCGACAAAACAGAGACCACATGTCACGTCTTTCAAGGATGTCCCATCACACACTACCCAAGGATATCCAGGCACAACGAAATTGTGTCGAAGGTCGAGACACACTGCAAACAGCAGGGTTGGGTGGTAGAGAAAGAGCCGCATGTCCGGCATGCAGACGGCACGCTCTTTAGGCCTGATCTGGTAATCCACCAGCAGGACAAAAGTGTCGTGTGTGATATACAGGTGTCATGGGACGGAGATTTGCCCCTTTCTGTTGTGTGGGCAAACAAAAAGGCAGTGTACAGCAATGAAAAATTCACAGCAGCGGCGGCCAGGAAATGGCCAGGGAAGACTATGAGATTTGTGCCATTCGTCATAGGCGCGCGCGGAGTCTTCCACCGCTGCAATCAACCAACTGTTGAACTGCTGCGCATGCCTCAGCCGCTCAAGAACAGCGCAGTACACTCTGTGCTCAAGTGGGGGTCCAGTCTACATTCGTACTTCATGAGGAATGTGACGGGCCAAAACATATCCCGCCGCGGCTACAACGGAGCGGATCATGGAACCGCGAATGCTCGAAGGAGGGGTCGCATTCAAACGGAGCCTGCAAAAACTTACAGCGCAGTGCTCCTAAGGCAACCTCGTCCCGAG
>CAVLJG010000010.1:72399118-72406618 GCA_963669975.1 Acanthoscelides obtectus | reverse complement strand
ATCGTTTTTGATGATCTCTGATTTTGACAAAACTCGGCATGATTGTAGATCAGAACGTTCTGATTCTTAATCTGCAATTACTTTTTTCCTAACTTGTCGTTTTCGTGAGTTAGAAAGCGCGATTCGCGACACCTCCCCACCTATTGTGAAGTTGTTTTGGGTGCGTTTTTACGCAGAGCCTTTATTTTCACAATAATAATGGTTTACATAAGGTTTCAGTCGCATAATGCTTACAAAGCCTGCAAGAGAAAGAATGTTCACAGAAACAGTTCAATGGTTACAAAAATGGTGTACATTTCTATTCAGTAACATCTTACAATCATTGATCTGGTAGTTGCAAAAATGCACTAAGCATTCCTATTCAGCAACTTTATATTGGTACAGTTTTCCTGAAATCAACCAATCATTTTTGGTTTCCTTAAAACTACCCTAACACGGAACTATATACAACAGTGACAGGTGCTCTGATACCTGTCAACTGCAAGGACGAACTATCTCTAATATTTGCAAGTGGCTTCTACTCCCGTGAGTAGCAATCTGGTTGTTGTCTACCGCGGTTTCGCGCACACAAACGCACTGTTTCACTGCACGGTAAACTAGGACTTATTTTACAACATTGTTACAGTGAAAATCAGAGCTCTATCGCGGAGATACGTGGTGATGGTGTATGGTGAGCGTGAAAACCATCCAAAACACTTCATACTCCCCCCCCTCGGATAGTTGCATGGCTGGTTGGGCTCTACGTGTCCAACTTGAAAAAGTCGAGATATACAGTTTTCGTCACTAGTCTAGGGTGAGAACGGAAGATCTTCAGGGAGAATGTCTTGAGACTCATCCTCGTCCGGGCGTGGAATGAGGATGTTTCGGGCCCTAGAGTTTATGGCTCTATATCGGTTTTTCGATGGTCTGAGGTCATCTACGTGGAGTTGCGCAACCCCATTATCGTGAAGTACCCCATACGTGACGTCATCGAGTTGTTTCACGACTTGATATGGATCCACCCATTTTTTTGCAAATGGTTCATTTCGACGTTCGCGCATCATGACCTGGTCTCCCGGCTGAAATGAGACAGCGGGGGGGTCAGTGGCGTGCGGGAACAAATTCCTGGCGTACACAATCTGTTTTCGGCGCGCGTCCTCGCGCTTTCGCCGAAGTTCAGCCGTCTGCTGGGCACGTTCGACTTGGAAATTGGGATGTTTCCATTCGCCGGGCCTAGGGAGGGTGTAGCCAGTGACATACTCCGCCGGGGTGATTCCCGTGGCGAGATTCGTCCTGTTTCTCAATGCGAAGAGTATGCTATTCAAGTCTCTTTCCCAGCTCGTGGGCAGTGTTGACGACATCACTCTAGCTCGTATTGCCTTTTTCAACTCCTGATTCTGTCTCTCCACCGGATTCGCTCTCTGGTGATATGCCGATGAGATACGGTGTTCAATGCTGTTCTTTTCAAGATATTCGACCAACTGTCTACCTTGAAAAGTGCTGGAACCATCTGTGATCACGAGTTTTGGGTATCCCCATCTCGTGCATATGTTATGCAAAAAGCTAACGGCTGTTTTTGAGACTACGTCTGGCTTGGGTTCGGCCTCTACCCATTTACTCGCAATGCAAGTACCCACGAACAGGATCGTATTTCCTGTTTGGGTCCTCGGGTAGGGCCCCATGGGGTCAATACTTATAACTTGAAAGGGTCACTGAGGGAGAATAGGCCTCTGGGGGGCGGCTGGCTGTGCCGCGCCTGGTTTCGTACAAGTGCAGACTAGACAAGCGTGTACGAAGCGTTTCACTAGGTCCTTCAGACCAGTCGCGTAGTACAGTCTAGTTACGGACTTATATGTTTCCAGTACCCCAGGGTGACAGGCATCCTCATGATCGTGGAATCTATGGATTAGTCAGGCAAGCTTATGTTTCGGAACTACAAGCTGCCTAGCGTGACTACCCTCCACGGACGGTTGTTTCCACCAAAGATCATCCTTAACCTCAAAAGAATTCCAAAGTCGACTCTCCCATGGTTCCAAACGTTCTCTTTCCTCTGGTGTCAACGACCTTAGCATTTCCCAATGACTTACCGCGTCCTTCACCTCAGGACAGTCTTGTTGGGAAGCTGCAATTTCAGCGAACAGATCGTCGCGCTCGAGAAGAGAACATGTTTGCGGACTAGCGCGGTCTGATTCCTCATCAGACTCGGTTTCAGGCGTTTCCTTACAGTCCGGCACCACTAACCGGCTATCATCCGGTTGTTGGCACTGTATATTGGCCGGGTGTCGCGACAAGTAATGCGCCAACTCATTATCCTTGCCTTGGCAATGATGGATTTCAAACGAGAATTCTTGCAAGTGAAGAGCCCACCTCGTTAGCTTAGCTCGTTCATCCTTGAACTGGTTTAGCCAAACCAGAGCTTTGCTGTCAGTTACAAGATGGAACTTTTTCCCTTCGAGATACGGCTGGTACATTTTACATGCCCATATAACCGCCAAGCATTCCTGCTCATTGATGTGATAGCGCTGCTCAGCTGGCTTTGACAGGCTTAGGGTCGGTTTATCTCCTGCGAGATTACGAAACCTAAATACTCCAATTCTTTCGCAGCAATTGAGCATTTCTCGATGTTCACCGTCAGGTTATGCGCCCGAAACCTTTTCAAAACGAGATGAACGTGTCTTTCATGATCTTCCCAATTATCGGAATAGACCAACACGTCATCCAGGTAGATTTTCACGAATTTATCGATATAACCCGCCAACACTTCTGCCATGAGCTTGGTGAAGGTGGCTGGGGCATTTTTCAGCCCAAAAGGCATCACCGTAAACTCGTACGCTGCCCCGTCGGGTGTCACGAAGGCCGTCATATGAGCGGCTCGTTCGGACATCTTTACCTGCCAATAGCCAGCTAACAAGTCCATGGACGTGAAACATTTCGCCTCTCCCAAATCCCGAATGGTTTCGCGGATATTGGGCATTTGCGTGACTTCATCTACTGTTATCGCGTTCAGCTTCCGATAGTCCACGCAAAATCGAACTTCCCCATTCTTTTCACGCACCAAGACAATAGGCGACGCGAAGTTGGAATTGCTGCGTCGGATGACTCCCTTACTAAGCATCTTCGCAACTTCTGCCTGTATTATTTGTCTTTTTCAGGTGTGTAAGTGTAACGACGTTCTCGGACAGTGATATTGTTTCTCAAAACAAACAAAAATTTTGTATTACATTTGCGATTTCCGGTGGAGTTCCCGTAGGAACTGCAACACTAGTATTCTTACGACGGGCCTGGTATAACCAACTAAGAGCATGCCGCTTCTCGACCCCCACGTATACCACATGATGCATCTAATCCACTATCGCTTGTTCCGCCAGATGCCAATCTACCCCTAAGATCATTTGATCTTTTAGGTTCGGAAAAACGTGGAACGTATGACAAAACCATCTATCTTGAATATTGAAATTCAACTTAACCTTTCCCAAAGTCTTGACGGAACTTCCAGCTTCTGCAAGCTGGATTTCCACGGATTTGCCTTCCACCCTGTATCCTTCTATCACATCTGGGTGTATGAAAGATATGGACGCCCCACTGTCCAAAAGGGCCCAAATCCGTTTCTTTTCCACTTGGGCTTGGAAACGAATGAGTCGCGGACTCGATCGTTTACTCTCATTCCCCGCGGAAAGTGCTGTCACTTTCGACTGGTCGGAGATCGTGTTTGTCAAGTTACGTTTCCGTTTTCGTCGCTTTTTCCGATTTGGCCTAGATTGACAGAGGTCCGACGAGACGGCTGCTGGCTCAGCCTCTCGCCGATTCAAAAATTTAGGGATTCTGCAATTTCGATTGCATCAAGGTCCGACCGTTCGCGACCTTTGCCCTTTTTCCTATAGGGTTTTCCAACCTTTGCAGGCCCTTGACTAGGGGAGTGGACATCGACCATCACCTGCTGTTGGATCGGTTGTCCTCCGTTCTGTCGGGATTCTGTCCTATTGGACCACCCTGTGGATGGAGGATTTCTTTTACCTTTACCCCTGTTTTCCGTTTTTGCAGCCGCTTTCGCTGAAGGGTTCTGCTGTTTGGAATTATTCTGTTTAGGACGCCCCTCATTACGAGGTGGTTCAGTCTGCTTTGACCGTCCTTCAGACATAGGACTTTTCCTACCTTTGGTGTTCCTTTCCATTTGGGCAGCCACTCTCTCCGGAGGGTTCTGCCTAGGAACCGTTTTGTTTTCAGACTGTTTTTGGTGGGTGTTAGGATTTGGACGTTGGAAATTCGTCCCTTTGGGTTGCCTCAGCGGACATTGGTTCTGGTGATGGGCTCCTTCACAAGTCCAACACTTTGGCTGTCTAGGTGGTTGGTCGGAATTTCGTGACTGGCCGACCTCTTTTTTCACAAAAGATGACTGGGCGGCCTTTCCTCCCAATGCACCAGCTTGAAAATTTGCGTAATCGCCCTCAATTTCGCTCGCCACGTTGGACAGCTCGGCCAATGTGCTCACTGGCACAGCTCGCAGCATCATCCTCAGCCCCGGTCGTTAAAGTGCTGTCACTTGTACGACACGTTCACGTGGAGACGTGGTCGGAGCAATACGTTCAAACAATCCCTCTTTGGCAGCAATAAAGATCTCGGTTGGCTCGGATTTCTGCGCTTCACCAAACAATTTGGCCCTCAAGGCGCAATGCTTTTCAGGTGAATCAAATTCTTTTAAAATTCGTGTACGGACATCGTCGTAACGAATATTCAAATGTCGCCAATGAGCAAACAATTTTTCAGCTTTGCCTTCCAATTGTTCCAACGCTATTTCCGCCCATTCCTCGCTGGGAATATTATACCGACGGAAATATCGATCCAGTTTTCTGAAGAAAACCTCCGGATCCTGCCAATCGCGTCCACTGAATCGCGGTAACCTCGGGGGAGGGGACTGAGTCGCGTTTTGTTCAATTAACATTTGAGCAATCCCCGCCGTTGGACTTTGCAAGTCCCTACCTGATCCTGCAAACTCTGTGCGACACTGCTGTGTCCACTATGGATGCTCAGGCGGTCACCTTGCTCAGAATATCGGCCCTTTAATAAATCGTTATCACCCCCACCATACACTGAGCCCCCTAGATCACAAGCATTATCATCACAATTATCAATACCGATCACATTATCAATAGAAATAAAGTCATTGTCATGCACAATATGGTTATGATTCACTTTTGAGGGATGTACAGCATTCAGTCTATTTATACTAGTTGTAATACTATTATTCTTCGAATAATTTGAAGCAGGTCTTCCATTACTGTCTTCATGGAAGGCCCCACGTTGGGCGCCATGACGTCTACCACCGATATTATGATTTTTAGATACCACCACGACATCCCCGCGCACTGTACACTTTCTATCGAAACGTGTATTTGCTTCATCGCACTTCAGCTGCACGGTGATGTTTCGGTATCTCTGACCAACGCTGTTGGTCGCTTGGGGGGTGCGCGTCCACGATCGCATCGCGTGTAAAACGCGTGCTTGCGATCGCGGCACGTCGCACCGCGTCGGCATCCTCGCCAGAGAGGCCGACCTGGAGATTCGGATTCGAATCTGGGTTGTCGATCCTCGGATCGGCGACACGATCAAATAAGTTTTGAGACTCTTGGTTGGAGGAGACGGCAAGACAGTCGAGGAAGGCTCCCCTTTTTGCACCGAGAGCTGGTGCCGTGCTGAATGTGGAGTGGAGATCAATATCACTGCACCTACCTTGACCCTGGGCCTGTGTGGCAGGACAAGTCAAGTCTCCTATGACCTGACCCTCACAGCGATGCTTGTTCCCTGCAACCTCCTCATTTCGGCATACAGCATCGACGCCGTCGTCGTTGAAGGAGCGTGGGCGGACCTCGCGCTGTCGTCGTGTCGTCTTTTTGGTTCTAGATGTCATCGTCATGGAACTCGGCCGGTTCCGCACTGTGGAGATAATAATCTCCCGTCACACCCCTTTCGTGCCAAAGCGTGAGTGCAACCCTTTTCTCTTAGTGAAATGCGGTTGTGGGGGTTATAACCACCTTTTGTTTTTTCAAAACAATATGTCAACCCCACAACTCACAATAGGTATCGGTGTATTTTCGATTTTTCGAAACGTGTACGATTTCAATACCCCACCCGAGGGGTTAGCAACTCGAATTTTACGTCCCGCGGACCTATCCGTTCGCGACGGCGGTCGGACCAGGAGTGCGCGGCTCGACTGGCTGTATCGCTGAGACGGAACGATTCGGTGTTCTCGACGGACTGCTCGAACGCTGCTAGGCGGAGTGGTCGCGGAGAACTGGAGGTGGCACCCTGGTATCTGCTCGATATTCTGATGTCCAAGCTCGACCGAATGGATATGTTCCTCTGATCAAAATTGCGCGTGCTTATAAAGCATTAGGGCGGACCGAACACTGAGCGCTCGCGCTCGCTGGCGCTGATTCTCAAAAAGGGCCCCTAATTACTCTTGTGCAAAAAATGATCGTTTTTGATGATCTCTGATTTTGACAAAACTCGGGATGATTGAAGATCAGAACGTTCCTATTCTTAATCTGCAATTACTTCTTTCCTAACTTGACGTTTTTGTGAGTTAGAAAGCGCGATTCGCGACACGTTGACATCATTTTGCTGGAGGACGAGGTTCGAAGTTAATCTTCCTCTGACGCTCAGCGAGGTGGTGGAGTTCGCGGGGGCAAGGGGCATGGTCCTGAACCCCGGGAAGTGCTCGGCCATGGTGGTAGGATCGGTGAAAGGGTCACTAGTCCCAATCAAAGAATATGGGCTAAAGATCGACGGGCGCCGTGTGGCCATGGTGACGGAAGTAAACAGCTTTCGCTACCTGGGCCATGATGCGTCTGTCGGTGGGATATTGAGGCCCTCACTCGCCAACCTACCATCATGGCTGTCTAACCTGAAAGGTCCTCGTTAAAGCCGAATCAAAAGCTCACAATTATCAAAAATCATATAATCCCTAAGCTTTTCTATGGCCTCCAAACACCGAAGGTAACGGGTGCAAGCCTTCGGTCAGTGGATCGCCTCATAAAGGGAAGCGTTAAGGCGGTCACGCCATAATTCTTGGGGCTCGGGGAATTTCGCCTCGATGTAATGAGGAGGCTTCGTCTGTACTATCTCTCGGCGCGCCCCTTCGTCGCTCCTGTGTGCAATCGGTGCTGAAGTGGGGCGGTAGCATACATGCCGCCTTCGGGCGCCGGGTGTGGCGGCGCCGTGCTCCGGCCGCAGTGCGTTAGGTGTCTGTCGTCTCCCTCGCCTGCGAATGCTTCATGGTGTGGGCTATACGCCCTCTGCAAGGCTGTGGTCCGTTCTATACTGCTAAATATATGTGACTGTAATGTTTATTTATTTATTTTATTATATTTACCATTTATATACACTTCTTGTTGTGCTGTCCATCGTGCCGTACATATACAGTTATTTATTTATATTATTATATTACCATTTATATACACTTCTTGTTGTGCTGTCCATCGTGCGGTACATATACATTGATAGGTTAGGTGCGTGTTTTATATA
>CAVLJG010000010.1:72271618-72394118 GCA_963669975.1 Acanthoscelides obtectus | reverse complement strand
AATGGTTGAGTTTCAAGTTTCGAAAGGCCCAACTTTATTGCATCCGGTTCTATTGTATATTTATGTTCTCTAAAAATCAATTTGGTTTAACTCCTCCATTGGCGTTCGCTGGTTGTTTGGAGATGTTGAGTGTTTGTTCTGTCCTTAGTTTTTATGTTTATTTCGATTTTATGGATACAACGAATTTTTACAAGGGTAGGCGGCATGAAGAATTATTTCAACGAATTTAGAAATTGATAATCTTGGTCGGCTACAAATTTTACGAAAAAAGTCTGGTCGACAGTGCAAATCTCAGAAACTTATAGATTTGTATCAGGATCGCAGAAACGACAAGATGCCATAGATTTGAATATCGTGATTATCCCAGAGCAGGAGCAGAGTGCCATTTACATATCTCTTCTCTAACGAGTTCCCAATCTACCAATTTTACAATATTCAGGATGGATTGGAAAACCGAATAAGTGCTTAGATGTCAAAGATCAAAACTTCGCGCCAACATCACAGCATAAGCATAGTATGATTTACATCTCTTCTCGAGTTTCAGTGATCCTGGTAGCAACGTGACGTCCACCAAATTTATGAGAAAAGTCCGGACGACAATGCGATTTTCAGAATCGTATAGGTCTGTTTCAGGATCGCAGAAACGACAAGAGGTATCGATGCAGTGGATTTGAATGTCGTTCTTATCTCATAGCAGTAGTTTGTATACCTCCTCGCGTTTATGTGAACCTGGTAACAAGACTCCAATCTACTACTTTTACGAAGGACCTGTGGTCGTCAGGATTGCAGAAACGAATAGGAATCACAATTTCGCGCCAACATCTCCCCATATTATTTATTGCTCTACTGTATTTCAAATGATGAACATACACCTCCTGTGCGATCTCAGACCACATTCCGCTATAATATCGCACATCAATATTATATTGCGACAGCGCTAAGGATGAATGTGTTATGCAAAGATGGTCGTGTTGTCCGACCGCGTCAGTGCCGGGGTCCAAAGGCCGAACTTATGTCATGTGACGTCATGACCGACCAGCGATGCGCGAGGCCAGTGGGCTACAGCACACAACACAGAAAATGTCATATAAATTATATACAAGTAGCCTATTCTTAGACATCTGTACACAAAAAAATGAAACACAAGTTGCTCATTGATCCTTTAATATTTTTTGATAAATAAGTACATAGTACCTAATTAAACCTATCGTTTATAACAATATGTATATACATACGTTTTATATAAAATAAGTAATAGTTGTATATTTAACCTATAAGTGTACAAAAGAGAATATAGAATAATTTAGTTTTGTATAGGAAAATGAACTTTACATATAATGTACTTATATTGCCACTAAAACGAAACTGATAGTAACATTTCAAAATAACTGAAATTGCCGAAGAATATTCAGCTTATGCAACTGTACTTGATATAAATGGTGTCCAACAATTGACGCAGGATTTGAATTAATGTATAGAAAAAATTCTTTTGTTCTTTAAATAGTTATTTCTATATCGAATCATAAGTTATATGAGTGTCTTTTTACACTTTTTTTACATTTTTTAATATAATTGTAGTAGCATAGTAGTCCTTTTTGCTAGCTCTTTTGAATTATATTACGGATTTAATCTCAGTCACAGCGAAACATACACTGCGATACCGGTTCGATCTGTGTTCATTCGTGTTTGAACCGTATAAAGTTTTGTAAAAACGGAGCTTAAGGTATCGGGTACAAAACCATGAGAAACAGCCATGGTGCTGTTCTGGAAAGACTAATAGATGAACCTGGAAACACCATGATAGGTCCTGACGACCCCACACTGTACCACAGCAATTCCAAAAAGAAAAAAGTAAAATGGCATCATCGGATCCATTTAAAACCCCAATTTGACATAATTTATCTTATTATATAAAAAAACTTGAGTGGCACCTGACGCAACATGTATTTGGGTATGGGCAGTGAATGTGTTAATCCCCAAATTGCAGTACGGCCTCCAGTCTCCAGGGAATAATGTAGGTAAGGGAAGTCGGCAAATTGGATCCGTAACTTCGGGATAAGGATTGGCTCTGAGGATCGTGGCGTGTCGGGCTTGGCGAGGAAGCGGGTCGCGGCTGACGTGCCGGGCCTGGGCGAGGTGAAACGTTCTGTCGTATGCGTTAGCGCTTGTGCGGTAGGATTGCGGATCCGAACTCGGTACCGTGCCTTGGCCTCCCGCGGAACCGTCTTGCTGCGAGGCCCAGAGTGCGCTCGCAAGGGCGTTCTGGTGTCCTCTTCGGCCGCCATTCAACGGTCAGCTCAGAACTGGCACGGACCGGAGGAATCCGACTGTCTAATTAAAACAAAGCATTGAGATGGCCCCTGCGGGTGTTGACTCAATGTGATTTCTGCCCAGTGCTCTGAATGTCAACGTGAAGAAATTCAAGCAAGCGCGGGTAAACGGCGGGAGTAACTATGACTCTCTTAAGGCGGTCAAAGGTTCCTGACCTCCACGCGGTGACTGCTAGGCAACGCTCATCCACCCGCCTTACCTCTGGTTAGGCATTTGAACGAGGATGACGGCTAACTAGGAACCAGCCCCCCGATTACCCGGTCGGGGCCTGTCTGCGGACAGTTATAAGGGGTCGGTGTGGAAACCGAGGGCGAGATACAGACCACCTTGTATCTTACCCCTTAGGGGAAGACATGCACTTGGCCCAGCCAGCCAAGTTGCATAGGATTACAGGCTACTACTCAAAGAAACATAGCCTCGGAAGATCGGGGTGGTGACGGGCCCACACCATCCCAAAATCCTAGATCAGGGGCCCATGATGATGAAAATGGCGACGGCACGGACATTGAGATATTGCTCCCCTACATAGAAAGGTCATGCCCCCTATGCCTCAAAAGAAGCATTAACATCCTGCACATGACCTTAAACGATGAAATTAAGCATGTAAAATCTGATCATAGTGATACACGAATTAAATTCAAATGCAGGATGTGCTCAAAAATATACATAGCAAAACATGCGGCACTGTGTCACGTCCCCAAGTGCCCGGTGGGAGCTGCTGCGGCAGCCCCACCTCCAGAGTCAACAGACTCAGAGACTGACGGAGTACCAAGTAACAGGCCTATACCCGAATCGGTAGGCGTGGCCTGCCCCGATTGCGGCGAAAGGTACTCCGGCCGCAGTGCACTAGCACAGCACCAGCGGCACCGGCATCCACTCACCCGAAACGAAGCTAGGGCAGCGGGTACACGGCGGTCTCCTCGACAAAGAAGATTGGTGATCTTCACTGAAGAGGAGGAACAAATAATGATGGAGTGCGAACTCCGGTACCGGCGTGAGTTGCGCATAGCAATGCGCATGCAGGAGCTGATACCAGAGAAAACTTTGAAACAACTCCGGGACAAAAGAGCCCAAAAATGCTATAAAGAACGGCGTGAAAGGTACCTCGCAGAAAGAGGGATCACAGCGAGCGCTAGTACTGATGATGACAGTACCGAACCAGTATCTACAGACACAGGGGATGGTAGAGCTACCGTCCCCCAAGAAGAAGCGCCCGAAACCAACAGCTGCTAGGAAGCGGGAGTAGGGGGTGGCTCCCCTATCCCAGTCCCGGAGCTACTCGACGTATCAGCAGTAGCTGCCATTGCAGGGGGTGAAAATAACGTTAATAATATCACCCCCACCGCCGAAAACATAAGTCCGACTCAGACGCCTGACATGTCAGAGAGGGTACTGAATGTCAGTGAAGATGAGTTGGTATCGCCAGCAGCTTCTCCAGAAGAGATACTCTGGAGACAGGATGTTGCTCAGACTGCCCGTAGCTGCAAGTTGACTCGAGCGGCACAGCAACATCTGGAGGTGAACACGGTCACCCAGCTGCTTAGAAATGCAATCTCCGAGGCTTGCGATTTGCCTATGGGGCAGCCCCAATCGCAAATAGATACTTTACATGATAGAGTCACCGCTCTCTTCGTCAGCGAGGAGCGGGGAGTTGCAGGGCGACGAAAGGGAAGGCGTAGAGGACAAAATAAGAGGGGTAACAGACGGTACCTCTACGCCCGTACCCAGGATATTTACAAAAAAGAGCCAGGCATTCTTGCCAAGCACGTCCGTAACAACGTGGACTGGCTGGAGGAACCAGGGGTAAAAGCTCCAGCCCAAGACGTGCGGGACCTGTACAAAAAGCTTTGGGGCACAAATCCGTCTGAGGTACAGGTGCCCTTCCTGGGAGAGCCCTCCGAACCGGCACTTGGGTTAGGTACTGTGCTAACCGCCGTGACGGCGAAAGAGGTGAACACGCGTCTCTCTCGGATGAAAATGTCCACAGCACCGGGTCCCGATGGTATTAAAAAGGGAGACATTAAACGCGTTCCTGGTGCAAACGAAGTCCTCCAGTTATTTTTCAATTTAATCATGATAAGCGGTAAGATTCCTACCGCCTGGAGGAAGAACCGAACTACTTTGATCCCTAAAGAGGGTAAGGACGGTATGTTAGCTGAAAACTACCGTCCAATTACAATCTCTTCTTTAATGTCGAGAATTTATTTTGGCATTATTGACAGCAAACTTAGGGCAAAAGCACGGTTCTCACCCAGACAAAAGGGCTTCATGAACGAATCTGGGTGCTTCAACAACATCCACATCCTCAATGAGCTGCTGAGGCACTCAAAAGCCAAGAATGGCCTGGTCGTAACGCAGCTGGACGTGTCCAAAGCATTTGATACCGTGCCGCACCAAGCTATAGGACACGCGTTACGTCGCAAAGGTTTTCCCGAACAGGTGGTACGTATCGTGGAAAATGCATATGAGGATGTAACCACTATTATAGAACTCAATCAGGCGCCAATCGAGATACGCTTCCAGCGGGGGGTCAAGCAAGGTGACCCCATCAGCCCATTACTATTTAATCTAGTTTTGGAGCCCTTGCTAGATAAGCTGGAAACGAGACCTGGGTACAGAATCGACACAGAGACGCAGATATCGTCCTTAGCATTTGCCGACGATCTGCTCCTAGTCGCGCAAACAGTACCACATGCTAAGGACCAGTTAAGTAGCACGGAAGCATACCTATCGAGTCTAGGTATGAAGATTGCTGCCAATAAATGCCGCACCTTCCGTGTAAACCGTACCAAAGACTCCTGGTACTTAACTGACCCAGGCCTCGAACTCGACAGTGGAGAAGTGATACCGGTAGCGGGGGCCGGCGATCACCTTGTCTACCTTGGATGCAAGTTGTCTCCCTGGGCTGGGGTCACAACCGAGGGCATACGAGCCGACCTTGCTTCAACTCTTAGTCGTGTGCAACGACTGAAGTTGAAACCGCATCAAAAGGTAGACTTAATCTCTACTTACATTGTTCCTCACTACCTGTATCAGTTGTCCATAGCGATGCCGGCTATGACACAGATAAAACTGATGGACCAGGAGCTACGGGTAGTGGTGAAGAATATTCTTCACCTGCCGCAGGCAACAACGAACGCCTTACTATACTGCGGTAAGAGGGACGGGGGACTTGCGATCCCGAGGTTGGAGTGGCTCGCCACCTCATCAGCCCTAAAAGCCGGCTTAAAGTTCGTGGACAACCCCGACCCGGCAATGCAAGCTCTTGCCACGGGCACTAAGCTCGAGAGTAGAGTGAGGCGACTCGCTCTCGATGCCCGGATAGCTTGGCCAGTTACTGGGGAGCAACTGGCCAGCTATACTAGAACGCAAAAGAAGGCTGAGCTTGCCAGATGGAAGCGCCTTGGTTCTCAAAGAAAGTCGGCAGCGGCCTTCGCCGACTCCAAGATCGGAAACGCATGGCTTAGGGACCCCTCGTTGCTCAAGCCATGTCGTATGATTACAGCCCTCAAGATGAGAACCAACTCATGTGCTGACAGGGCGGCCATGAGCAGAGCGACCAGAATACCGGATCCTACATGCAGGCAATGTGGTTCGCAAATTGAGACATTGGGACACATATTGGGGCAATGTCGTCACACGAAACCACATAGGATTCGAAGGCACGATGAGATCAAAAACCTCATCGTGGAAGAACTTAAAAAGAAAGGCCCAGAGGTGGCAATAACGGTTGAACCGACGGTGGCGGCAACCGGAGGCGGCAACCGGAGGCGGGAATCTCAAACCTGACCTGGTAAAACAAAGCCGGGGAAGGGTCTTCGTGGTCGATGTTACAGTCCGCCACGAAGACGGGAACAATCTCGCTCAAGGGTTTACAAGCAAAGTAGAAAAATATAGCCGCTTGCTACCTCAATTCCAGCAGAGGTGGGCAGCTTGCTCTGCTGAAGTCCTACCAGTCGTGGTAGGAACAAGAGGGGCGATGCCCAGGGAGACCATCAAAAACCTAACTAAATTAGGGATCTCTCAAAATCACGTGCTTTTAACAATGTCGTTAATAGCACTCCGTAGTTCCATCGAAATATACCATGAATTCATGGACTACGACGCCCCTCGGACGCGCCGCGGCGCGCAACCCCACAGGTGATTCAGCAAGTTGTGGGAAAAACTTCTGGCCATTTTAGCCCTACTGCACTTTATTTTAATTGTGGCGTCTGATTTTATGCTTTGATATTATTATTATATTTATTTATTTATTTTATTTATGCATTTTATCTGTGATGTCCAGCTCCGGCTTATTTTAAAATGTTCTCAACTCACCCTATTGGTGACCACCCCTATTGGTGGAGAGTGGGATTGGTGTTGTGCAGTAGGTGCGAGTCGTAAGACGCCTTCCAGGAAAAGGCTAGTCACGGCGGCGGGGTGTGATCTGGATTGAGCTAAGCAATCCATCACCGGCGACAGCCTCTACGAGGCCTTCCCCATCAACTGTTGGGGGTCCGCCCTCACAGAGGGTCCCCCTCAGGCCGATAGTCGCTTTCTCTAATCTTGAGGACCCGTTCACCTAATTTTTCCGAAAAAGCCAAAGATCAGGGTTCCGGCAATAAAGTTAGGTTTCTCCTCCCGTGGGAGGACTCTGGCCAGGAGTGCTAGATAGTTGGGCCGAAAGCGAGGTAAATTGAGGAGCGTGCAAAGAAAGACCCTCGGGGTTTCCTGATCTGGGTCTTAGCCGCCCCCTAACCCATTCGTGTGGTATCGAGGACCGCCTCACACGTAGGAAAGTACTCTCACTGCAGATGAGAGCAGAAATAGCCAAATGCCTCGTCATCTACTTAGTGACGCGCATGAATGGATTAACGAGATTCCCACTGTCCCTACCCACTATCTAGCGAAACCACTGCCAAGGGAACGGGCTTGGAAAAATTAGCGGGGAAAGAAGACGGGTAAACGGCGGGAGTAACTATGACTCTCTTAATGACTCTCGAGTCTTAAGCAAGGAAGCATTTACGCAGACCATTTTTTTCAAGTATCAGCTGTGTTGTAGGCTGCGCTAACGTCTTTTTCAAGATAGTTAGCGTTTCTTGGTGACATCGGTTTGTGTACTTGTGGAGCTTGAGACTCACCCGGGAAGGTTCCGGATTTCCTCCAAATCCAACCGAGAGTCGGGCCCGTGTCATTATGTCACGGTGGCTAATTCCCGGATCGAACGCACGCACCGCGCCCCACAAGAACAGTGGCGCGAGATCGACCAAGGGCCGGTTCTCGGCGCCGGTCTTACTAACAACGGGCCAGATTTACACCTGGCCCAACCCGCATCGAGCAAACGCGGGAGTGAGGGCAAGGGGAGGACAGACATGTCAAAGGCTAAGCCCGTCAGCGGCGTCAAGAATTGCAATACTGGCGCCAAGTCCTCCCCAAACTATTGCACGACGTGTGACACAGCTTTTACGTCGGCAGTGCAGCTAAGAACGCACAAGATAGCAAGAGCATGCGAAGACAGGCTCCAATGTAAGCACTGTCCAATGAGATTTGGCAGTTACAAGTCCACCCGACAGCAAGATCGGAGGGCACACCCGGTGGAATACGCCGGTGAGATCGAGAAGATGCGCGGTCCTCTGCCAGAACCAGAGATCTTGCAGATCATGGCGAGGATCGTGAACCAGCCGGGAGAGTTAACAAGTGCATGGCTGAAGCCACAGATCTCACCGTTGATCAGGTGCGGTTCAGGAGGAGGAAGCCCGAGTATCAGCGATATCTCGAACTCGCCCGGAAGCAATTCCGGGCCTCTGGTACTCGGATCTTACCAGCGAAATCTTCTTCCCCCGCCGCATCTACTAGCGGATCCTCGGTGGTGTGCCAGACGCCCGTGCCAGAGGGAAAGGACAAGTTAAAACAACAACCAGCCTCCTGCGAAAACGAGCCTCTTTCGCAGGACATGGAGTCTCCTCTGCTTCAGAAGGTATCGGCTAGGCAGAAGCGGATGAGGGAGAGTTGCTCACCGCGCGACCTCAACCCGGCAAGAGGAAGACGGCTGGAGTAACAACAGACGTAGGCAGGAATACGAGCTCTATTAGTACTAGCTCTAAGGCCACCGGTTCCAACGGTGCGCAAAAAAATGCCCGAGATGGCAAGAGGAAGAGGAGAGAGAGCGACTCTCCAATTCAATCGAAAATTAATGAACACAGAACTGTGGTCGCCAGTCCTAGCGACCAACTTGGCATAGAACCAGCGCCTTCTAAAGTACCCGTATCGCTGCGTGAAAACGCAGCTCACCATTCCGGGTCTGGTAACCTCTCCGGTCGTAGTACGACCGCGGCTCCCCATGCTCCTGAGGCAGCGCTGCCTCTGTTTCCGCTGAGAGATCTCGCACCAAAGGTGCACATAAACTCTACTTTTGTAGAGTACCTGCGAGATGCTCGAAGCGGATTCAATCTTCCTGAGCATGGGGAGATCCGTCGCGTCATTGATATGGCGCTTCTCGGCTCCACAGAACAACTGACGGTCGCTCTCGACCGTTGGGTGGAGTCGAGATTTTCATCCATCAAACGGAGTAAGAGCAATCGCACGAGAGGTGCCAGTAAACCCGGTAGGCACTACAACCAGGCCAAAGGCGGCAGCGGCAAGCGCGCGGCCGAGTACAAGAAGGCGCAGGACCTCTATGCCAAGGACAGATCTGGCCTCGCAGAACGCGTGCTCAAAGGGCAGGGCATGCACGAGTCTATCGAACTCCCTTCCTTGGCGGAAGTGGAAACGACATATTTCGGAATCTGGGAGTCCTTACCCGCTGGGGACGACGAACCGATCGCGGACCCCAAAGTATCAGAACGCTCTGCGTTCTATCCGATCACACCTGATGACGTCAGCAAATGGAAGGCCAACTGGCAGAATTCTGCACCCGGCCCAGATGGAATATCAGTAGCTGACGTCAAAAAGATGAGTAACAACGAGTTTAGCGTGGTATTTACCACCACCTTTGGGAGCAAAATCCACCCTACAACGTGGAAACAAAGCCGTACTATACTGGTGCCCAAGGATGGTGATAGACGGAGGGCCGAAAACCATAGACCCATTACCATCGGGTCTGCACCGCTTCGGCTCCTTCATAGGATCGTTCAGGGCCGTATTGGAGCAGCGATCCAGCTTAGCCATCATCAGAGGGGCTTTGTAAAGATAGACGGCACGCTGGCTAACGTGCTGATTTTGGACCACTACATCGGGTCGCGGAAGGATGCCGGGAAGAGCTATAACGTTCTCTCGGTAGACCTCCGCAAAGCTTTTGATAGTGTCCAGCATGCCTCCATCTTGAGAGGCCTCCGGAGGGTTGGGCTGGAAGAGGGGATAGTGGAATATGTGGCGAGCACCCTCGCCGATAGTATCACCACCATAAAGGTTGGAACGGAAATTTCTCGCCCTATTCATATCCGGCGGGGCGTTAAACAGGGCGACCCACTATCCCCCTTGCTCTTCAATATAGTCGTGGACGAACTCCTCGAAGCACTGAACCGCGACTGGGCTGGCGGTTCGCTCAACTCTGAGATGAGGATTGCGGCTATGGGGTTTGCGGACGATATCGTTGTACTAGCGGATAAGATTACCGACTTGCCTCTGATGCTGGGTGAGGTAGAGTCGTTTGCAACCAGCAGGGGTTTAGCTTTGAATGCGAAGAAGTGCGTCGCATTATGTGCCGTCACCTCTTCGGGAGATAAGCGACCCCTGCCAGTGACTAGGGCCTTTCTTAGTGTTGGCGGTGAGAAGATACCGCAGATTAACATGATTTCCACTTTCAAGTATCTCGGGCACAATTATGGCGCTACTGGTATTAATAAGGCCAACATTCCTAACCTTCAGGCCTGGCTGAGGAACATAGAGACCGCGCCGTTGAAGCCAGATCAGAAGCTTACGCTTCTGAATCAATAAATAATCCCCAACAGATGGAGGATTGGGCATCCCGGAGCTTAGGAGAGTGGTGCCTCAGATCCTTCTTAAAACGATCACTAAGCTCCTTTTGGAGACTGGCGACGACGTGGTTTCCTGTGTTCTTCAGTCAGACCGAAGTCTGGCGTTACTTCGCCGAATTCCAAACTTGGCGGGAGATGTCCGAGCGGAGCAACTCTGGCGTGACCATCCACTGCTGGCATGCAGTATGCCTCTGAAGATGCCGCTTCTAGGAGCTGGCTCCGGAACCGCCCTTCAGGCTGGTCCGGAAGAGACCTTGTTCGAGCCGTGCATTTAAGATCGAATAACCTTCCCACCAACGGCCTGCCATATAAACCTGCAGATCAGAGGCTGTGCAGAAACAAAGGTTGCAAGAATGTGGAAACTCTCAGCCACATTCTGCAAAAGTGGCACAACGAAGTGGCCAACAAGATCGCCGCCCACTCCAGATCGAAATGGCAGACCGAGGAGGAATCACATGTGCGTCACCCCGACGGGCAACTGTACAAGCCTGACATAGTCGTACATCTCGAAGGGGCTCGCACTGTGGTTTGCGACAATCAAGTGTCATGGGAGGGTAATAACGGAGTCGGGCAACCATGGCAGCGAAAAAGGCTCGTCTACGGCAACGACAAGTTCGTGGAGGCTGCTCGTCTTCGATGGCCGGGCCGGACATTTGAATTTTTGCCCCTTATCATCGGGGCCCGCGGCATATGGCCGCGCTGCAACGAGCCCACTGAACATGCGCTTGGACTGACAAAACAGCTTAAAGACAGCTGTGTACATAGCGCACTTAAGTGGGGCTCGTCCATGCACGCTACATTCATGCGTCGGGCTCGAGCTATCGAAGCTAAATCCGGCCGCGTGTAACTGCAGGATTTATTTGGGCGGTGTTTATATTTTAGCCACTGTACCGCATCTCAAACCATCGATGCCGTGGGTCAGTTCCACGTGTACTATTGGCGTATGAAGTATGTGTCACACCGATACTATAAAATCGCGATCTGCGATACATGTCGCACTTGGATTGAAAATTAGCCAAATGCCTCGTCATCTAATTAGTGACGCGCATGAATGGATTAACGAGATTCCCACTGTCCCTACCCACTATCTAGCGAAACCACTGCCAAGGGAACGGGCTTGGAAAAATTAGCGGGGAAAGAAGACCCTGTTGAGCTTGACTCTAGTCTGGCACTGTAAGGAGACATGAGAGGTGTAGCATAAGTGGGAGATGGCAACATCGCCGGTGAAATACCACTACTTTCATCGTTTCTTTACTTACTCGGTAAGGCGAAACGCGTGCGCCGTTCGCTCACGTGGCGGCGGCTGTCACGGTATTCTCGAGCCAAGGGCACGGAGTGGCGTATCGTCGTGCTTCGGGACTTCGTCGGTTCGTACGGACGGTTTACGCCGTTTGTGTTGCCGTCGTTGGTTCTTCGGAGTACGCTCAAGGATGTTGATCGCCATGTGCGGGGAGCCGTAAAACGCTTTTTGCACATGGCAACTCACACCTCTGATGCGGCCATCCACGCTAAAATTACAGATGGAGGATTGGGCATCCCGGAGCATAGGAGAGTGGTGCCTCAGATCCTTCTTAAAAGGATCACTAAGCTCCTTTAGGAGACTGGCGACGACGTGGTTTCTTGTGTTCTGCAGTCAGACCGAAGTCTGGCGTTACTTCGCCGTAATCAAAACTTGGCGGGAGATGTCCCAGCGGAGCAACTCAGGCGTGAGGCAATTGCCTCGGGACCATCCACTGCTGGCATGCAGTATGCCTCTGAATTTATTTGGGCTGTGTTTATGTTTTTGCCACTGTACCGCATCTCAAACCATCGATGCTGTGGGTCAGTTCCACGTGTACTAATGGCGTATAAAGTATGTGTCACACTGATACTCTAATCGCGATCAGCGATAAATGTCCCACTGGATTTTAAAATAGCCAAATGCCTGTGGTTTGCGACGTTCAAGTGTCACGGGAAGGGAACAACGGACTCGGACAACCATAGCAGCGAAAAAGGCTCGTCTACGGCAACGACAAGTTCGCACGTGTGTGCGGCATCTCACGAATATTAAACGTTCAAGAGCATCTTCCGCGTCGTGACGGCCAAGATAACGGACCAACACACGTGTAGTGGCGGGTTAGTGCGTGGGAATGGAGACAGCGGGGTGAGTACAAAGGGCTGGTGTTAAAAAGGCAATAAACATCGACATCGTGATTCTAACCTGAAACCATTCATTTTAAGGTTGGGGCATCGCGCAGGAGCGGAGAACCGAAAAGTCTGCCAGCGGGTGCCAATAAGACTGCCAGCGGCTCACCAGTCGCTGGAACTAGCAGGGCAGGCCCAAGAAAATTATCTAATAATACAGAAGCCAGTTATACGGCCACCCTGGGGCCTGCCCAAACAACAAGATACAATTGTGAAGATTGCGGAAGAGGATTTGTCACCAAGAACGGTCTAACCGTGGAACGGACTAAATGCCAATATTGCGGGTCAGACTTTACATCCTACAGACTTGGATGGCCGGGCTGGACGGATGAATTTTTGCCTCTCATCATCGGAGCCCGTGCATATGGCCGCGATGCATCGAGCCCACTGGACGTGTGCTTGGACTGACTTAACAGCTTAAAGACAGCCGTGTCGATAGCAAACTTAAGTGGGGCTCATCGATGCATACCACGTTCATGGGTCAAGCTCGAGCTATCGAAGTTGAATCCGGCCGCGCATAACTGTCGAACTTCTTTGGGCTCTATTTATGTTTGTGCCGCTGTACCGCATCTCAAACCATCTTTGGCGTGGGTCAGTTCCACGTGTACTAATGGCGTCACACTGATACGTCAATCGAAATCTGCGATACATATCCAACAAGGATTTTAAAATAAATCGGTGGAGTGTGTCGCGATTAGATGAATCACGGGGTGTAGATATTACCATCTATATGACGCGCATGCCTCATATCTATTTCAGTGCGTGGGAGTGGAGACAGCGGGGTGAGTGCAAGGGCTGGTATCAAAAAGGGAAAATCCAAGAAACATCGAGATTCTAACCTAAAACCATTAAGCAAGGTTAGAATCTCACGACTGACAGCGGGCCCCATATTGTCTTTGGGGCATCGCGCATCAGAAAATAATTACACCAGCTCAACTGCCCCCCGCAACGCCGGTTTCCGGCGTTTAGCCGCTACTGCCCTTTTGGCAGCTCCATCGTGTCCGACGGGGCCAAAAAGGCGTACAACTTATCATCTACCGGCCCAAGGACACACACACACCAAATCTCAGCTCCATATCTTGAAAGATAACGCCACACTGGCCGTATTAAGTGCGGCCAGGTATTAGGAGAACAGGAGCTGGGAGGAGGTAGTTCCGGAGATAAAATCTTTCATACACGATATCTCCGGAACCAGACTTAGTAGCGGCAAACGGTTTTCACTCCCATACGCGGAAAGGATAGTACCTTTAATCTACCCAACATACGAAGACACTCAACAACAGCGGCTCATGCGCAATGGCGGATTCCAGGAGGAAAACTATTAAAACCGCTGTTGCGGCAGAGGGAGTCAGAACTCGTGACATAACGTCACGTCACCCCACCCGCAAGAGGAAACTTGATACAAATGAGGGAGAACCAGTTAAATCCCCTCCAGCGGGTGGGAAATCGACTGCCGGTGGCCCAACAGCCACCGGAACCAAATTGGCAGGCTCGAATACCGTTTCTCCAATACCAGGGCCCAGTAATACGGTGACCCTGCAGCCTGCCAATGCAGCACCATACAGGTGCCAAATATGCGAGAGGCCTTATGAGACAAAGAGTGGCCTCAATAAGCATCTTCTAACATGTGGCAAGCGCGACAGAACTAAATGTCAATACTGCAAAGCGGGTTTTACAACATACACAGGGGTGCGGCTTCACGAGCAGAGGGCACACCCTGAAACAGAAAATGATAACAGGAGGAGGGAACTACGAAGGCCTGATTCCGAAATCTACGATATACTGGCAACCATCGAAACCCAGACGCATAAAGGCCCTTTTATGGCGAAAATGGTTGCGGAATCAGGTCTGACGAAGGACCAAATACGGCATCGAAGGGACAAACCTATTTATAAGCAATACCTCGATGCCGCTAGGAAGAAACAACTAATCCCTTCTCCCAGTGTGCCCTGTGAGCCGCCCACCTGCCTAACGAGCGAGAAGATTGACTATCAGGCAGCGACATCGACGCCACCAACAGCTCGCTTCGATGTCAAAGAAGGTGAGTGCTCCTCCGCGGTTGCGTCCACACTATCGCCACTCTCTCCAGATCCGACGACAAGCAGGAAGAGGATTCGGCAGGAATCGATGTCGCCTCTGTGGGAGCCTACAGTAAGGAGACCCCGCACCGAAGCAGTTAACCTCACCGCCAACTCCCCCGCACAGGTCGAACAAACCCAGGTGGTCATTGAACCAGCGCTGCGCGAATACCTTGCGTCTGAACGCGAAGCAGCGCTGGCCAATGGAACGGCCATCTGGCGGACCTGTGCCAGGCAGGATCATAGCTAGCGATTAACGATCTTGCCTCTTATCTAGACAATTGGATACTAGAACTATTCCAAAAAGGGGGGAGGAAATACAACTCAAATGGTTACAGAGGGGGACAAAAACCAAAAAATTACGGAGGTACTAGACCAGGAAGAGGTCCACGGGTAGAATCGTACAAAAAGGCCCAGGATCTCTACCTCCGTAACAGAACAGCTCTAGTGGATAAAATTATCTCAGGGATTCCACTAGACTCTACCGAAGAGGTACCCCCTCTAAAAGCGGTTGAGGAACTGTATAGCGGGATCTTCGAGCGGGCTGCGACGGAGACGATGACGATTCATCCCGAACCACTAAACACCGATGCCACCACTTTCGCTCCATTCATAGAGAGCGAATTAGAGGCAGCCAACTCAGCATGGGCTAACTCAGCACCTGGTGCTGACGGGATAACGGTGGCATCGGTCAAAAATACGAACAACAGGGTGCTATGCGTTTTATATTCAATCATTCTTATGAGAAACGTGCACCCTGCCATCTTCCTGCGGTCTAGGACCACTATTATACATAAAGACGGCCAACGGAGCGAGGCGGCGAATTGGAGGCCCCTTACTATCGGGAGTGCCCCCCAGCGACTGATGCACAGGGCGATGGCTAACCGCTTGCGGAAGGTCGTCGCCCTGGAAGCCAATCAACGCGGCTTCAGTACGCTGGACGGCACTCTCGCGAACTGTATGATTTTACACTCATACATTCGGAATAGGGCGTCCTCCAATAAAGAGTACGCGGTCGCTTCACTCGATTTACGGAAGGCCTTTGACACCGTTGGACATGGGAGCGTTGTGGGAGCTCTCAGACGGAGACGGCGGGGTGAGTACAAAGGGCTGGTGTTAAAAAGGCAATAAACATCGACATCGTGATTCTAACCTGAAACCATTCATTTTAAGGTTGGGGCATCGCGCATCAGTTAGAATAATACACCAGCTCGACCGTCCCCGCAACGCCCTTTTCCGGCGTTTAGCCGCTAGTGCCCTTTTGGCAACTTCATCGTGTCCGACGGGTCCAAAAGGCGTTCAACTAATCATCTACCGGCCCCAAGGACAAACACGAAACTACAGCTCCATATCTTGTAAGATAACGCCGTACTGGCCGTATCAAGTGCGTCTAGCCAACCTTACAAACCCTAGGAGCGGAGAACCGAAAAGTCCGCCAGCGGGTGCCAATAAGACTGCCAGCGGCTCACCAGTCGCTGGAACTAGCAGGGCAGGCCCAAGAAAATTATCTAATAATACAGAAGCCAGTTATACGGCTACCCTGGGGCCTGCCCAAACAACAAGATACAATTGTGAAGATTGCGGAAGAGGATTTGTCACCAAGAACGGTCTAACCGTGGAACGGACTAAATGCCAATATTGCGGGTCAGACTTTACATCCTACAGACTTGGATGGCCGGGCTGGACGGATGAATTTTTGCCTCTCATCATCGGAGCCCGTGCATATGGCCGCGATGCATCGAGCCCACTGGACGTGTGCTTGGACTGACTTAACAGCTTAAAGACAGCTGTGTCGATAGCATACTTAAGTGGGGCTCATCGATGCATACCACGTTCATGGGTCTATCTCGAGCTAGGGAAGTTAAATCCGGCCGCGCATAACTGTCGGACTTCTTTGGGCTCTGTTTATGTTTGTGCCGCTGTACCGCATCTCAAACCATCTTTGGCGTGGGTCAGTTCCACGTGTACTAATGGCGTCACACTGATACGTCAATCGCAATCTGCGATACATATCCAACAAGGATTTTAAAATAAATCGGTGGGGTGCGTCGCGATTAGATGAATCACGGGGTGTAGATAATACCATCTATATGACGCGCATGCCTCATATCTATTTCATTCGAATTCAGTTTTTAAGTGGGGCGGCAGTATACATGCCACCTTCGGTCGTCAAGTGTGGCGGCGCCGTACACCGCCCGGAGTGAGATAGGTGTCTGTCTTCTCCGTTGCCTACGGCTGCTCCTCTAGAATGGGTTGTACGCCCTCAACAAAGCTAGTCCGTTCTAATTCCAATCTTAACATGTTCTTACTGTGAATTATGTGATTGTTATATTTATTAAATTATATATATATATATATATATATATATATAGTTGGGTACAAAATACAATTACTTGTTAATTGGGAAATTAGCAAAACTTTTAGGCTTAAGTTGACTCTTTTGACGATAAAATCAAGCTTTCGGCATTCTCTATGGAGCGATCATCAGGATTCTGATTCTGAGATGGCCCCTGCGGGTGTTGACTCAATGTGATTTCTGCCCAGTGCTCTGAATGTCAACGTGAAGAAATTCAAGCAAGCGCGGGTAAACGGCGGGAGTAACTATGACTCTCGAGTCATAAAGTAAGGAAACATTTACACAAACCATTTTTTCAAGTATCAGCTGTGTTGTTGGCTAACGTTGACGTCTTTTTTAAGATCGTTCAACGGCACTTGACGACTTCGGTTTGTGTTCTTTTGGAGCTTGTGGCTCACCCGGGAAGGTTCCGGATTTTTCAATCCAACCGAGAGTCGGGCCCGTGTCATTATGTCACGGTGGCTAATTCCCGGATCGAACGCACGTACCGCGCCCCACAAGAACAGTGGCGCGAGATTGACCAAGTCGCAGGTTCTCGGCGCCGGTCCTACGAAGAACGGGCCAGATTTACACCTGGCCCTACCCGCAACTAACACAGGCGGGAGTGGGGACAAGGGGAGGACAGACATAAAAATGGCTATGCCCGTCAGCGGCGCCAAGACCTGCAATTCTGGCGCCAGATCCTCCCCGTACCAATGCACGACGTGCGACCATGCTTTTTCGTCAAGTGCACAATTAAGAAGACATGTTATGGCTAGGGCTTGTGGCGACAAGCTTAAGTGCGGGCACTGCCCGCAACGTTTTGGCAGTTTCAGATCAACGAGGCTACATGAGCGTAAGGCGCATCCCGTGGAGTACGCCAAAGAAGCCGCAGACCTTCGCGATCCCGTGCCTGAAACAGAGATCTTTCAGATCATGGCCGGGATCGAGGCCCAAAATCCAGCGGGTCATATTAACAAACGTATGGCTGAAGTAACAGGTCTAACGATAGACCAGATACGGGGCAAGAGAAAGAAACCCGACTACCAGAAATATTTGGAACTGGCGAAGAGGAAACTCCATGCTCCTGGTAGTCGGAAATCCACACGATCGGTGGATACACCAGCCATTGCCCCTGGTCGCAGCACTACCACGGGTTGCGACGAAGCGCCCATGTTGGCCTCGCGTAATATTCAACATCCAGCCTCTAGCCAAGGCAGGTTACTTTTAAGCGCCATCGCATCACCTTTGCCTCAAGAGGCAGCTGCTAAGTAGAAGCGGCCGAGGGAGAGCTGCTCACCGCGGGAGCTCAACCCAGCTAAGAGGAAATCGCAGCCGGCTAAAAGTCGACAAAACAAGCAGAGGAATGAATGCAATCCTGACGGGACTGATCCCACCAGTGCGCCGTCTGAGATGAGGAAACGAAAAAGAGTGGCAAGGCCAAGTGGCTCAGGAATTCAAACCACATCAAAAGAACCCGGATTTGCGGTCAATAGCCCAAATGATTGCCCTGCAACGGATTCTTCGCCTTCGAATACTCAAAAGTCGCACCGCCACACTCTTAATGACGGACCTGGAACCTCCTACAGCCACGCTGTGGCTGAAAGTAGTCCTTCTGCTCACGGGGCAGTGCTGCCCCAGAAGTCACCGAACCCTCCTGCACCATTGGTAAACCTAAACTCCACTTTTGTGGAGTACCTGCGGGAGGCGAGAGGCGTCTTCACCGAGGCTGGGCACAGGGACATAAGACGTCTTATCGATATGGCCATTTTCGGCTCCCCCGAGCAATTGGCGGTCGCATTAGACCGCTGGGTGGAGTCGAAGCTTACTAAAAAGGCCCCACATAATCGAGTACAGAGGAGGAACCAGCAACCCGGCAGGCTTTACAACCAGCCAAAGGGCGGCAGCGGTAAGCGCGCGTCCGAGTATAAGAAGGCGGAGGACCTATTTGCGAGGGACATTCGCAGTGCAGCAGCCGACCAGTGAACCACGCCGAGGATAGTGAGACCGAACGCGACACACGACCACGCGACACGCGACCACGCGACACGCGCGCGACCGAGACGCGCGGAGACGCGGAACAAGCGCCGGCACGCGAGGGTGACGCCCACCCCAAGGCAAAGCCTAAATCGGGCGTACCGAAAAACCTTTACACAATTTCCACTCGTCGGAAATTGTGTAAAAGGGGGACATCGCGAAAAAGGACGCAAACAAAAACCCGCGAAGTGCAGTGAGCCCGAAAGGGCACCAGTGCACAAAAATTACACAATTTCCAGCGCGCGCGGCATAACTGGAAATTGTGTAAAAGTCGAACTTTAACGAAATGTCGGACGAGGAGAACGAAGTAGAACAGGACACGCTCAAAACCGTGGAGAAAATGCTGGACGACGAAGAGAACGTCTACTCATCGTCCAGCGAAGACGAAGAGGGTGACCGAGAAGGGGGCTTTCTCAGGAAACTGAGAAAAGAGAATGACGACCTTAAGAAGCAGATAGCCGAGCTATCTTGCCAGCTGACGGATCTAACCCGCCAGCTGATAGAAGAAAGAAGGGCAAGCGCCGAAGAGCGCGAAAGAACTGCCAGGCTGATTGAGAAACTGGCAGCAAAACAGGGCATCGAGATCGATGCCCCCAAGGAAAAGGCTCAGAGCCAAAAGAAAGAGAAGAGGAGGCATAGCACCTCCTCAGATGAAGGCAAGAAAGAAGAAGCCCCCAGGAAAAAGGCACCTAAACACGAGCAAGCGTCCACATCGGCAACTAAGACCCCAGCCGAAGTGGACCAGTCCTCCACTCCCAAACCCTCGACGGAGGGAAACAAGAAAAAGGAAAAGAGGCCCCCACCACTGTACATCCATAGGGAAGAACAGTGGAAAGAGGTAGTGAGCAAGAAGTTGCTCACAATTGAAAAGCCTGCACGGTTAACCGGAGCAGGCATAAAAGTCCAGCCGAAGGACAGCGATGACTACAGAAAGATCCGCAAAACGCTCGAAGATGCTAAGATAGAGCATCATACCTACTCCCTACCGGAAGATAAGCCACTGGGAGTGGTAATAAGGGGAATGCCGAGAATAACCACCTGCCAAGAGATCGCAGAAGACTTGGCCAGGCAAGGCTTCCACCCAAAGACGGTGAACAGGATGACCAGCAGGAGGACTGGAAAAACCATACCGCTGGTAAAAGTAGATCTCCCGAAGGAAGAGACGGGGATCTACAAAATAAACGCCGTTTGCCACATGGTGATCCAAGTGGAGGCATTAAAGAAGAAGACAGGACCAGGTCAGTGCTACCGATGCCAACAATTTGGTCACAGCCAGATGAACTGCACGGGAGAGCCGCGCTGCGTCAGATGCGCAGGAAAACACAGAGCGGCGGACTGCAAGGTCCCAAATGAAAAACCCGCGAAATGTATCAACTGCGGGGGAGAGCATCCCGCAAACTTTGGAGGGTGCCCAAAGAGGCCGAGTGCAGGGCCAAGGGACAAAAAGACGGCACCAAGGGGCACAGCGCGAGCAGCGCCAGCACCCAAAACCATAACTAGGCCTAGTCCAGTCCAGGAGGGCCGTAGTTATGCGTCGACGACAGCTGGGGCACCTAAAGTGGCCCCAGTCGCTCAGGCCAGCAGTGCCAAGGACAGCGACGTCGAGGAGTTGACCGATTTCGCCACCAAGCATGCATCTCAAGTGATGTCACTGGTGATGAAGAACCCGGCGGCCAAAAAGGCGTATTTCGCTCATCTGGAGCAAAAATACGCCTAAACAGAGGGAAGCACTGACCAAAACTCCAAATGGGCACTCCAATAACCATTGCAAATAGGGGCCTGAAGATATTGAGTTGGAACGTCCACAGCGTCTCCAACAAGAAATATGAGATAGGCGAAGTCCTAACAAAAGGAAACTATGATGTAATGGCATTACAAGAAACGTGGCTCTCTGGGGAAATCCCACACTGGACGATACAGGGATACACGACATACAGAAAGGACCGGAACAGAACTGGAGGTGGGGTGCTACTTGCTGTCAAGACCAGCATTACCCACTGGGAACTGGGACTGCCAGAACTAAGATCAGCAGAGGCCGTAGGAGTGACGGTACGCACAACAGACCACGGCCCTCTGAACATCGTTTCGATGTACGTACCACCCACATCGACGATACATCTGGAAGATGTCACCTGTATCACCGCACTGGGAAACAGTACCGTGATCGTAGGTGATCTAAACGCGAAGTCCACCATTTGGGGCTCAAGAAACAGAAACAGTCACGGCGCTGTTCTGGAAAGACTAATGGATGAACCTGGATATACCATGATAGGTCCGGACGAACCTACAATATACCCCAGCAACGGAGGTAGACCAGACGTCATAGATATGGCGATTCTGAAGGAAATCGACATGCGCACCACCATCGGCGCCATGCAAGAGGGAAGCTCAGACCACAACCCCATCTTTCTCTGTATGGGAGATGGGATAACACCTGTAGAACAAAGAACAGTGAAGAGAGTGAATTGGCAGCGGTTTAGAACCAGACTGCACTATTCACAAGGACCACTACTACAGATCGAAAGCCCCGAAGGCATAGAAGAAGCGGTCACGGACCTAGAAAGGAAGATTAAGGCTGCGTTAGAAGCCGCAACCACCGTTGAAGACATAACGCAACCAAACAGGTTCAGGGACCTACCTGACGAGGTAAATCGCAAGATCACCGAAAGAAACAGAGCCCGAAGAGTAGCCCAGGAGACCAGAAGCCCCACGGACATCATGGTGGCAAACAGACTTACGAGACAGGCACGAGACGCCTTGAAGCAGCACCATCAGAGCACCTGGGACAAGAAACTCGACGCACTATCTCCAGCTGACCCAGGAATGTGGAACTTGGCCAAAATCCTGAGAAATAGAAGACAGCCCATCCCCCCAATACACAGCGAACAGGGGATGGTGTACACAACCGAAGAGAAGGCAGAAGCCTTTGCTGACAACCTTCAGAGACAGTGTACTCTCAATACTCACCCCGATGAAGACGAAGACTTCATCGACGAGGTGATGAGAAGATCGAGGAGAGCTGTCAGAGGAGGAAGAGCCATCGAAGACATGACCTCTCCAGGCGAGGTAAGGGAAATCATCGAAAGACTCAAGGTGAAGAAAGCACCGGGTGTAGACGAAATTGGGAACAGAGTCCTGAAGAGACTCCCGAGGAAAGCGATAATGGCAATTACCAACATTGTCAACGCCATACTGAGACACCGGTACTTTCCAGATCACTGGAAAGTAGCCGAGGTGATCAACATTCCTAAACCTGGGAAAGACCCAAGGTTCCCCCAAAACTACAGACCCATAAGCCTGTTGACGGCATTGAGCAAGATTGCGGAAAGGGTAATCGAACGAAGACTGAAGAACGAAACCGAAGAACTCCGAGTAGTTCCAGACGAACAGTTCGGATTCCGATGCGAGCATTCAGCAGAGCACCAGGTCCTAAGGCTGGTCGAGATGGCAACGAAATCGTTCCAGACTCGGCGGGCCGTGGGAGCTGTGTTCATGGATGCCGCAAAGGCGTTCGACACTGTTTGGCATGACGGACTGATCTACAAGATGGTAGACCTCGGATACTCAAAGGGGATGATCCAACTGGTGAAGTCCTACTTGAAGCACCGAAAATTCCGAATTAGGATCGGTAAAACAACTTCGACGACGAGGACTGTGGAGGCAGGAGTACCGCAGGGAGCGGTTCTATCACCCCTGCTGTATGCAATCTACAGCTCGGACATCCCGAAGACTCCTCAAACGCAACTGTATGTGTATGCGGACGATACAGCATATGCGGCAGAAAGTACGAGACCCCGCATGGTTACGGAATATCTGCAACGAGCGACCACCAACCTAGAGGAATGGTGCGTCAAGTGGAAGATCCGCCTCAACCCCGAGAAGACCGAAGCGGTACTGTTCCGAAGACATCGAAGATTACCTCAGACCAAAATAAAGATGACGACCACCAGAATGGAGAGAGGCTGGAGAAGAGATGAAGAGGTTGAGGTCGACTGGAAAGACTCCAGCACATACCTTGGAGTCAAGATGGACCAGAAACTCACTTGGAAGAACCATGTCGAAGACCGGGTGCAGAAAGTGAAGATGGCACGCTCCAAACTAAGACCCTTAACGGGCAGAAGAAGCAAAGTGTCACTAAAGAATAAGACCATCATGATTCAGATGGTGCTGCTACAAATCATGACTTACGCAGCAGTAGCTTGGGGCTACGTTTCCAAAACGATGAAGAAGAGGCTCCAAGCTCAACAAAACATGGCACTCCGTGAAGCGGTGGACGCACCGTGGTATGTACCTAACAGAGTGCTATATGACGAACTACGACAGGTACCGGTCGTAATCCAGATGAAAGAGAGGGCCCGAAAGTTCTTTGAAAAGAACGAAAGACATCGAAACGTGCTGATTAGAGACGCCTTGGATTACGACCCAAGAACAATAAGGCGTCACAAAAGACCGAAAAGCCAGCTGCAACAAGAAGATATTTGGCCCTAGCAGCTGATGAGGCCAAAGAAAAGGGGAGAAGACCGACAATAGTTGTACACCCAAGAGGGGAAAGAACAGCCCGTGTACAACGGGTGGACAAAAAGAAGCCTGTCGATTGAGGTGGCCAGAGTCAAGCACGGACTCGGGGCTAACCTCAGGAGACGAATGACTTACAAAAATGACTGACTAACGACGACTGACTGACTCCAGTCGACGAGGAAAGAGCGAAAGCTCACCAACCTTTAGGAGGGGCTTAGGTCAAAAGCCCCCAGCGCAGGACCCCCAAGAAAAGAGGCCGTCCATAAAGTCGAGAACCGACAGTTGGAAGAAACGTCCACCACGCGCTTCCGCGACGCGTGCGCGATCGAGTCAAATTTCGGGAAAAAGGGGCAAAATTGGGGAAGGGGGGATAGCTCGTTCGGCAGCACACACTCGGGGAATGCGCAAGCGGCCTGAACCACGCAGCGCCACTCCAGGCCTTTGGGCGGGAGTGGAGGGAGGAGCAGATTGCTCTTCCCCCCACTCCTCAAGGGTTTGAGGTTGCCTGGAACAGGGGTGGTGGAGGGACCGCACAGGGTAGGAGGGTGTGTGTGTGTGTGTGCGAGGGTCAGATCCGGCCTCGCCGATATCGTGCTCGGGGGCGGAGCATGTACGAGCCACCAAGCTACCCACCATACTTGAGGTGGAGACATTATTTGCGGGGATCTGGGAATCCCCTGCAGGGACTGATGATGAGGCCATCAGTGATCCTAAAGCAGCAACATCAGAGGTTTTTTACCTCATCTCTCCTGATGACGTCAGCATGGCCAAGACCAACTGGCAAAACTCGGCTCCTGGCCCCGATGGCCTTACAATTGCTGACGTCAAAAAGATTGACAACAAAGAGTTGAGCATAGTATATACCATCATCCTCGGGAGAAATATCCCGTGCTGGTCCCCAAGGATGGTGATAGTGCCAAAGCCGATAACAATAGACCCATTACCATCGGGTCCTCGCTTCAGAGGCTTATGCATCGTATCGTCAACAACCGTATTTGGGGAGGCCGTCCAACTCAATCACCATCAAAGAGGCTTCAAAAGGATGGATGGAACGTACATTCTTCAAAAGTGCGATCTGGTACACGAAGAGAGAGTACGACGCCACAATGAAGTGGCCAAAAAGATCGCCGCCCACACTAGATCGAAATGGCAGACCGAGGAGGAACCACATGTGCGTCACCCCGACGGGCAACTGTACAAACCTGACATCTCGAAGGGGCTCGCACTGTGGTTTGCGACATTCAAGTGTCATGGGAGGGGAACAACGGACTCGGACAACCATGGCAGCGTAAAAGGCTCGTCTACGGCAACGACAAGTTCGTGGAGGCTGCTCGTCTTCGATGGCCGGGCCGGACGTATGAGTTTTTGCCCCTGACCATCGGGGCCCGCGGCATATGGCGGCGTTGCAACGAGCCCACTGAACGTGCGCTTGGACTGACCAAACAGCTTAAAGACAGCTGTGTCCATAGCGTACTTAAGTGGGGTTCATCAATGCATACTACATTTATGCGTCGAGCTCGAGCTATCGAAGTTAAATCCGGCCGCGTGTAACTGCTGGATTTATTTGGGCTCTGTTTGTATTTTAGCCACTGTACCGCATCTCAAACCATCGATGCCGTGGGTCAGTTCCACGTGTACTAATGGCGTATGAAGTATGTGTCACACTGATACTATAATCGCGATCTGCGATACATGTCCGCATTGGATTGATATTAGCCAAATGCCTCGTCAACTAATTAGTGACGCGCATGAATGGATTAACGAGATTCCCACTGTCCCTACATTTGTATTAGGAGGTTGTTTTCTTTTTATATTGTTTTATTGGTGTTAGGTAATTGCAGGTACAGGTTTTGTGATTATATTATTTTATATTTGTATAGGTTTTTACATATGGATGTTATTTTATAATATTTTCATTTGTATTGAGAGGTTGTTTTCTTTTTATATTGTTTTATTGGTGTTAGGTAATTACAGTTTAGGTTTTGTTATGATATTATTTTATAATTTGTAATATTTGTATTGGGGGGCCCAAAAAAAAGGGGAATAAAAAAAATCTAAAAAAAAACAACGGGGCCTTCCTTCCTCGCTAATTTTTGGATGGCGGCGGTTGGTGGGTTCCTTTGGTAGTGGTTTTGCTAGAAGCTGGATAATCAAGACGAGTTCGTTGAGCATGTCCCTACCCACTATCTAGCGAAACAACTTCCAAAACAAGTTATTCCAGCATTTTAGTAATTTTGGGTGGAGATTTACCGAGCGTCCCTCGTATACTTCATACCCAAAGTTGGACAGGGGGACATTTCCACGTTCCGTCGCGTCAATCACTTGTCTTCTGTCGACGCTGTACCGTTCCGTGCCTTTCCCCCTATCCACGTCTAGCGGTAGTAGAAGGTTAGGGACTGCATTCCGATTGTTTCAACAAAATGTCTCCCCACGTGTAATATTTGTAGCTTGTTCGGGTGTATTGATGGCGGTCGAAGGTTCCTGACCTCCACGCTCATCCACCCGCCTTACCTTTGGTATGGCATTTGAACGAGGATGACGGCTAACTAGGGAACCAGCCCCCCGATTACCCGGTCGGGGCGTCTCTGCGGACAGTTATAAGGGGTCGGTGTGGAAACCGAGGGCGAGATACAGACCACCTTGTATCTTACCCCTTAAGGGAAGACATGCGCTTGGCCCAGCCAGCCGAGTCGCATATGACTTACAGGCTATTAGCAGAACAAACATAGCCTCGGAAGATCGGGGTGGTGATGGGCCCACACCATCCCAAAATCCTAGACAAGGGACCCATGATGATGAAAATGGCGATGACAACGATATTGAAATTTTGCTCCCCTATACAGAAAGGTCATGCCCCCTATGCCTCAAAAGAAGCATTAACATCCTGCACATGACCTTAAACGATGAAATCAAGCATGTAAAATCAGAACATAGTGATACACGAATTAGATTCAAATGCAGGATGTGCTCAAAAATATACATATCAAAACATGCGGCACTGTGTCACGTCCCCAAGTGCCCCACCACCAGAGTCAACAGACTCCGAGACTGACGGAATACCAAGTAACTCGCCTATACCCGAATCGGGAAGCGTGGCCTGCCCCGATTGCGGCGAAAGGTACTCCGGCCGCAGTGCACTAGCACAGCACCAGCGGCACCGGCATCCACTCACCCGAATCGAAGCTAGGGCAGCCGGTACACGGCGGTCTCCTCGACAGAGAAGATTGGTAATCTTCACTGAAGAGGAGGAAGGAATAATGATGGAGTGCGAACTCCGGTACCGGGGTGAGTTGCGCATAGCAATGCGCATGCAGGAGCTGATACCAGAGAAAACTTTGAAACAACTCTGGGACAAAAGGGCCCAGAAATGTTATAAAGAACGACGAGACAAATACTTCGCAGAAAGAGGGATCATAGCGGGCGCTAGTACTGATGACAGTACCGAACCAGTATCTACAGACACAGGGGATGGTAGAGTTACCGTCTCCGAAGAAGAAGCGCCCGCAACCGCCAGCTGCGAGGATGCGAGAGTAGGGGGTGGCTCCCCTATTCCAGTCCCGGAGTTACTCGATGTATCAGCAGTAGCTTCCATTGCATTTTTTTTCATAAAATGGGTGAGCTATGATTGTAGTTGAAAATATTGTAACATCAAATTTTATTCAATTACATTGTCCTTTAGATGGATGTATCTGTTGGGCAATAAATATATTATTATTATTATTATTATTATTATTATTATTATTATTATTATTATTATTATTGCAGGGGGTGAAAATAACGTTAATAATATCACCCCCACCGCCGAAAACACAAGTCCGTCTCAGACGCCTGACATGTCAGAGAGGGTACTGAATGTCAGTGAAGATGAGTTGGTATTGCCAGCAGCTTCTCCAGAAGAGACACTTTGGAGACAGGATGTTGCTCAGACTGCCCGTAGCTGCAAGTTGACTCGAGCGGCACAGCAACACCTGGAGGTGAACACGGTCACCCAGCTGCTCAGAAATGCAATCTCCGAGGCTTGCGATTTGCCTATGGGGCAGCCCCAATCGCAAATAGACATTATACATGACAGAGTCACCGCTCTCTTCGTCAGCGAGGAGCGGGGAGTTGCAGGGCGACGAAAGGGAAGGCGTAGAGGACAAAATAAGAGGGGCAACAGACGGTACCTCTACGCCCGTACCCAGAACATATACAAAAAGGAACCAGGCATTCTTGCCAAACACGTCAGTAACAACGTGGACTGGCTGGAGGAACCAGGGGTAAAAGCTCCAGCCCAAGACGTGCGGGACCTGTACAGAAAGCTTGGGGGCACAAATCCGTCTGAGGTACAGGTGCCCTTCCTGGGAGAGCCCTCCGAACCAGCACTTGAGTTAGGTACTGTCCTATCCGCAGTAACGGCGAAGGAGGTGAACGGAAGGACGGTATGTTAGCTGAAAACTACCGTCCAATTACAATCTCTTCATTACTGTCGAGAATCTATTTTGGCATTATCGACAGCAAACTTAGGGCAATAGCACGCTTCTCATCCAGACAAAAGAGCTTCATGAACGAATCTGGGTGCTTCAACAACATTCACATCCTCAATGAGCTGCTGAGGCACTCAAAAGTCAAGAATGGCCTGGTCGTAACGCAGCTGGACGTGTCCAAAGCATTTGATACCGTGCCGCACCAAGCTATAGGACACGCGTTACGTCGCAAAGGCTTTCCCGAACAGGTGGTACGTATCGTGGAAAACGCATATGAGGATGTAACCACAGTGATAGAACTTGATCAGACGCCAATCGAGATACGCCTCCAGCGGGGGGTCCAGCAAGGTGACCCCCTCAGCCCATTATTATTCAATCTAGTTTTGGAGCCCTTACTAGATAAGCTGGAAACGAGACCTGGGTACAAAATCGACACAGAGACGCAGATATCGTCCTTAGCATTTGCCGACGATCTGCTCTTAGTCGCGCAAACTGTACCACATGCTAAGGACCAGTTAAGTAACACGGAAGCATACTTATCGAGTCTAGGTATGAAGATTGCTGCTAATAAATGCCGCACCTTCCGTGTAAACCGTACCAAAGACTCCTGATACTTAACTGACCCAGGCCTTGAACTCGACAGTGGAGAAGTGATACCGGTAGCGGGGGCCGGCGATCACCTTGTCTACCTTGGATGCAAGTTGTCTCCCTGGGTAGGGGTCACAACCGAGGGCATACGAGCCGACCTTGCATCAACTCTCAGTCGTGTGCAGCGACTGAAGTTGAAACCACATCAAAAGGTAGACTTAATCTCCACTTACATTGTTCCTCACTACCTATATCAGTTGTTCATAGCGATGCCGGATAGCTTGGCCAGTTACTGGGGAGCAACTGACCAGCTATACTAGAACGCAAAAGAAGGCTGAGCTTGCCAGATGGAAGCGCCTTGGTTCTCAAGGAAAGTCGGCAGCGGCCTTCGCCGACTCCAAGATTGGAAACGCATGGCTTAGGGACCCCTCGTTGCTCAAGCCATGTCGCATGATTACAGCCCTCAAGATGAGAACCAACTCATGTGCTGACAGGGCGGCCATGAGTAGAGCGACCAGAATACCGGATCCTACATGCAGGCAATGTGGTTCACAAATTGAGACATTGGGACACATATTGGGGCAATGTCGTCACACCAAACCACATAGGATTCGAAGGCACGATCAGATCAAAAACCTCATCGTGCAAGAACTCAAAAAGAAAGGCCCAGAGGTAGCAATAACGGTTGAACCGACGGTGGTGGCAACCGGAGGCGGGAATCTCAAACCTGACCTGGTAATACAAAGCCGGGGAAGGGTCTTCGTGGTCGATGTTACAGTCCGCCACGAAGACGGGAAGTTAGGAATCTCTCAAAATCACGTGCTTCTAACAAAGTCGTTAATAGCACTTCGTAGTTCCATCGAAATATACAATGAATTCATGGACTACGACGCCCCTCGGACGCGCCGCGGCGCGCAACCCCACAGGTGATTCAGCAACCTGTGGGAAAAACTTCTGGCCCTACTGCAGTTTATTTCAAATGCGGCGTCTGATTTTATGCTTTTAATATATTATTATTATTATACTTATTTATGTATTTATGCATTTTATCTGTGGTGTCCAGCTTCGGCTTATTTTAAAATGTACTCAACTCACCTTATTGGTGACCACCCCTATTGGTGGAGGGTGAGATTGGTGTTGTGCCAGCGCTAAATTTAAACTATCATATCAACAAGCAGGAATGCGTAGCGGTGATCTGGGCATGCAAAATGTACCAGTCATATCTTGATGGGAAAAAGCTCTAGTTTGGTTAAACCACTTGCAAGAATGTTTATTCGATATGTATCATTGCCAAGGCAAGGATAACGAAATGTCGGATTATCTGTCTCGACATCCGGCTAATATACCGTGCCGAGTACCAGATGGCAGTAAGTTAGTTAATAATTATAACAATAATATGCCTTCATTTTTCATGGCGGGTATATCAGCTGATAGCTGCTTTTAGTACATCTCTTCTCCGCCGCTGAAGAGCGAGGACGTGTGTGCGATATATCGCAAATTTAAAATTCGATTCAAGAACATCTACCAGGTCGCGACGCCCAGGACAACGGGCAACACACATGTAGTGGCGAGGATAATGCGTGGGAGTGAAGGCAGCGGGGTGAGCATAAGGGGCTGGTGTCAAAAGGCGAATAAGTACTGACAACGTGGTTCTAACCTAAAACCGTACTTTCTAAGGTTAAGGGCCTTACTATAAATCGATGGCCCCACGATAGTTATTCTGTCTTTGGGCATCGCACATTCAATAGCTGGCAGCATAAGGTTGCGACTAGCAACCGAGGGGCTCCCTGCAAGAAGAGAGGAACTGCTAAAACTGTTTTTTATATGGCCTTTTGGAAGCAGACCTGCAAATTTACAACGCAGTGCTCCTCAGGCGACATCTTCCCAAACCGTATCCAGGCTCAATGAAGTTGAGGCCAAGGTCGAGACACACTGCAAGCAGCAGGGTTGGGTGGTTCGGAAAGAGCCGCATGTCCCGCATGCAGATGGCACGCTCTTCAGGCCTGATTTGGTAATCCACCAGCAGGACAAAAGTGTCGTGTGCGTCCGCAGTTACGAGCTAGCAGCCGTTGCGAGTGTACACTTGTGCGACTGCGACCCACCTGGACTTACTGTGCGATATTATTGCGATTTTCATCGCGATACGATTGCTGGCGAGGATCGAGAAGCTGACAAGCCAACTAAAGCAGAAAGAAGATGCTTTCACCATGCTTGCAGAGCAGATGAAGAACCTGCAAGAAGCTTACATGCAGGCATAACAGGAGAAAGAGGAAGTCAAAGGGAAGCTCCTCAAGGTGAAGAGGAAGGCTAAGAAGACCCTAGCAGAAGAAGAAGACGAGGACCAGCAGACCACATCAGACAATGAGATGGATGCCCAAGAAGAGGACAGCCAGCAACAGGACGACACAGAAGAAAAGAAGAGGTCAGCCGACAAGGGCGACTAGGACTACAGTGTCGTCACCAGGCGGAAGAAAAGAGTAAGGATTTCCTCCTCCGACGAAGACGATGCACCCAGGCAGTCCAAGAAGCCAGCTGCCACCCAGAAGAAGAGTCCTAGAGAAGCCAGGACCATCGTGGCCCCCATGTTAGGAACAGGAGTTCCTCCAATCAACATTGAGGGCACCGCTGATTGGTCATCCTTAAGCAGGATGATCAACAATAAGGGAATTCAATTCTCCAAGGCGAGGACTGCAGGGAACACGGTGAAGGTATTCACCAATACACCGGCTGACTACCGACAGCTAGTAACCCTGCTAGATGCAATGAAGAGGCCCTTCTTCACTTACCAACTGAAGGAGGAAAGGATGGACCAGAGGGTAATTCGAGGACTATCCAGGGAGATGTCATTTGAGGACATCAAAGAGGATCTAGTGAGCCAAGGGATCGCAGACGTCGAGGTTCAACAGATGAAGACCAGGAACACCAAGGAGCGGCTACCGCTCTTCCTCGTGAAGACGAGGATGGCGGAAAAGCTGCAGGAGGTCCAGAGGCTGGCCATGCTCACGGTCAGCTTCGAGAAGAAAAAGAGTTTACATAAATTCAAAAAGTATTAAGCAATTTCTAGTACAGTCAGAGCCTTATACAATAGATGAGTTCTATGGGAGTTGTAATAGTATAAGATAGTACCTGTTTTAAGATAAATAACCATATAACACAAAAAAAGGTCTCAGGTAAACTACTATAGTTATGGTGACAGTGACGCGACATTTCATTTTGTAGTGGCTATACAATTTTTGTAATGTCATTGTACAATTTGGAATATAGATTATTATTATTATTATTATTATTATTATTGACTAGGAGACTAGGAGAACCCGCGGAACTGCTAAACTTGTACAGGCAGTTCTACCTTTCGTACGGCCTTTCGGAGGCAGACGCCGACTCGGACCTCAACGCGCTGCGCAATCTGACGCAAACTGAGTGGATGGTATACCTACAGAGAGCCCGCGAAACGCAATATAAATATTGCGGGTTAAGTGGCAATTTTTTATATAATCAGTCTATTTGAAAATAAAGACGTTTATTATTATTATTATTATTATTATTATTATTATTATTATTATACGAGACATCTCTACCGTTCCTAGGTCAGTAGCAACATCGTCACATGCTCCATTGCTGTCAAATTATGTTACCACCCTCATACATAATTCACCATTACATATCACCCATTCGATCGACAGCAACGGACACCAGCCTGCGTGCTGGCAATACTTTATGTGTACCCATCTGCGCATGGGGTCAAAAATCCAACTCTTCGGGGACATGTATTTATCAAATAAATATTTTACATAGCCAAATGCCTCGTCATCTAATTAGTGACGCGCATGAATGGATTAACGAGATTCCCACTGTCCCTACCCACTATCTAGCGAAACCACTGCCAAGGGAACGGGCTTGGAAAAATTAGCGGGGAAAGAAGACGGGTAAACGGCGGGAGTAACTATGACTCTCTTAATGACTCTCGAGTCTTAAGCAAGGAAGCATTTACGCAGACCATTTTTTTCAAGTTCCAGCTGTGTTGTAGGCTGCGCTAACGTCTTTTTCAAGATAGTTAGCGTTTCTTGGTGACATCGGTTTGTGTACTTGTGGAGCTTGAGACTCACAAGGGAAGGTTCCGGATTTCCTCCAAATCCAGCCGAGAGTCGGGCCCGTGTCATTATGTCACGGTGGCTAATTTCCGGATCGAACGAACTCACCGCGCCCCACAAGAACAGTGGCGCGAGAATGACCAAGGCGTCGGTTCTCGGCGCCGGTCCTACAAAGAACGGGCCAGATTTACACCTGGCCCAACCCGCATCGAGCGAACGCGGGAGTGAGGACAAGGGGAGGACAGACATAAAAATGGCTATGCCCGTCAGCGGCGCCAAGATCTGCAATTCTGGCGCCAGATCCTCCCCGTACCAATGCACGACGTGCGACGGTGCTTTTACGTCAAGTGCACAATTAAGAAAACATGTTACGGCTAGGGCTTGTGGCGACAAGCTTAAGTGCGGGCATTGCTCGCAACGCTTCGGTAGTTTCAGATCAACGAGGCTACATGAGCCTAAGGCGCATCCCGTGGAGTACGCGAAAGAAGCCGCAGACCTTCGCGATCCCGTGCCTGAAACAGAGATCTTTCAGATCATGGCCGGGATCGAGGCCCATAATCCAGCGGGCCACATCAATAAACGCATGGCTGAAGTTACTGGCTTGACGATAGACCAGATACGGGGCAAGAGAAAGAAACCCGACTACCAGAAATATCTGGACCTGGCAAAGAGGAAACTCCAAGCCCCTGGTAGTCGGAAACCCACAAGATCGGTGGACACACCAGCCATTGCCCCGGGTCGCAGCACTACCACGGGTTGCGACGAAGCGCCCATGTTGGCCTCGCGCATTATTCAACATCCAGCCTCTAGCCAAGGCAGGTTACTTTCAAGCGCCAGCGCATTACCTTTGCCTCAAGAGGCAGTTGCTAAGCAGAAGCGGCCGAGGGAGAGCTACTCACCGCGGGAGCTCAACCCAGCTAAGAGGAAATCGCAGCCGGCTAAAAGTCGACATAACAAGCAGAGGAACGACTGCAATCCTGACGGCACTGATCCCACCAGTGCGCCGTCTGAGATGAGGAAACGGAAAAGAGTTGCAAGCCCAAGTGGCTCTGGAATTCAAACCAGATCAAAAGAACCCGGATCTGCGGTCAATAGCCCAAATGACCGCCCTGCAATGGATTCTTCGCCTTCTAATACTCTAAAGTCGCACCACGACACTCTCAATGTCGGACCTGGAACCTCCTCCAGCCACGCTGTGGCCGAAAGTAGTCCTTGTGCCCACGGGGCAGTGCTGCCCCAGAAGTCACCGAACCCTCCTGCACCACTGGTAAACTTAAACTCCACTTTTGTGGAGTACCTGCGGGAGGGGAGAGGCGTCTTCACTGAGACTGGGCACAAGGACATAAGACGACTTATCGATATGGCCATTTTCGGCTCCCCCGAGCAATTGGCGGTCGCATTAGACCGCTGGGTGGAGTCGAAGCTTACTAAAAAGGCTCCACACAATCGAATACAAAGGAGGAACCAGCAACCCGACAGGCACTACAACCAGCCAAAGGGCGGCAGCGGTAAGCGCGCGTCCGAGTATAAGAAGGCGCAGGACCTATTTGCGAGGGACAGATCCGGCCTCGCCGATATCGTGCTCGGGGGGCGGATCATGGACATTCGTAAGGCCTTCGACAGCGTCTCCCATTCATCCATCATTAGAAGCCTCGAGAGGGTCGGACTGGAGAAAGAGATAGTGGATTATATACGTGAATCCCTCACAAACTGCCAAACTACAATCAAAGTAGGCAAAGAATTCTCACGCCCAATTAATATCTGTAGGGGGGTGAAACAGGGCGATCCACTATCTCCTATTCTGTTCAACATAGTTGTGGACGAGCTGCTAGAACATATTAACCGCAATTGGGCCGGCGGCACACTCAACGCCGATGTGAGGATGGCAGCGATGGGATTTGCTGATGATCTCGTCATCATAGCTGATAGGGTGAACGACTTGCAGGTGATGCTGGGGGAGGTGGAGTTATTTTTCCAAGGAAGGGGAATGATCTTGAATCCCAGGAAGTGCAGTGCCTTGTGTGCTGTCACTTCTTCGGGGGACAAGCGGCCCTTCCCCATAACGAAACCATTCCTCAGCGTCGGCGGAGTCAAGATCCCGCAAATAGACATGCTCTCCACATTCAAGTACCTCGGTCACCACTATGGCGCTACAGGCGTCAGAAAGGCAAACATTCCAAACCTGCAGGTCTGGCTGGGTAACATCGATCGCGCCCCGTTGAAGCCCGACCAGAAGCTTACGCTTCTGAGAGACTTCCTATTGCCCAAACTTCAATACGGGCTCCAGTCTCTTAAAATTATGGGCGGGGTGCTCAAAGATGTCGATAGACATGTGCGGGGAGCAGTTAAACGCTACTTGCATATGTCTATACACACAACCGATGCAGCCATCCATGCTAAGATCAAAGATGGCGGATTGGGCATCCCGGAGCTTAGAAGGGTGATGCCCCAAATCTTCCTTAAGAGGATAACTAAGCTCCTAGAAGAGACTGGCGACGAGACGGTGTCGTGTGTTATTCAGTCAGACAGAACATTGGCGACTTTAAGACGGCTGCAGAATCTAGCGGGGGATATCCCTGCTGAGCAGCTCTGGCGAGAGGCTATTGCCTCGAAACCGACCACTTCTGGTATGCAACATACCTCTGAGGATGCCGCTTCAAGAAGCTGACTCCGGACCCGCCCTTCAGGTTGGTCCGGTAGGGATTATGTCCGAGCTGTTCACCTACGAACAAATAACCTACCCACCAACGGCCTGCCATATAAGCCAGCAGAGCAAAGACTCTGCCGTAATCAAGGGTGCAAGTGCGTGGAAACTCTTCACCACGTACTTCAAAAGTGCGACCTTGCTCATGATGAGCGAATCCGTCGCCACAATGAGGTGGCTCGCAAGATCGCAGCCCACGCAAGAACAAAAAATTGGCAGGTCGAAGAAGAACCACACGTGCGCCACCCCGACCAACAGTTGTACAAACCTGACATAGTCGTACACATGGAAGGGAGGCGCACAGTGGTTGCGGATGTGCAAATATCCTGGGAAGGTAATGAAGGCTTAGGATTGGCGTGGCAGCGAAAGAAACTTGTCTATGGCAATGCGAAATTTATAGAGGCTGCACGACTTCGCTGGCCCGGCAAGTCTTTTGAATTTTTGCCCATAATAGTTGGGGCACGTGGCGTATGGCCACGCTGTAACGAGCCTACTGAGCATGCTCTTGGCCTGACCAAGCAGCTCAAAGAGAGCTGCGTCCATAGCGTGCTCAAGTGGGGCTCGAGTATTCACGCAACGTTCATGAGACGCGCCAGGGCCATCGAAGCACGAACGTAGATCGAGCTGTGATTGCCTGGCTTGCGGGCGCTGTTTTGCACTTTCGTCTTGACCGCACAGACCTAACGCCGTAACTTGTGCCGTGATTCAAAACCACGTTAGTTAACACATGACGGAATAGCAGTGTCGCACTGATTTTATATGCGGTTTATCCGCAACATGTCCCAAGGATTGTGAAATAGCCAAATGCCTCGTCATCTAATTAGTGACGCGCATGAATGGATTAACGAGATTCCCACTGTCCCTACCCACTATCTAGCGAAACCACTGCCAAGGGAACGGGCTTGGAAAAATTAGCGGGGAAAGAAGACCCTGTTGAGCTTGACTCTAGTCTGGCACTGTAAGGAGACATGAGAGGTGTAGCATAAGTGGGAGATGGCAACATCGCCGGTGAAATACCACTACTGTCATCGTTTCTTTACTTACTCGGTAAGGCGAAACGCGTGCGCGGTTCGCTCACGTGGCTGCGAGGCCCAGAGTGCGCTCGCAAGGGCGTTCTGGTGTCCTCTTCGGCCGCCATTCAACGGTCAGCTCAGAACTAGCACGGACCGGGGGAATCCGACTGCCTAATTAAAACAAAGCATTGAGATGGCCCCTGCGGGTGTTGACTCAATGTGATTTCTGCCCAGTGCTCTGAATGTCAACGTGACGAAATTCAAGCAAGCGCGGGTAAACGGCGGGAGTAACTATGACTCTCTTGGCGGTCAAAGGTTCCTGACCTCCACGCGGTGACTGCTGGGCAACGCTCATCCACCCGCCTTACCTCTGGTTAGGCATTTGAACGAGGATGACGGCTAACTAGGAACCAGCCCCCCGATTACCCGGTCGGGGCCTGTCTGCGGACAGTCATAAGGGGTCGGTATGGAAACCGAGGGCGAGATACAGACCACCTTGTATCTTACCCCTTAGGGGAAGACATGCACTTGGCCCAGCCAGCCAAGTTGCATAGGATTACAGGCTACTACTCAAAGAAACATAGCCTCGGAAGATCGGGGTGGTGACGGGCCCACACCATCCCAGAATCCTAGACCAGGGGCCCATGATGATGGAAATGGCGATGACAAGGACATTGAGATTTTGCTCCCCTATATCGAGAGGTCATGCCCCCTATGCCTCAAAAGAAGCATTAACATCCTGCACATGACCTTAAACGATGAAATAAAACATGTAAAATCAGATCACAAGGATATACAAATTAGATTCAAATGCAGGATGTGCTCAAAAATGTATATAGCGAAACATGCGGCACTGTGTCACGTCCCCAAGTGCCCGGTGGGAGCTGCTGCGGCAGCCCCACCACCAGAGTCAACAGACTCAGAGACTGACGGAGTACCAAGTAACTGGCCTATACCCGAATCGGTAGGCGTGGCCTGCCCCGATTGCGGCGAAAGGTACTCCGGCCGCAGTGCACTAGCACAGCACCAGCGGCACCGGCATCCACTCACCCGAAACGAAGCTAGGGCAGCGGGTACACGGCGGTCTCCTCGACAAAGAAGATTGGTTATCTTTACTGAAGAGGAGGAACAAATAATGATGGAGTGCGAACTCCGGTACCGGGGTGAGTTGCGTATAGCAATGCGCATGCGGGAGTTGATACCAGAGAAAACCTTGAAACAACTCCGGGACAAAAGGGCCCAAAAATGCTACAAAGAACGGCGTGAAAGGTACCTCGCAGAAAGAGGGATCGCAGCGAGCGCTAGTACTGATGATGACAGTACCGAACCAGTATCTACAGACACAGGGGATGGTAGAGCTACCGTCCCCCAAGAAGAAGCGCCCGAAACCAACAGCTGCGAGGAAGCGGGAGTAAGGGGTGGCTCCCCTATCCCAGTCCCGGAGCTACTCGACGTATCAGCAGTAGCTGCCATTGCAGGGGGTGAAAATAACGTTAATAATATCACACCCACCGCCGAAAACACAAGTCCGACTCAGACGCCTGACATGTCAGAGAGGGTACTGAATGTCAGTGAAGATGAGTTGGTATCGCCAGCAGCTTCTCCAGAAGAGATACATTGGAGACAAGATGTTGCTCAGACTGCCCGTAGTTGCAAGTTGACTCGAGCGGCACAGCAACACCTGGAGGTGAACACGGTCACCCAGCTGCTTAGAAATGCAATCTCCGAGGCTTGCGATTTGCCTATGGGGCAGCCCCAATCGCAAATAGATACTTTACATGATAGAGTCACCGCTCTCTTCGTCAGCGAGGAGCGGGGAGTTGCAGGGCGACGAAAGGGAAGGCGTAGAGGACAAAATAAGAGGGGTAACAGACGGTACCTCTACGCCCGTACCCAGGATATTTACAAAAAAGAGCCAGGCATTCTTGCCAAGCACGCCCGTAACAACGTGGACTGGCTGGAGGAACCAGGGGTAAAAGCTCCAGCCCAAGACGTGCGGGACCTGTACAAAAAGCTTTGGGGCACAAATCCGTCTGAAGTACAGGTGCCCTTCCTGGGAGAGCCCTCCGAATCGGCACTTGGGTTAGGTACTGTGCTAACCGCCGTGACGGCGAAAGAGGTGAACACGCGTCTCTCTCGGATGAAAATGTCCACAGCACCGGGTCCCGATGGCATTAAAAAGGGAGACATTAAACGCGTTCCTGGTGCAAACGAAGTCCTCCAGTTATTTTTCAATTTAATCATGATAAGCGGTAAGATTCCTACCGCCTGGAGGAAGAATCGAACTACTTTGATCCCTAAAGAGGGTAAGGACGGTATGTTAGCTGAAAACTACCGTCCAATTACAATCTCTTCATTAATGTCGAGAATTTATTTTGGCATTATTGACAGCAAACTTAGGGCAAAAGCACGGTTCTCACCCAGACAAAAGGGCTTCATGGACGAATCTGGGTGCTTCAACAACATTGACATCCTCAATGAGCTGCTGAGGCACTCAAAAGCCAAGAATGGCCTGGTCGTAACGCAGCTGGACGTGTCCAAAGCATTTGATACCGTGCCGCACCAAGCCATAGGACACGCGTTACGTCGCAAAGGTTTTCCCGAACAGGTGGTACGTATCGTGGAAAACGCATATGAGGATGTAACCACTATTATAGAACTCAATCAGGCGCCAATCGAGATACGCCTCCAGCGGGGGGTCAAGCAAGGTGACCCCCTCAGCCCATTACTATTTAATCTAGTTTTGGAGCCCTTGCTAGATAAGCTGGAAACGAGACCTGGGTACAGAATCGACACAGAGACGCAGATATCGTCCTTAGCATTTGCCGACGATCTGCACCTAGTCGCGCAAACGGTACCACATGCTAAGGACCAGTTAAGTAACACGGAAGCATACCTATCGAGTCTAGGTATGAAGATTGCTGCCAATAAATGCCGCACCTTCCGTGTAAACCGTACCAAAGACTCCTGGTACTTAACTGACCCAGGCCTCGAACTCGACAGTGGAGAAGTGATACCGGTAGCGGGGGCCGGCGATCACCTTGTCTACCTTGGATGCAAGTTGTCTCCCTGGGTTGGGGTCACAACCGAGGGCATACGAGCCGACCTTGCTTCAACTCTTAGTCGTGTGCAACGACTGAAGATGAAACCGCATCAAAAGGTAGACTTAATCTCTACTTACATTGTTCCTCACTACCTGTATCAGTTGTCCATAGCGATGCCGGCTATGACACAGATAAAACTGATGGACCAGGAGCTACGGGTAGTGGTGAAGAATATTCTTCACCTGCCGCAGGCAACAACGAACGCCTTACTATACTGCGGTAAGAGGGACGGGGGACTTGCGATCCCGAGGTTGGAGTGGCTCGCCACCTCATCAGCCCTAAAAGCCGGCTTAAAGTTCGCGGACAACCCCGACCCGGCAATGCAAGCTCTTGCCACGGGCACTAAGCTCGAGAGTAGAGTTAGGCGACTCGCTCTCGATGCCCGGATAGCTTGGCCAGTTACTGGGGAGCAACTGGCCAGCAATACTAGAACGCAAAAGAAGGCTGAGCTTGCCAGATGGAAGCGCCTTGGTTCTCAAGGAAAGTCGGCAGCGGCCTTCGCCGACTCCAAGATTGGAAACGCATGGCTTAGGGACCCCTCGTTGCTCAAGCCATGTCGTATGATTACAGCCCTCAAGATGAGAACCAACTCATGTGCTGACAGGGCGGCCATGAGTAGAGCGACCAGAATACCGGATCCTACATGCAGGCAATGTAGTTCACAAATTGAGACATTGGGACACATATTGGGGCAATGTCGTCACACCAAACCACATAGGATTCGAAGGCACGATCAGATCAAAAACCTCATCGTGCAAGAACTCAAAAGAAAGGCCCAGAGGTAGCAATAACGGTTGAACCGACGGTGGTGGCAACCGGAGGCGGGAATCTCAAACCTGACCTGGTAATACAAAGCCGGGGAAGGGTCTTCGTGGTCGATGTTACAGTCCGCCACGAAGACGGGAACAATCTCGCTCAAGGGTTTACAAGCAAAGTTGAAAAATATAGCCGCTTGCTACCTCAATTCCAGCAGAGGTGGGCAGCTTGCTCTGCTAAAGTCCTGACACTCGTGGTAGGAACAAGAGGGGCGATGTCCAGGGAGACCATCAAAAACCTAACTAAGTTAGGAATCTCTCAAAATCACGTGCTTCTAACAATGTCGTTAATAGCACTTCGTAGTTCCATCGAAATATACAATGAATTCATGGACTACGACGCCCCTCGGACGCGCCGCGGCGCGCAACCCCACAGGTGATTCAGCAACCTGTGGGAAAAACTTCTGGCCATTTTAGCCCTACTGCACTTTATTTCAAATGCGGCGTCTGATTTTATGCTTTTAATATATTATTATTATTATACTTATTTATGTATTTATGCATTTTATCTGTGGTGTCCAGCTTCGGCTTATTTTAAAATGTACTCAACTCACCTTATTGGTGACCACCCCTATTGGTGGAGGGTGAGATTGGTGTTGTGCCAGCGCTAAATTTAAACTATCATATCAACAAGCAGGAATGCGTAGCGGTGATCTGGGCATGCAAAATGTACCAGTCATATCTTGATGGGAAAAAGCTCTAGTTTGGTTAAACCACTTGCAAGAATGTTTATTCGATATGTATCATTGCCAAGGCAAGGATAACGAAATGTCGGATTATCTGTCTCGACATCCGGCTAATATACCGTGCCGAGTACCAGATGGCAGTAAGTTAGTTAATAATTATAATAATAATATGCCTTTATTTTTCATGGCGGGTATATCAGCTGATAGCTGCTTTTAGTACATCTCTTCTCCGCCGCTGAAGAGCGAGGACGTGTGTGCGATATATCGCAAATTTAAAATTCGATTCAAGAACATCTACCAGGTCGCGACGCCCAGGACAACGGGCAACACACGTGTAGTGGCGAGGATAATGCGTGGGAGTGAAGGCAGCGGGGTGAGCATAAGGGGCTGGTGTCAAAAAGGCGAATAAGTACTGACAACGTGGTTCTAACCTAAAACCGTACTTTCTAAGGTTAAGGGCCTCACTATAAATCGATGGCCCCACGATAGTTATTCTGTCTTTGGGCATCGCACATTCAATAGCTGGCAGCATAAGGTTGCGACTAGCAACCGAGGGGCTCCCTGCAAGAAGAGAGGAACTGCAAAAACTGTCTTTTATATGGCCTTTTGGAAGCAGACCTGCAAACTTACAACGCAGTGCTCCTCAGGCGACATCTTCCCAAACCGTATCCAGGCCCAATGAAGTTGAGGCCAAGGTCGAGACACACTGCAAGCAGCAGGGTTGGGTGGTTCGGAAAGAGCCGCATGTCCCGCATGCAGATGGCACGCTCTTCAGGCCTGATTTGGTAATCCACCAGCAGGACAAAAGTGTCGTGTGCGTCCGCAGTTACGAGCTAGCAGCCGTTGCGAGTGTACACTTGTGCGACTGCGACCCACCTGGACTTACTGTGCGATATTATTGCGGTTTTCATCGCGATACGATTGCTGGCGAGGATCGAGAAGCTGACAAGCCAACTAAAGCAGAAAGAAGATGCTTTCACCATGCTTGCAGAGCAGATGAAGAACCTGCAAGAAGCTTACATGCAGGCATAACAGGAGAAAGAGGAAGTCAAAGGGAAGCTCCTCAAGGCGAAGAGGAAGGCAAAGAAGACCCTAGCAGAAGAAGAAGACGAGGACCAGCAGACCACATCAGACAATGAGATTGATGCCCAAGAAGAGGACAGCCAGCAACAGGACGACACAGAAGAAAAGAAGAGGTCAGCCGACAAGGGCGACTCGGACTACAGTGTCCTCACCAGGCGGAAGAAAAGAGTAAGGATTCACTCCTCCGACGAAGACGATGCACCCAGGCAGTCCAAGAAGCCAGCTGCCACCCAGAAGAAGAGTCCTAGAGAAGCCAGGACCATCGTGGCCCCCATGTTAGGAACAGGAGTTCCTCCAATCAACATTGAGGGCACCGCTGATTGGTCATCCTTAAGCAGGATGATCAACAATAAGGGAATTCAATTCTCCAAGGCGAGGACTGCAGGGAACACGGTGAAGGTATTCACCAATACACCGGCTGACTACCGACAGCTAGTAACCCTGCTAGATGCAATGAAGAGGCCCTTCTTCACTTACCAACTGAAGGAGGAAAGGATGGACCAGAGGGTAATTCGAGGACTATCCAGGGAGATGTCAATTGACATCAAAGAGGATCTAGTGAGCCAAGGGATCGCAGACGTCGAGGTTCAACAGATGAAGACCAGGAACACCCAGGAACGGCTACCGCTCTTCCTCGTGAAGACGAGGATGGCGGAAAAGCTGCAGGAGGTCCAGAGGCTGGCCATGCTCACGGTCAGCTTCGAGAAGAAAAAGAGATCGACCGAGCCCAGCCAATGCTACCGCTTCCAGCGGCACGGGCACCAAATGAAATTAACATACATACATACATAAATTCAAAAAGTATTAAGCAATTTCTAGTATAGTCAGAGCCTTATACAATAGATGAGTTCTATGGGAGTTGTAATAGTATAAGATAGTACCTGTTTTAAGATAAATAACCATATAACACAAAAAAAGGTCTCAGGTAAACTACTATAGTTATGGTAACAGTGACGCAACATTTCATTTTGTAGTGGCTATACAATTTTTGTAATGTCATTGTACAATTTGGAATATAGATGATTATTATTATTATTATTATTATTATTATTATTATTATTATTTGTATTATTATTATTATTATTATTATTATTATTATTGACTAGGAGACTAGTCCCCCCCAACGGCGTGGAAGCAGAGGACGAGGACCAAGACGACCACGACCTGATCCCATCAGGACCAGGATCAACCAGGGCCAGGACCCATCAGGACCAGGACCAGGAACAATATATAGGTAAGAGGACTTGAAACTCTTGATTTTTCGAAAACAAGAGTTTCAAGAGAACCTAGCAGACCCTCTATCGATGATCGCTTAACGACATCGATAGAATGTGCGAGGTAAAGGGAACCAACCTGGCGTTCCCAGAGACTGAAACACATGAGGAGACGTTGTAGCAGACCGCAGGTCACGCACAACACATGGCCTACCGAGACGCTGATAAGTCGGGCCACGCGGAGGTTTAGGGTTTAGTGGGTATTAGGTGGCCTCCTCAAGACAACCTGGAGACCTACACACGCTGTAGCTCGGGCTATGGTATGGTGCATAAACGCATTCCCCCCTCACCAGAAAAAAAAATGTGTGCGACGTCCAGGTATCATAGGACGGAGTGTGGGCAAATAAAAAGGCGATTTACCACAACGACAAGTTCATAGCAGCGGCAGCCAGGAAATGGCCTGGGAAGACTCTGACATTTGCGCCGTTCATTCTAGGCGTGCGCAGAGTCTTCCACCACTGCAACTAACCAACTGTAGAATTGTTGCGAATGCCACAGCCGCTGAAGAACAGCGCAGTACACTCTGTGCTCAAGTGGGGGTCTAGTTCGCATTCATACTTCATGAGGAATGTAACAGGCCAAAACACATCCCGCCGCGGCTATAACGGAGCGAATCGTGGAAACGCCAATGCTCGAAGGAGGGGTCGCATTCCAACGGATCCTGCAAACTTACAACGCAGCGCTCCTAAGGCAACCTCGTCCCGAGGCATACGCGAAACATCGATTCGCGATAGGCCGGCTGCTAATGCGACTGCTCCACCCTCTGCTAACCTTTCTGGAGGGCGCAGTCGAGAGGCAGCCGTGCCTCCACCTCCCGTAAATTTCGTCCAGGGTGACATCTTGACACAATCTGCAGTCCCCCCACCTTCCGGACTTGTCGACCCGTCTGCACGATAAGCCAACAGACGTATGCATTTCGGGCAAGACAAGCGCCAGCATAAGGTTGCGACTCGCAACCGAAGGGCTCCCCGCGCGAAGGGAAGAACTGTTAAACTTATACAGGCAGTTTTACCTTTCGTACGGCCTTTCGGAGGCAGACGCCGACTCGGATCTCAACGCGCTGCACAATCTGACCCAGACTGAACGGATGGTACACTTACAAAGAGCCCGGGAAACGCAGTATAAATATACAAGACCTCTCTAGCGTTCCTAGGTCAGTAGCAACATCGTGACATACTCCGTTGCTGTCAAATTAGCCTGCGTGCTGGCACCATTATATGTGAACCCATCTGCGCATGGGGTTAAAAATCCAACCCTTCGGGGACATGTATTGATTCTCATGAATAAATATTTTACATAGCCAAATGCCTCGTCATCTAATTAGTGACGCGCATGAATGGATTAACGAGATTCCCACTGTCCCTACCCACTATCTAGCGAAACCGCTGCCAAGGGAACGGGCTTGGAAAAATTAGCGGGGAAAGAAGACGGGTAAACGGCGGAAGTAACTATGACTCTGCAACTTCCATTTTTCAATAACGCAACTCCCACAATTTAGATCGTCAAAATTCACTAATAGGCATTAATTGTGGTTCAGCAAGGTTCCACAAACTCCACCTGCATTTTTTTTCGAAATCCATTTTTCAAACCCCCAACTCCCGGGGTTGTTACCGTTCGATTCGAGAACTCCCGGTGTTGATGAACACCAGAACACCCACTGTATCCGCCCCCGACAGGTGAGCGGGATCGCGCAACTCCTCGCACCTGGAGGGCCAACTCCCTTCTTGTGCTTGAAGTGATCCCGCAACTCCGCGTCGGATTTAGGTCCTTGGCTTGGTCTCTCTACACCAGTGGAGTGGAAACTTCCTGCCTCAACTCCCGAGGCCAGGAAGACCCCCTGACGTCGAACCCCGCAACTCCCGGGCAGAAGCAATACCTTGCACTGCTCTTAATCGTGAAACCCAACACGATTCGGTAGTATGTCTTACCCCGAGGCTCCGACTCCATCTGATAGGTGGATGGACAGCCATTCCGCCGCCTCAAACAACAAGGCGGAAGCAAAGTCGAACGACGCAACACGTGGCGACACGAGGAGGAACAATACTGAGAATACCTCTCAGCGTATGCAAACGAGGATGGCTGAAAATGTTACCGCAACGGCTTCCAAGAACCATTCTGGAGGTTCGCCATCCCCAACATCACCCCATGGCAGAGGAGGCCGACCGGCCAACAATTGTCCCTGTGGTCGGTCATTCACTACACTCAAAGGCCTCCAAAACCACTCAAGACGATGTCCACAGGCCCCCCCGAAAAATCCACAGGGGGCCATCAACACCAACACCACAGACTGGCAACAGTGCAGCTTCTGTGACAGGGCTTTTCAAACCTACCCTGGCATGAGGCTGCACACCAAAAAGGCCCACCCGGTGGAGTATAACCGCCAATTGGCAGAAAGCGCACCGCACTCGGAGGCGGAAATCATGATAACGTTAGCAAATATAGAGGCTAACCTGACCCCCGAGAAAAGGTACTTCTTAAAAGACATGGTGGCGGCAACGGGGCTGACAAAACATCAGATCCGTCATCGAAGGGATAAGCCGTTATATAAGGAGTACCTAGCCCTGGTGAAAGAAGAAGCACGCGCACGACTAGGAGCGCAGACCGCTGCCACAACGGAGGACATGAGCAGACTTCCACAAGCTAGTTCTCCAGTCAGCAAAAGCAGCCATGCTCCGAAAAGTCAGAAGTTCAGCCCAAAGCGAGCTATCGGCTATGGACTACGGAAGTTCCGAAATCTCATTGGTAGCAGGGGTACCGAGGAAGGAGTAGACGCGCCACAGAGGCAAAACTAAACAAATGCCATCTGTGGACCACAGTACGTCTCCACACCTCCATCTGCTGAACGAAGAACTTCCGTTGGGCGACTCACCACGAACAAAACAACAGAGTCGCCCGCAGCGGCGCGTTTAGCCAATTCAGCGATTGTCATCCACGCATCCCAAGAGGCTGGGCCTTCAGGAACCGCCCAACCAGCTAGAAGGAACGCCCAAGAAGATTCGGACATAGACAAAGACTGCTAGTGTGAGTGACAGTGCCGTGCAATTCAATGTTGTAAACTCTAATATTGTAACTGACGCGGACAGAGATACTAATCAACTGGCACAATCGCGGGTTACTTTGGGAGGCTCGTTGCGAGAGAGCTTGCTGGACGCGAAATACACCGAGCTTCCGGAGGAAGTTAAATCCTTGATAGACCTGGCACTACAAGGTCGCAACGACCCTCTAACGAAGGCTCTCGACGACTTCATAGCGTCGCGGACCAAGTCTGCCAGAAGACAAAGGAGCACCCGCCGGCCAGCTGCGAATAACGCCCCAAGACAAGGGGGCGAATACAACTACGGCCGTTTGCCGCTACGTAGTCTGGTTCCGGAAAACAAGTCTGATGACGAACCAGATCTCGCTAGCCCTCAAACTTGTTTCCTTCTCGAGCGTGACGATCTGTTAGCTGAGATGGCAGCTTCTCAATAAGACTGTCCTGAAGTAAAGGATGCCATCGGTGAATGGGAAATGCTAAGGTCGTTATCTCCGGAGGAAAGACAACGTCTTGAGCCATGGGAAAGTTGCCTTTGGGATTCATTTGAGGTCAAATATGGTCTGTGAAAATAACTATCCATGGAAAATAGTCAAGCCAGACAGCTACTAGTTCCAAAACACAAGCTTGACCGACTACTCCATCGATTCCACGGCCACGAGGATGCTTGTCAGCCTGGGGCACTGGAAACGTACAAATCTGCAACTAGACTGTACTACTCGACAGGTCTAATGGACTTGATGAAACGCTTCGTACGCGCAACCAGCCGCATCCCAGATGCCGACTCTCCCTCAAGAACCTTTCCAGGTCATAAGTATCGACCCCATGTGGCCTTACCCAAAAACCCAGGCCGGAAATATGGTCCTGTTTGTGGGAACTTGCATCGCAAGTAAATGGGTAGAGGCCGAGCCCAGGCCGGATGCAGTGTCAAAAACAGCCACCAGTTTTCTGCATAGCATATGCACAAGGTGAGGATACTGAAAAGAGGTCATCAAATATGGTTCAAGCACTTTTCAGGATCCACCTCGAAAAAAACATCATTGAGCACCGGATCTCATCAGCACCAAAGAGCGAACCCGGTTGGGAAACGAAATGCAGAGCTGAAAAAGAGCAATACGTGCAAGAGTACTGGGAAAGACACCTGAGCAGTATACTCTTCGCACTTCGAAATAGGACGAATCTCACCACGGGAATTACCCCTACCGAGTACGTCACTAGATACACCCTATGTAGGCCTGGTGAATGGAAATATCCAAATTTTCAGTTCAAGCGTGCCCACAGGACTGCCAAAATTCGGCAAAAGCGCCGAAAACAAATTAATAGTATATGCCAGAAATTTGTTCCCGCACGCCACTGACACCCCAGCTGTCTCATTCAAGCCTAGAGACCAGGTCATGAACGGCGAACAACGAAATGAACTATTTGCAAAAAACTGGACGAGTATTTATTTCACTGATTATTTTTATTTTCATTTTATTTCATGGTTTTGAGTGATACCATAATAATAATTTTAGTGGGGAGTTTTTGTTTTGAAAAAAACAGTTACGGGTAGAATACCTTGAGACAGGAACACCAAAGACCAAAGTATTATTCGAAAACAACCCTACCTGCTTTAAGATAACCTAACTTTTCATCTTTCAAATATGATCGATCATACAACATGAAAACTTCGTCTATCTTTGTCGGATCCATGCAAACTAGCAATACAGTTTGTTTAGACAATAAAATTCTGTTTGTCTCTGTCTAACATATCTGAAACTTCTTTAAAAATATTCACAAATGTCTGTCGTTTGTCTTTTCTACAGACTAAAATGATGACGTAATCGTCATCTTTCGAGATTTCGACTTTATCATTGTAGTAACCGTTTGTCTCCTAAGAGAAACCTTTTTGACAATTCAACGAATTTAAGTCGCATAGAAACAGTATTTACACTTGTACCACTGGTGGTCAACTCCGGCTGTTGACAAAACATCAGGTGGACAACCGATGGTACAGGTCGTCGTCAATGGGTCAAAAAATCGGATTAACAAAATTTCTTCATAGCAGCCGCTGTGTTCTGGCATTTAGTCTTTTACAAAGTGAATCCAGGTGTACAAAAAACGACAACAAAATACGGCTTTGATTGTCACCTGTCAATAGGGGGAATTTTGAAATGTTACTAAATAAGAAAAAGAATTTACTATTCTCTTATGTCTCTTAAACAAAATATAACGTCCTAAAGATTCAAATTTCATCACTATACACCATTCGTAATCAACTGACAAAATTTTTAGGTAAAAATTTATTAATCTCCCATGCGTGTCCGGCCAATAAAACCACATGCACTGACATAATCTTCTTTAGTGTAAACGTTTCAATCACAAATGTGACCTTCAGTAGAATGGCAATACGGTATATTTTATTTCTGTCTTCATTATCCATTTGACGTCACGCGAAACCAGAAGAGTCCAAATGCGAATTAATTGGCCAGACAAGCATGGGGGATTATCGACATTTAGACCACATGATAAGTGTCAGATGTTATACAATAATTTATCGTTTTTCCTACTCTGTTTAGCTGGAAAATCACAATTGATAAAAAGTGCTATAATAAAACAAAAATGTTATAAAACCTCCCAATTACAATTATATTTTAATAAATAAAAGCTTACTTCTATGTTTGCAAGAAGGTGGTAACAAACCTATTTTAAGGTGTTCAAGCGGTGTCTGTTGAAAAAGATGCTGATATTATCCAGATCGAATTACTGTGCTTGTCTTTGATGCAACTTTTAGTATAAAACCTGAAAACGATAAAATACAGATTACCTAGTAATTAATTGTTCACTTTATTGGGCAAACTCTACGTAACACCGTTTCATAGGGAACGATGATGAAAGGGAATGATAAAACGATACTTAATAGTAAATAGAGCTTTGAGAAACGTCCAAATTAAACGTTTGATTTGTACGATTCAAATGTTGCTTCAAGTATGGGCTAAATTAATGGTCGGGAGTTCGTTAAAGAGTTGTGAGAAATTTGACAGAAATGTGCCCAGGTCTAAAGTTTGTACATGGAAAGCCGCGCCATAGTCAGTCACAAGGTAGCAAAGAACGTGCCAATGAAGATGACGAAAGAATTGCTCATGGTGTGGATGACCGATGAAAACAGTCAAAAAGATTCTAGTGAAAAATAATGAAAAATGGAATTAAAATATCGCCGTACCAAGCAATGTTTGGTTGTGATGTTAAAATTGGCTTAAAGACATCAGTTCTGTCTCTCGAAGCGATCGAAACGATCGGAAATGAGGATGATCTGGAGAAATTTCTTAAGCAGTTGAAAAATAACAGGTTTTAGTTATAACACATATAATAAGTAGAATAAATTCAAACAATTTAAAAATAGCCAACAATTTTAGATTCCCGAATCTTTCAAAAAGTGTCGCAGTTTTATTGCACTGTTCGGAAATTTACGATAAACAGAAAAGTCACCACTGGACACCTAAGCCAAACGCTTGTGATGACACCACAACCAAGAAGTTGAATTTTCCAACACACGCAATGATGAAAGATCGCCTATTACTGGAAACTCATGAAAAACAAATACAGAAAAGGCTGATTAGAAAGTCAAATATGACACTGTCGTAAATTGTAGATCATTGCAAGACTACAGAAATGTCCAATCAGCATAAAAAAGGAGAAACAGTAGAGCAAGTCAGCTTCGTAAAGCAATGCAGGAAATGTGGCAGAGAGCATGCGAAAAAGTTCGGGATTTAACAGAACTTGGCCAAATTTCAGAGGAAAAATCATTTCGCCAAGACGTGCCACTTCGAAGAAAGGAAGCAAGAATTGAGCATGAATGAATGGATGAATCTTGAAATTAGAGGCATTCCGGCCACCATAAGGAGTACCTCTACAATCCTTAGATCACACGCCTCGCCCTTTTAGCGAAGTTGAGAATCGCCTTGAGTTCAAGCTCCTTGACGTCCTGAGGGTCCAAAGTAATGGACCCCAGTATAGTCTGCCTATAGTAGCTCAGAGCTTCACAGCGACACAAAACGTGCGTCGAGATCTCTTCCTCTACTCCGCAGCGTTCGCACAAGGGATCCTCAGCCACCCCCATCACGTGCAGGTGCCGGCTTAACGTGTTATGGCCAGACAAAAGTCCCACCAGCAACCTTAGGTTGGCTCTATCCAGAGATAGGCAGAAGCGTCCATCCTTAGCACAGGGCCCTTCAATGAGTTCCCGTGCCTGGCGGAGATGTCTAGAGATACTTCTCCATTTCTGAGAGTGTTGTATTGCAACCCACGTCTCCATTTTCCTCCTAGCTTTATGCGCGGTCACTCCTAGAGCTGGCTCAGGACCAACGAGCTTGCTGGCTGGTCCTGTCTTCGCCAGAGTGTCCGCCGTCTCATTGCCCCTTATCCCAGCGTGCCCCGGTACCCATATCAACGATACCGGATGCCTCGCTGCGAGGCAATCCAGAGCCTCCCTGCATTGCAATACAAGACTCGAAGTAATCTTACAGGCACTTGCACTTATACTTGCAGCCTGGCTGTCGGATAAGATTGTTATTCTTCTCCTAGGCCCACCCTCCTCCAGAATGTGAGATACACAAGCCAGAATCGCAAAGATTTCCGCCTGGAAAATAGTGGTGTATCCACCGAGAGGCAGAGATAGCCTAGTTCTAGGCCCAGAGACCCCAGCACCTGAGCCCTCTTCGGTGACCGAGCCGTCCGTGTACCAGACCTGCCCGCTCACTTCGGGCATCCCACTCCTCCCTCGTTGGATACTCCACAATAAACTTGCGGTTGAAGCGATATTTAGGGGTAATACGATCACCCCTGCTTAGAAGGACGGGGTTATCCCTTTCTAATTCGACTAAGATGGCAGTATGCCCCTTAACCGGATTCAAGAAAGTCCAGCTGCCCTGACTCCACAGTCGATGAGCGACTACTCTCGCTTCACCGCGGATCACCAGATCCAACAGTGGGAGATCCAACATAGTTTCCATTGCACTCAATGGCGTTGTTCGCACTACGCTTGTAATACTAATACAGGCCAAACGCTGAATTTGATTGAGTTTGGCCTTTGTTGTCTCAGTTCTAATGCAAGGCCACCAGACCAGGGGGCCGTACAAGAGAGATGGACGTACTATCGTCGTGTAGAGCCAGTATACCATTTTGGGTTTAAGCCCCCACCTTACCCCGACAGCACGTCTACAAGCCCACATCAAATTGCGAGCCTTGCTAACCATGTATTTCACATGCTCTCTCCAGTTCAGTTTGCAGTCCAGGATAATTCCCAGATATTTCACTGTCTGGGACAAAACTAGTCTAGTCCCAAAGAAGGTCGGCATGACCAGCACGTCAAGCCTGATGAAAGAGTGATTAATGGTTCTTCAAGTTCTTTGCACGCTAATATCCAAGTATTCAAGACCTTTATCAGATTTATTTTAGATACTGGAGTAGAATCCAAAAAACAATAAAACCTACAAATGTCTTTATAATTTCGTATGAAAATTTTAAATCAAAAGCTCATTGAAATTTAGCTTCAAAGGTATAAACAGAAGTGTAAGCTTTTTAATATCAGATGTTGTGTCAGAGCCAATTAGGGGGTTAGGAGAGTGTTTAGAAAGTTATATATATATAATGGATATTCTAAAAGATGTGGCACAAAATGTATTGGCTTTAATTTTAACGAGCACAAAATAATATCAAACGAAGGTTTGTTTACTTTACTGTCAGTTGACATTTATTTGTTTTAAAGTTTTTGCTTTAAGATCTATAGAAATGAGAAAAAGTATCTACAAGTTGGTTGGGCGGGTATCCAAACTTGAAATCTGTCGAATACTCCAGAATGAAAACATTTCACGCAAAACCATTTATCGAACAATAGATAATACTATGTCTGAATCTCCCAAAAAGTGGAAGACCACGTGATTTACTGCACAGAGATCAGAGAGATTGGCGAGAAGTACAAAAAATCAGGTTGGAACGTCAACAAGGAGACTGGCTCGTGAATACAGATCTTCTAAGAGGACGACATCGTTGGAATTGAGAAGTAATGGTCTTAAATATCGAAAGAGACTAAAGTGCCTCAAATACTCTCAAGCGCAACTCCTTCGTGTACCGAGATGCTGTCGTCAACTGCGACGGGTACTCTTTGCCAATGGAAAAAACATTATTTTAGATGACGGAATATATTTCACTTTAAGGAATTCTGAAAAGAAGGGAAACGACGGATTTTATACCGACAACGCCCTGACAATGTTACATACAAACATAAAGCGAAATGTGCAGATAAAATCCTTGTCTGGTGCGAAATTTCTAGCAGGGGTGTATCCCAACCTTTTCTGGGAAGAATGAGGGGTGAAGCATTGAATAGTCAGTCATAAATTAATATTTTGTGCCAAAACTGTTAGGACATACGTTATTAGAAGGCTTAGGTTGTTTGCCAGATACTGTTGATATTAAGCTAGGGTCAAAGCCATTCCACTAATACAGGCAGAAAGAAATGTACCATTAGCCCTGCACAATAAACTAGAAGAAATTTTGAATTACAGGTGGGTTGATTTATGAATGCTAATTGAAAAGTCTGATGGTTCACTTCGCATGTGCCTTCATTCAAAGTATATTTGCAGAGAATATTATTTAATACCAAATCTGATGATATTTTAAGTAGATTAAAGAATAAAACTGCATTCTCAGTAATGAGATGAAAAATGGGTTTTGGTAACTGAAATTGCCGGAAAAAAGTGCCAACTTGAGAACATTTAATACACCCTTTGGAATATTTAGGTTCAACACGAGGCTTGATCAGTTGAAACCCATCTTTGGCCAGGCTAGCCTTGGAAACAATTCTAATCACCTAACTGACGTTTAGTTGTATTTAACTGCGATTTTAAGTATTGTGGCCTAAAAATGGCGGTTGTTGTTAACAATCCGTCCAAATGTCGTCATTCATTTTTTTGTGAGCTGAAGGTTTGCAACCATTGCAAATTCATACGCGAATGCAAGCAGTGCATGAAAACGCATGTCTTGCGAATCCTGCTATCAAGGAATGGTGTCGAAAATTTAGAAAGAAGACGAATGATAAGCCGCGACCAGGTGCATCAACAGACAGGAATGTGGCATGTGTGGAAGGCATGCTTAAAGAAAATCTTCGAATTTCAAGCAGCGACGAATCTTGGTGTCATTGTTTTGAACCATCCGGTGAGCTGCGATGCAATGGAAACATGCAAATTCTCCGCCACCGAAGATGTTTACAGTTTAACCTTTTGCAGGAAGGTCATGGTAAATTTCCTTGTTCATAGAGTTTAAAGAACCTACAGTCCATATCAATGCAACCTGTAAAATGAAACTTTGAACAATCTCCATCAAGCAACGAGACGAAAACGTCCAGGGAAGCTCTCACGTGGTGTCATTCTTCTGCACGACAATGATCGGTCTCATGTTGCCAGAGTAGAGAAAGAAAATCTACAGTGGAGGAAATGGGGGATATTAGAGGATCCCGATTTATCGCCATGCGATTTTCACATCTCTGAGCCACTGAAAAATGCTTTAAAAGGTATAAGCATTTTCAGTCGGACGCAGACGTACAAAATGGCAAGCAGCAGTCACAAGAATTCTTTAAGCAGGGTATACATCGATTAGTGAAACAATGGGACATGTGCCTTAATTGTAGTGGTAATTATTTGTAGATATACCGGATGTCTGCGAAAGGTTGGGAAATCTCGAAACTGGAGATACTTCAGACCAAAATCTGTGAATTGGCCTAAAAATACCTTAGTCCAACTCAACGGGTCCTATTAAATATTGTCCAAACATTCCTGCCCATACATTAATTTGAAATTGTACTTGGTGGCGGGTTTGTATGTATTATTGCATGAGCATTTTCGTCTGCATCAATGTGAAGATTATGCGAGTTAATGGGTCCATCCCTTCCAAATCCTGCTTCGTTCGAAAATAATATTATCGAAGTAAAACCATTGTCGTGGTTAAACGTCCTTAAGAGCCATGTACAAGATTCTACCCTTGCGGGTTCATCATGCGCGCTTAAACTATGTACTCTTTGCAGATGATATGGATGGAGCAGTTGCATTTGAAAGATGAAACATTTGGAAACTTGAAATTCTCGAGGTACATTCCTAACTCCAACTGTAGGATTTTCAAAGACATCAAATTCACGTACGGTTCTGGGCCCCGCTAAAAATCGATAATAACATTGTAACTTTGACACCCTGTATCTCGCAAACTATCAACTTTTGGTCTAAGGTATGATTAGGTCAATTCACATATTTTGGTCTGTCGTATCTTCAGTTTCGAGATTTCCCAACCTATCGCAGACATATATTATATGACATATAAAATGCAACACCCAGAATTGTTTATTTAATTTTGAAAAAAGCTTGTAAACATATTTGCTATCATGAAAGTATACGCCGATAAAATATTAAAGGCATTCCGAGCCGTACTTTTTCGTAAACGCGCTTTTTTATCATATCAGGATCCGAACAATATGAACTTGTTGTTTCATTGCATTATCCACTTTCAGAGTTAGATTGGGGTGTATAATTGGGTTACGTGAAGCCGGATTTTCTTTAGAGAAATCGCTAATCGGGTGGACAGAAACGAAGCTACTGTAATGAGATGTTGCCGAGCGTGGTTCCAAGAAGGCCGAAACCGACGAGTTCGAGGTACTGGACGTCAAAGACGAACAACAGAGTGACATTTGTGGCAACTGACACTTAAAGATCGATTTTCCTCATTAAGGGCAGTTGCGAACCAGTGGTCGGAAGGGCAATAACAATGAGGACAGTTTATCGCCGAATATGGCCTTTTTGACTGTTTTCTTACCGTCCCCATCATGTACTACCTCTGACCTCACAGCATCGTCGGCAACGATTGGAATGCAATAGGGAGAGACATAAATCGAATATGGAATGAAACTCAGTCGTGTTCAGCGATGAGTCCAAATTCTGTTTGGGCACACTTGATGGCCGTGCAAGAGTATGGATTGAGCGAGATATTCCATCGAAAGGCACATTTATCGCTTTGTGGGTGTTATGGTATGGAGCGCCATTGCTAACGGCAGCAGGTCACGATTAGTGTTCATTCGATGTAGCATGACTGCCCAGCGCTATATCCACGAAGTTTTACAATCACATCCGTTTACATTTTTCGGAACATTGCAAGATCCACTTTTTTAGCAGGACAATGCGCGACCTCATGTCGCACGTATTAGTTTAGACTTTTTAGAAGCGTCCTGAATAAATCTGCTTCAGTGGCCTCTCCAGATCCCTCCCCCATCGAATATGCAAGGGACATGATAGACAGACATAATAGATTTCAGGAAGCCAAATTCAGATAGCATGAGATACAATATACCAAAAAGACATCAATCACATAATCCAATCAATGCCGCGACCACTTAACGAATGTGCAGCGAACAGAGGAGCTTCAACACATTAATAACATCAAGGCGGAATATCTCAGCTATTTTTCGAAATTTCGCATTAATATTTGAATCACTTTCTATTTATCAGTAGACCTAAAACTTGTAAAAGTATGCTCAAAATTACAGCGCTCCTAGTCGGTGTTGCATTTTCTATGTCATTTAGTTTATTTGCCAATACATTTTTTATGGACCAAAGGTGACTTTCAATTGAACAAACCTCGTATAAGGGGAAACGTGTATAAGCATGTTGAAACATGTCCTCAAATTGCAGAGAGAGTGGCTGTGGACACCCACGATGAACAACGAAGCGGGTGGCCGTCGATCTCCGAGGAAGTTGTGGCGAAGAATGAGCAAATTTCGCTCGAAGATCTTCCAGAACAGCCGGTTGAAATTCCTGAGGCAACTACCAAGTTTTTGAATGGGCTAGCGGCGAACTTCCTTAAGGCGAGAGTGCAAATGTGGATTGATGACGACTATGGAGAAAAATAGCTTAAAGACCGACGTGTCTAATGGTGAATCCGTTTTTCAAATGAAAAATGCCTGATACTTGAAAAAAATGTGGGAACCTTGTTTTTGAAATAACCCTCGTAATTAACAGAGATTTGTGTCTGCCATCTGTGCTACACGAGCGGCTTTTATCGAAGGCTGGGCAAGCAGTCTTGTCAGCTGAAATAGGTTTTAAGCCGATACAGTTAAAAAATTCATGTTTTAAAAGGGGCATTTGTAGTTAACATTTTCACTATAACACCGTTTCAATTTCCTCATGAGTTCCAATGGATGATCTTTCTTTATGAAAGTTGGCTAGTATTTATTTCTTTCAGCCTTTATAACTAACAGCATTTATCATCTTTTTTCGTAACTTCGGGTGTTATTTAAGTACGTGGACAAACGTCAAAAGTATCAAACGTTTTTTTTAAAACCAGTTTCCTTAATGTATTAATGAACTTTCAGTCGATTTTGTTCAAATTTAGCAGTGGTATTAAGGGTAATAAGAAGCCAAATTAGCCCCAATTAGATTGACATTATTAAATCCGGTGGGGTCCCGAAAAACATCGTAACCATCATCTTAGAAAAAAAATTTGTGCGCCCTGACTTTTTTCAATTGTTCTAAGCGGCTAAGAATACAACTTATTGGGTCTTGGGTTTCTTTCATATTATCTCAGTTCGTTTGCGAGATAAAAAATAAAAAGCACTTTATTGCATGTTTTTGATAATTAAGATACACGAAAGTCGTCTTTCGAATGTTACTGCTCAGATTATACCTGCTGACGATAAAACAAATAAACATAAAATATTTACATAGCGCTGGAAATTAAAAAAAAAAATAGACCGGGAAAACGTTTTTTTTTAAAACTAGGTACACTTAAACTTTTGTTTCAATAAAAACACATAGTTATAATAGTTGCTGAAAATGCCCTCATCGCAAGCATTAGCTAGGCTTAATATCAATTGTCGAAGTCGTAAATAAAATACGAGATAGAAATTTCATAAACCTGTTGTTGCAAAAGCAAAGAACAATAAACGACTGGTTGTAGAAAATTATTATTAATAATTTTTAGTGATTGGGCCTTGCAACAGCTTTTATCGAAAAATTGTGTTGAGCGATGAGGCTCACTTTTGGCTAAATGGATATGTTAACAAGCAAAATTGCCACATCTGGTGTGATAAGGCTATACAGGAATTGCCCATGCATCCAGAAAAAACATCAGTTTGGTGTGGTTTATGGGCTGGTGGAATTATCGGGCCGTTTTTCTTTACACACATTGGATGATCTGATTTGGTTGACATGTGGTTTCAACAAGACGGCGTCACATGCCACACAGCACGTGAAACAATGGACATTTTAAAAAGTAAATGACAAGAACCAGTTTATCGATTCCAATATGGATTTTGAAAACATAATGCATTTTTAGCTTTTTATTCAATATTTCAAAAAAGGCTCTTAAAAAATCACCCGTTACAATTATTTACCAGAATCTGTTAAACTCTTAAAAAATCACCTTAAGAGGATGCTCTTATCTAACCCTTTCTACAGCATAGATGAGTTCCTTGTGGTTCTGAACGACCTGAAATAATTCAATTGTAAGGAGGTCCATTAACTTGGCATTCACATGCATGTTTTAAATTTTCTATATTCAGTTTGTTTGTTGTTCTTTTAGTTTGTTTTTTATTTCATCTTTACTTTTGAAATATTCCGTGTTACACATGTGACGTGTTCCTCTCTATACTTATGTATAGTGTTCGGACCTAATAAAAGAATTTGAATATGATGTTTTCTTATGTTAAACCAAGTAATATACATATAAAGAAACTCAAAAGACAAAAAAGTTGTATTTTTAGCTGCTCAATCCGAAAAAATAGAATAATATAATCACCTCCTGAAGTTTGGCCACGTGCTTAAATAACACATTCTATAACGTTCTGTTTACGGTGGTGTTCCGACTTATTTCTTCTATCTCATTCATACACTCACACCTAGTTCGATAGGATCATCGGGATCCTCTAATACCAGTTAACGAGTTTTCAAGGAATGATGAACTAGTTCACTTAATTCAATCGTAAAAAATTGTTCGATGAAACTAGTTCGTTCGCAAACTGGTACGTAGGCTTATTTTCGCGCAGGCACGACTTTCAATTATATGGAATATGTTAATCAATGACTACATAACAAGATCTTAAACTATCTACCTCATATAACAGCCAATTTCTGTCTCCGTTCGTGACGTCGTCGTACGAACAGCGTGTCCTCACAAGCACCAGGGGCAGCTGGTCAGACCCGCCTCGTTAATGGGCGGTGGTCATCGGCCCCCGGTGGGCGTGTCTTCTTGGCTCCGCCTACGCGCTCCGACCATCGAATTCCTCCGCTCCGCCCCCTCGTTGTCGTCGTCCTCGCTGAGCCGCGAAGAGGAGCCGTCCGCGTTGCAGAGTCGACACCGGCTGCACGCGATACACGGCGCAGCTAACAACAGGAGCGGCGAAGCGACCAGAAGCAGGATGCCGAAGCTGGCGAAGATGCCGACCACTTGCGTGCGATGCCACAGAACGGAGGCGCGGGAGTGACCGAGCTTGTTTTTGCACGGGCCGCGGTCGTAGTGCCGCAGAAGGAAGTCGTCCTGTAAAAATACGAGAGACATTGTAATAAATTGTTTTAACCAAATTCATATATCGATTGCTTCGGGCGGAAAGAGTTATCGAGTTGCGGTATTCGGGAGGTTCTTCAACAACTCTTTGAGAAAACGTACAGGGTTCGATCGGTATATTTCTTTTATTTATCAACTGATACAGGGTGAGCAAAAGTAAGTCATGTTTTTTTTAGCAAAGTTTGGGGCTATGTCATTCCAATAGTTCATAATAAGTAATAAAATGTTGAAAAGCTACAAACGTTTTAAAATTACTCTTTTTAAATGTATAATTTTCTGTTTTTTTACTAACTTATTCGATAAAAAATGCAATTTTCTGTAAAAAATCTCCTAGTAATGAAATGTGCAAATTATGTAAATAATATCTCTATCTAACAAGCTTTCATTTGAGGTATTAAGCGTTCAATTATCAGAAGTACATGCAGAGAAACAACAATGACACCCACAGAGGCTGGATTTTTAAGGAATTTGTATTACCTGTTTGAACAAGTCGTTACTGTCCTCAAAGGACTCGCATGCCATGATTGTTTTATCTTAGTGGAGGAGTGAGAGAGAGAGAGAGAGCTGTTATTATTCGTCATTGTAGTTACGCGATCGCCGCACGCCGAGAATTAGGTTTAGCTGGTATCTACTACTGCGTACGTGCACACGTTTTACGCACGATTATTATTTTCGAGTTTCCCAGTTCATTTCGAGTGTTTTTTTTATCATCACGGCAGACGCAGAAGATCCGCCAGGACCTCGCCATAGCGAGCAAGGGCAAACTTTTACAAATGAATAATACGCAGACATAATGTTCTGTTATGGACTTTGTAACGGCGGTTCTGCAGCTGCCCGCCGTGAATATCGGCAACGTTTCCCAAATCGCCGAACACCTCATGTTACTGTGTTTGACTCTGTGTATCGGCGCATCCGCCAAACCGGACGTGTTCAAAGGCAACATAGTGATGCTGGTTGACCCCGAGTCTATCCTCCTGAAGATGAAGAGGAAATCCTTCGTGTGTTTCAGGAAGACCCTACACTACGTCTACGCGCATTGTGGCTGCTCAGTTGGGTATATCACAATACAAAGTATGGTTTACTGTGCATACTGCAAGATTATACCCTTATCACTACACGCCTGTGCATGTGATTGAAGAGGGCGATCCTGCAAGACGATTAGATTTCGGCAGGTAGATATTACATACAGATACAGAAGATCCAGACTATTTTAAGAAAATTCTGTGGACCGATTAATCGAAGTTTGATAAGGACAGGATCACTAACTACCATAATGCTCATTACTGGGCTGATAAAGAAGCTTTAAACCCCCGAAAAATAAGACCGACGGGGTCTCAGAGCCGGTTTTCAGTCAATGTGTGGATGGGCATCATTGATGGATATTTAATTGGACCTTATTTTCTGCCCGCCAATTGAAATGGCGAAGTGTATGAAGAGTTCTTGAAAAATCACTTGTTTCCATTAATGGAAGACGTCCGATTGGCGACGAGACAAAATATGCGGTTCCAGCACGACGGCTGTCCCGCACACTACAGTAGATTAGTACGGGCGTATTTAGACTCTAAATTTACAAATCAATGGATTGGCAGAGGCGGGTCCATTGCCTGGCCAGCAAGAAGCCCAGATCTCACACCGATGGATTACTATCTGTAGGGACATATGAAAAGCCTGGTGGACGATGTTTCGCACGTACCAACGCGCGATGAATTAATTACAAGGATAATCAATGCAGCTGACCAAATAAAATGCCGCTTAACCAAAAATGAATTACGTAAGAGAATGCGGGCGTGTATTCGTAACAGGGGATTACAATTTGAGCAGAATCTGTAAAATACTAAAGGAAATATAATTAAATAAAACTGTAATTAAAATAAAAGCCTTTTAGTTATCCTACGTAATTATCGTTCGTACAACTTTACTCATCTTTTTTTTAATTTTATGTCTTTGTAGTTGAGTTAGTTGGAACTTTTATACCTCAAATGAAAGCTTGTTAGATAGAGATATTATTTACATAATTTGCACATTTTATTACTAGGAGATTTTTTACAGAAAATTGTATTTTTATCGAATAAGTTAGTAAAAAAATAAGAAAATCATACATTTCAAAAGCGTAATTTTAAAACTTTTGTAAGTGTTCAACATTTTATTACTTATTATGAACTACTGGAATGTCCGCTATGCGACGATAAGAAAAAACTCAAAATCAAACATGTAGTATAGGGAGTATTCCAGTGGCGTAACAACAAAAGCATTTTTCGGTTTGGTAAGAAGTGCTATTAATTTAAAAAAAAATATATTTTTCAAAATGCTATGATGTTGGCCAACACTGCTTTCCATATTTTATCTATATTTTTTTATATTTGTCATTCAGCATTGGCGTACGCGTCTTCAGTGAAGATGTTTTCCAGGTAATTGACTCTATTAAATTTTAAACTACATCAAAGAATTTATTGATTAACATTAACAAAATGTAACATTTTAGAAAACAAAAATCTGAAGACCAGTTAAATACCCAAATTATTTATTCATGACAAAAACGAACTTTTTACAAACAGCAACAGTTATTTTAAACAATATTGTTAGTACCTTGAAGGGTCACCCATCGATCACAGCCTACGATACTTTCCAGAAGGTAACAAATAAATTCTCGGGATACATTTTCCCACTCTTCCTGAATAGCCCCAGACAGCTCCTCCATTGTTGAGGAGCATTTTGTCTTGATGCTCAATGATGTTTAGCTAGATCATTCACTAAAGGACCTTGATCTTATACAATTCTCTCGGGCTTTTTAAGAAAATAAAATTATACTATTAAGTTTACAGTCAATATTATTGTTATTGAGCAATTGCATGTTTGAGGTGTAGGTAGTGAGGATGAAACCGGAGAAAAGTCATAGAAATGTCCCGAAAACCATTTATTGCGGGAAGTTAAAAATTCGATAATCTAAGTTATAGCCAACTTTCGAAAAATATGAGTTCTCTTTTTTTAGGATATTCCAAAGATCAAAAAGATGCATACAGGTAAAAAATTGACAAGATCTGAAATTGGGGATCCGACAAGGAGTTGGTGAAGAACCTCCCGAATAGCGCAACTTGATATCTCTTTCCGTTCCGAAAATTTCGGATTTGAATTTGGGTAGGATTTTCCATGTTGTAAAGCAATTGTCCACCAGTTTAGATGTAAGAGTCAAACAAAAAATGGCGTCAAGTAGATTGACTGTATACTTCATACGCCTTCTTTGGAAGTTTCGGAGAAAAATGATGTGTTACGTCGTTCCAAAAGGCGGAATCTAATCGTGACTAGGGACGCTCACTTAGGTACGCCGAATCTTCAAACTGTATAAGATAATTTATATATTACATATTTATCTTTCCTTGACATATGTAGGAAAAATACAGGGTTTCAAAGTTGAGTCATTTATTTTAACTGTTTTGTAGGAGTCGTCAAAAGAAGTTTATATACCAACAATCGCCTATATAAAAGTTGCATGTTCAATTATATTCTGGAAAAAGTTGAACACCTTGTAACTAAAAATTGGTGAAACCTCCACAGACAGCTAACCGAAAAAAATAGCCGTAAAAATCATTATGTGTCTAGTATTAAAAAAAAAGCTTATAAAAAATTAAATCCAAACTTGCACAAATATACAGGGTGACATTTTTGAGAAAAACTACAATTTGCGTTTTTGACCACCGTGGATGAGTAAAAATTAAAATTCGAAAAAGTAGCAAATAAGATAAAAGCTGAGGTGTGTACGTTTTGTTTGATACAAAATTCATCACTCCAAATTTCAAAATGGCGGATTGAGGGGTTGCCAAAGTGGACGGTTTTTCTGGACGAAACACCTTACATCTCAGTAGCTAATTACTAAAACTCCATACTATGTTATATCAATCTTCTTCGTTTGAATTGGTTTATCCAAATAAGCAATAAAATTTGAGGCATTCCATTAAAAAAATCACAACTTTGATATGTAGCTCAAAATTGGGACACCCTGTATAATTGCCAATATTTTAGAAATGTGCCTACAAATGTCATGTATAACATGCCATAAATAGATTTTCCGAAAATGTATTGTTTTATGAGTAATATTCCGTCCACACATGGATAGGCCACCCTGTATATAATAATAATAATATTTATTACCCTCATTAAACAGTATAGACAAGGTTTACAAACAAAAAAGCCTTAAGAGGATAAAGGGTTACATCAGCTTGCCCCTTAAAGAAGCAGCTGCTAGAGAAAAAAAAACAAACAAATTCAAACAATTCTATAGTAATGCAAATGGCCATTATGACATTGATAATTAATAATGTTTTAATCTTAATTTAAATATTCCTGATATTTTACAAACTGTTGAAAAATCATCTTCTACCAAATCATTTTGAAAATTTTATTGTATTGAACAATGAGTGCCACAATTATTCTACTAGAGGAAGTAGGGAAATGGAAACTTAGAGAGAGAAGAGAAAGCGAGGGGAAAGAGAAGAAGAGAAAAGGGAGAGCACGAGATGTGTTTTCTATGATATCTGAGACAGTAAATCACTTTTAAGGTTTCTCTTAAACGGAGCTACCGAGAGAAAAATCTTTAATTTTGAATTTATTTACCAAAAAGGCAATTTGATATGAGAATGATTTCTTAAATGATTCTTAATTGTGTGATGGTATTGTAATCAAATTCAATGTTCTAATGTTTAGATTATGTACATCAGTCCGATAACTAATTTTTAAGTAAAGATACGGAGGGCTTTTATATGTTATAATCTTGTAAAAAAAGGAAGTAGAGTGCAAGGTACGCCTCTGAGACATATTCAACCATCCGAGTTCAGGTAGTTTGTGGGATACTCTTTGTCTATCCAGTCTCAGACAAGAATTCTGAGCTTTTTGAACCAGTTTTAGTTCCCGTTTTAGTTATCTGTTGAGTTGGTACCAAGTGACAACTGACAAATGAATGGGGGATTGAGTAGGAAGAATGAATTATCAAGAATGTGCTGCGAAGATGGTGTAGTAATACAAAAATATTGATTGCAGTACGAATGAACGCTTATTTTATAGAAAGTATAAACAAGATAGTGGAATCAATCGAAGATGGGGATCCAAATCTATGTCATGGGCAAGTTACTTGTAATTCTTATATGAGAAAATTCAAAACAATAAATATCAGCTATCTTTCAAAAGCTATTACAAGATTGAAATCGAATAGAAATCCTAGTAAATGGTTATGAAGGAATGTTTCAACATTATTGGAGAGAAGTTATTTTTGTTAGTGAATCACTGTTTAGTGTATGGAGAATTTCCTTCAAGATTAAAATGTTCTACAATTACTCCTGTTCCAAAAGCGAAAAATTCTGAGTTATATACAAACATGCGGCCAATTAATGTACTGCCAGATGTCGAGAAGCTCTTAGAAGCAATCATATAGGAACAAGTCATTAAATATATTGAAGAAATAAGACATTGACAAAATTTCAAGCAGGATTTAGAAAAAAGTTTTCTACTGAAACAGCAATTCAAATGGTAGTAGAAGAATGGAGGCGAAATATGGATGAAAAAAAGTGTACAGTAACATTGTTCTTGGATTTCAAGAGAGCATTTGAGACTATTGACAGGGAGAAATTGTTAACGAAATTGCATTGCTATGGATTTCAAGGTTCAGTATTCAACTTTTTACGAAATTATTCAATCAATAGAAGTCAAAGAACTAAAATTGGCAAAACATTCGGTAGGTGTGGCCCAGGGTAGCAACTTAGATCCATTACTATTTATTCTATATATTAACGATATTCCTGATATTTTACAATACTGCAAAATTCAACTATTTGCTGATGATACATTGATATATACAGGGTGTCCCAGAAGTCGACGTCAAGCCGAAACCGGGTGATAGGCAAAGTCATAACATCTATCAGAAAAATATTTAATAAATTTTTTTTGTTTTGAAAATTATAGGTCTTTGAAAAAAATATAGAAATTTCACACCCTACGGCAGTCTGTCAACTCCTGTTACTACAAATATTAACTCTTGTGGATTTTATTTTTACAATGTAATGATGATTAATGCATCTTCAAACTGGTGTCTCAACCTTACTGCCAACTTTTCTCGTTCAGGAAAAATTGCCACTTATTTCCCAACCAAGTATTCCAAAGTAAAACTTTGCTCAACTTTAACTGGCTGTACTGGAAAAAATGTAATACGAGAGTCTGGCGCATTTAATAAGGATTCCAAAATGGTATAACACTTGGAAGATTACTTGTTAACTTATGCACAATTTTTATTTGAAGAAAAACTGATGAAAATTTTTCAAAATTTCCTAATTAAACAGCGATTATGAAAACGCACAAGGACCCTTGAAGATAACTGTTTGCACAACTTTGGGCGTCAAAATGCTGCTAATGATGATTTACCTTTACAGCAAATGCTCAAACTGTTTTCCTTCAGCCGCAATACACGCTCGACATCTTCTTAAAAAAGATCGGGTTATTAAACGAGCGAATCCACGGTTATTAACAAACTCAGCTGCTTCCAATAGTCTTTGCCGTAGCTCAGCTACATTTGGAATCGGCTAGAAATACACTTTTTCTTTTACAGTTCCCCAGTAAAAAAATCTAAAGGATTCAAATCAGGTGATCAGGCTGGCCACGGTATTGTACCAGACCGCCCTATCCATCTGCCTGGAAAGTTTTGATCGATATACTCTCTCACTGAGAGTGCATAGTGCGCTGGGCAGCCATCATGCTGAAACCACATGTCCCTGTAAATACTCAGTGGCACGTCCACCAATAAACTTTGTACATGATTTTTCAAAATATCCAAATAAACTTCAGCAGTCAAAGTCTCTGGGAACTCAAACGGACCGATTATTTTACCATTTAAAATTCCTGTCCAATGGTTTATCTTGAAGCGATATTGAGATTTATCTTCTCTCATCAAATGTGGGTTTGCTACGTGCCACTCGTGTAAGTTATGCAGGTTCATGTACCCATCTTTCTTAAATGTGGTCTCATCCGACCATAAAATTTTTTCAAAGAACTGTGGATCTTTCCTGTGTCTTTCTAACATTGTGCGACAAAAAGCAACTCGGGGCTCATAATCCCGGGGCAGGAGAGCTTGAACACGCTGTACGTGGTATGGATGGAGCACGTTTTTTTGCAAGATTCTATGGGCTGTACTTTTGAGCACATCTGTTTTTAGTTCTATTGCACGCACTGAAGTACTCGGGTCTTCTTCGACAGCTCATAGCACCACGTCTTCGTAAGGAAGGAAAGATCTTCCCTCACCGTGTGATTGGTTTGGTAGTTGGCCCTCTGAGAACAGTAAGCGGTGCACATTTGTGAACACTCGATGATCTGGATGACGAGCTGCATTCGGGTACCTCTCACAGTAAAGTCTCGTTGCAGCACTAGCGTTGCATCTGTATTCCCCATAAATGAGGTGCATGTTAGCATATTCTTGTACGGTGTACACGGACATAGCGGCACTGCACAATCACACTATCTAAGGAAAGCAAATGTTGTTTTGAAGAGCAATTAAACAGTCCAAATCCAAATCACAAGCGATCAACAGTCCAGTTTACGAATCCAAAATTAGTAACAGTACGAAATCGACAAGCACGAACATGTAAAGATGCGCAGTAAACGAAGGAGTACTGATCGGTATCAAAGTGTGTAAGTAAGTGATTTGCTCCATCCATACCACATACAGCGTGTTCAACCTCTCCTGCCCCGGGATTATGAGCCCCGAGTTGCTTTTTGTCGCACAATGTTAGAAAGACACAGGAAAGATGCACAGTTCTTTGAAAAAATTGTATGGTCGGATGAGACCACATTTAAGAAAGATGGGTACATGCACCTGCATAACTTACACGAGTGGCACGTAGCAAACCCACATTTGATGAGAGAAGATAAATCTCAATATCGTTTCAAGATAAACCATTGGACAGGAATTTTAAATGGTAAAATAATCGGTCTGTTTGAGTTCCCAGAGACTTTGACTGCTGAAGTTTATTTGGATATTTTGAAAAATCATGTACAAAGTTTATTGGTGGACGTGCCACTGAGTATTTACAGGGACATGTGGTTTCAGCATGATGGCTGTCAGCGCACTATGCACTCTCAGTGAGAGAGTATCTCGATCAAAACTTTCCAGGCAAATGGATAAGGCGGTCTGGTACAATACCGTGGCCAGCCCGATCACCAGATTTGAATCCGTTAGATTTTACTGGGGAACTGTAAAAGAAAAAGTGTATTTCTAGCCGATTCCAAATGTAGCTGAGCTACGGCAAAGACTATTGGAAGCAGCTGAGTTTGTTAATAACCGTGGATTCGCTCGTTTATTAACCCGATCTTTTTAAGATGTCTAGCGTGTATTGCGGCTGAAGGAAAACAGTTTGAGCATTTGCTGTAAAGGTTAATCATCATCAGCAGCATTTTGACGCCCACTGTTGTGCAAACAGTTATCCTTAAGGGTCCTTGTGCGTTTTCATAATCGCTGTTTAATTAGGAAATTTTGAAAAATTTTCATCAGTTTTTTTTCAAATAAAAATTGTGCATAAGTTAACGAGTAATCTTCTAAGTGTTATACCATTTTGAGATCGTTATTAAATGCGCCAACTTTTAAGGTTACTTGCCAAACTCTCGTAGTACATTTTTTTCCAGTACAGCCAGTTAAAGTTGAGCAAAGTTTTACTTTGGAATACTTGGTTGGGAAATAAGTGGCAATTTTTCCTGAACGAGAAAAGTTGGCAGTAAGGTTGAGACACCAGTTTGAAGATGCATTATTCATCATTACATTGTAAAAATAAAATCCACAAAAAGTTAATATTTGTAGTAACAGGAGCTGACAGACTGCCGTAGGGTGTGAAATTTCTATATTTTTTTCAAAGACCTATAATTTTCAAAACACATACATAAAATTTTTTTAAATATTTTTCTGATGGCTGTTATGACTTTGCCTATCACCAGGTTTCGGCCTGACGTCGACTTCTGGGACATCCTGTATATATATATATATAACTTGACACGTGGTCATTGTCGTCTAGACCAGTTAGGTGAAAAATTAAAGCTTCCGCCTTTTGTTGGGTACTTCGACAAAATTTAAGCAAAGAAGACTCTTTATACTTTTTTAATTCTCTCTAGCTTTCAATGGACTTTGCCATCATCATCAGGAGCTGCAATTACAATGATAACAGTAGCAACAAAAGTGTAAAATGAATTTAAATTGATTCAACTTACAGTAGTATGTGAGGATGTTGCTAATTGTTGTTTACGTATAGGATGAGGGAAACGTCCAGTAACATGGTGAGAGCTGGATAGATTGTACAATGGTCAAAATTATATAAAATATGACAAGAACAAGTTAAAAACAGATTAAAAATTATTTAAAAAACATTAGAGCATTACATCGTGAAGCCACTTGATGATTGCACAAATTAGTGGTCATGGAATAATGAATGAGATGACACCCTTTGACAGAAGGCTGAAGGATGTCAATGTCTGTGTTGAAAGATGGAACGAATTGTGGGCGTGTGCCAAACGTTGCCAAATCACTTCAGATGATGCGATTTTCAGAATTTTATGTACGAATTTGTTAAACCGACCATTGTACAATCTATCCAGCTCTCACCATGTTACTGGACGTTTCCCTCATCCTATACGTAAACAACAATTAGCAACATCCTCACATACTACTGTAAGTTGAGTCAATTTAAATTCATTTTACACTTTTGTTGCTACTGTTATCATTGTAATTGCAGCTCCTGATGATGATGGCAAAGTCCATTGAAAGCTAGAGAGAATTAAAAAAAGTATAAAGAGTCCTCTTTGCTTAAATTTTGTCGATATATATATATATATATAAATAAAATAAAGACATTGAAACTGCAAGAGAGCTGTTAAATAATGATATGAAAAACGAAATAAATTGGTTAAATGTAAACAAACTTAAACTAAACACAAACAAAACAAAATATACGCTAATAGGAATATCTTTAGATCAAAATATGATAAATCTTACAATTAATCATGAAAAAATTGTGTCAATCAAATCATTTAAATATTTGGGCATATACGTAGACAGTAAATTAAAATTTGAAGGGCACTATGAATATATTATTTCAAAAATATCCCAGAAAATAAGTTACTTTTATAGAATATCGTATAGCCTATTCTAAAAAAATTGTGTACAACACAATCATTCTTCCTCATTTGTTATATTGTTCAACTATTTTGTTCACTGCAAATGAAACTGTATTTTCAGAATTACAAATATTACAAAATAAAGCTACCAGAATCATCTTAAATAAAAATAAATATACTGGAATAAATTTTATGCTGAAAGAACTACAATGGTTAAATATCAAAAAATTCATAGCCTACTTGGTTTTCATTTTCATGTTCAAGTTGAAAAATCATCTTCTACCAAATCACTTAGAAAATTTTATTGTATTGAACAATGAGTGCCACAATTATTCTACTAGAGGAAGTATAGACTTTCATTTACAAAACTGCAGTAGCAATAATTCTACGAATTTAATAAATTGAGTAATGATATCAAGATGTGTGTCAGTTTGAAAACGTTCAAAGGGAAATTGAAAACATATCTTATGGAAAACCACAATTCATAGTAGGTAATGAAACTATGTAGTTTTGAAGACATAATATATTTTGTGAAACAAACAAACAACAAAATGAAAATATAACATATCTACCTTAGATAAAAGTTCTTGAGAATCTTTCTTGTTCAGAATGACTGAAAAACTCTAGAACAACTTTGTCTGGAGTGCAAACGGTTAAAAAAATATCGATTTTTGATGCAATTTACGGCCTTGAAGGGTGTCGGTCCTTTTTGAACGAGATTATTCAAAAAAAAAATTAATCAGAATATTTTTCCCAGCAGATGCGAAGATAGGAAGTATCTACTAAGCTACAACCAAATGTACTCACGTCCAGGCTGGCGAGGCAATACCAACAAAAGACGTGCTTGCACCTTTTGCACATCATCTGCGCGCAGCCCTCGTCTTTTTCGATAGGAACGTTGCACAAGGGACAGCATTTGATGAGATCCGAATCAAACGGTATGCCGACGTCTTCGGGTTTGCCCTCCTGCAAATTTTTAAGTGAAAATTAACTGAATTATCTCGGATAAGGTATTTTTGGAAAAAATCGGCAGTGACTGTTTTGGACGATAAATAGACGTCCACTTTTCTCGTCGTGGCCTAACGATTCTGCACTAGCCCGGAAAATAGATTGGGAAACATTTAAAACACATATATCCAATTTTCGCTTTTCGTCCCTTGTTCATTGGATACATTTGGTAGAATCTGTGTTAGGAAATCTTTTGTCATAACTTAAGAGTGAATTGTGTAGTCTACCACCAACTCTGAGAATTCCATTATCATCTAGAAAAACACCAAGTTTCCTTAGCGGTTTATTGGCCTTTAAACTATAAATATCTGATGAAAAGTATTTGCTTTGAGTGTGCTTGAGCAAAGCGTGCATTTCGTTCTTCAGACATGAAGCGATGAGCCGAGATAAAAATTTTGTTTTGGGATGCCTAGCGTTATAAATAAATCTTTGAATATATGGATAACGCTGAAAATTTGATCAAAAGCATATCCGTTATGTTCGAATCTATGTTTGACATAAGAGCGGTTTTTCTTTGCTCATTGTCCACACAGTGTGGTATTTGTATTGGAGGACATGCGGTGGGCCAATCAATGGATGCGACAATAAAGCAGGGCCTGCCCACTACTGTCCATAGTTTTTAAAATGTAAGGGCTGTAAACCACGAGATGAGCAATCTGCGATATTATTTTTCGAAGCCACATGATACCACCGAACATCAGGTAGCATTTCTTGAATGCTTGATATCCTATTGGCTACAAATGGTTTTCATCTGTGTGGCGAGAAATTAAGCCAATATAAAACGATTGTAAAATCTGTAAATGGGAAAATATGTTTGAAGGAAATTTTATTACTATATGTGTCAATAACAAAGCGCAATAGTTGAAACAACAAAGCTGCTTCTAGTAGTTCACATCGCGGTATAGAAACTTGAGTTCACCTTAGATTTCGCGCTTAACAGAGACGTTTGTATAGTTGAATGCGTAATAATTCTCATAAAAACTACGGCTGAATGAGCGTGTGAGCTGGCATCAGAAAAACCAACAATTTATGTAGTTATAATGTTTAGGTAAAACTAAGCGGGGTATACAGGGTGTTCCTTACTGATATGCAAATATTTAAGGGTGTGAATCTACATGAAAAATTAATGTTAGTTTGCTTTATAAACTATGGTCCAAAAATATCTCCTTACACTCGGGGTGTTGAAGTTTTAGGAAAAAAATGGAAATTAGTTAATATTTTCAGAACCGCTTCAGATATTTCACTGATATTTAGTACGTAGTGAAAGTAAAGCTGCATATTTTTCAATGCAAAAATATTTTTTAGCTTCAACAGTGGCGTGAATACGGGTATTGACTTCGATATTTATTAAGAAAAAAAATGGTCCGCCAATGGTTTTTTGCCTAATAAAAATTATTTTTGAATTCCCCGTTCAATTTAAAACAACTGATCTCTCTTGAATTGTTTTCCTTCGATGCGCCATTTTTCAGTAAAAAAATAAAAACCGTTCTATTGTCCGGGAAAATTAATGTAATAATTGAAGAATACAATTTAGCAATAAATATCTAGTTGCTCTGGAATATGTCACTGGCTTTTGCCATCTGACAAGTCTCTGTTATTCAAATCTGTTCGCTGCGACGTCTTTTTGATTATTTAGTTTTTACAATCTTGTTAATAATAGTGAATTATTCAAATGGTAATGGTGAGCCAGCCAGACGGATTTATCACCAGAGATATCCCGATCGTGCTTCACCAGATAGTCGAACCTTTTCTAATATTCATCGTCGTCTTATTGAAACTGGTTCTGTCCGAAAAGGAACATCTGAAGATGGACCTCTAAGTGTGAGAACACCTGAAATTGAGGAAGCAATGCTGCACGCAGTCGAAGAACCTCCTGAAACGAGTACGAGGAAGATCGCTAGACACGTAAATATTTGCCATCAAATTGATTGGAGAATTTTAGTGGATTTTTTGTTATATCCTTATCATATTTGAAGGGTACAGGCATTACTACATAAGGATATAACAAAAAATCCACTAAAATTCTCCAAACAATTTGATGGCAAATATTTACGTGTCTAGCGATCTTCCTCGTACTCGTTTCATGATATTCTTCGACTTCGTGCAGCTCTGCTTCCTCAATTTCAGGTGTTCTCGAGGTCCACCTTCAGATGTTCCTTTTCGGATACAACCAGTTTCAACAAGACGACCATGAATATTAGAAAAGGTTCGACCATCTGGCAAAGCACGATCGGGATATCTCTGGTGATAAATCCGTCTGGCTTGCTCACCATTACCGTCGGCAAGGCCATATACGTAATACATTTCCGCCATTTCTGCATTTGAATAATTCACTATTATTAACAAGATTGTAAAAACTAAATAATGAAAAAGACGTCACAGCAAACAGATTTGAATAACAGAGACTTGTCAGATGTCAAAAACCAGTGACATATTCCAGATTAACTAGATATTTATTGCTAAATTGCATTCTTCAATTATTAAATTAATTTTCTCGGACAATAGAACGGTTTTTATTTTTTTACTCAAAAATGGCGCATCGAAGGAAAACAATTCAAGAGAGATCATTTGTTTTAAATTTAACGGGGAATTCAAAAATAATTTTTATTTGGCAAAAAACCATGGCGTACCATTTTTTTTCTTAAAAAATATCGAAGTCAATACCCCTTACGCACGCTAAAAATTATTTTTGCATTGAAAAATATGCAGCTTTATCAACTTTCACTACGTACTAAATATCAGTGGAATATCTGAGGCGATTCTGCAATTATTAATTAATTTCCATGTTTTTCCTAAAACTTCAACACCCCGTCTTTTTGTAAGGAAACATTTTTGGACCGTAGTTTATAAAGCAAACTAACCTTAATTTTTCATGTACACCTTTAAATATTCGCATATCATTAAGGAACACCCTGTAGATATATCTGATAAACAACTAACAAAACGATTAAACGGAACACCCTTGTATCTCACCCCCTTACCTCTTGGTGCAAGCGGGTGCTTTGGTACTACGGTTTCTGCCAGGAGAGAACAACGGAAAAGAAAGAGCCATGGCGTACATACGCCTGCGATTTTATAGAATGTTCTAGAACCGACCTTGGTCGCTACGTCATGCCGTCCGCCACTGCGAATCTTCTTGACGTCGTGACGCCAACGCGGTGCATTTGATTGAATCAAAAGTATTTCTATTCGATTCCTTATGGCGTACCCTATAAAATGAGTGCTTACACCTCTAGGGCATCTCATTCCAAAGGGCTAGATCAGACCCTGCAGGGCCTATAGTCAGTTCTAGCGTCTCCCCGACGAACGGCAGTGCATCAGCTCCGTGCAGGTTGCAATTCCCGCACGATGACCATTCTAAAGTGCTTTTAAACCTATACTACAACCAAAAGGGACCTTAGTACCTGTTTGCCCACTGCTAGGGACCTTACACGGCTCACAACACCAAGAGTGTTGTGTGACAAGTCCCCCAAGGCATCTGAATGTGGAAGAAAGACTTCTCATTCGTTATAAGGGCACTACATGCCCATTTCAACCAGTGCCTCAATACGTGAGTTTGGCGTATTGTTTTTCCCCTGCAAATCCCTGAACCTATTAGTCCTGCCTCATAACGCATTCCTGACGTCCTGAATATCGTCTAGTGCTACCACAAGGCTTAAAAATTGATTTAAATCATTTCATTCATTATAATAATATCTAAGACGGAAAACGAAAAATATCAATTTCTGTCCATTTCTGTGTGTAACACATGGCAACAAAAACGACTGTGGTATGTCATAAAACATCAGGTTTGCTTGAGTATTCGAGACTCTTTATAGGATACAAAATAACATATAGAACAGGGCACTATCCCAATTTTAGAATATCGGAACAGTATTTAATGACTAATTTAACATCTTCCAGAAAACGTGAATACGAGGGGCGGTTAAAAGTACGCAAATGGATGATTGTGCTCTTCATGTTTTGTTAAGTGCTGGATAGTTTTTAATGCTAAATAAGGCGAGCAACTAATGCCAAAACTGACAGTGTTCAGAACATACTTCTCAAGTTGAGCGTCTGGTGAAAATATCCATAAGATTTACAAATAAATTGACTTAATGTTAGCGGTTATAGCGATTTGTGGCAATCTAAAATTCAGAAGAAGTTGACTAATATCCTTCTGGAGTTTAGGACCTGGCATAAGTGTGTCATTTAGCGATAACTGATTAGAATCTAACATCGAAAGCAACTCTTAATTTTGTGGTAGTTGATTCCGGTTTAAACACGTAATGATGCGGTATGAAATAGTCATTAAGCAAAGAAGAATGAATGTTATCAGATAAAGACATATAATTATTGTCTATCATGTCTTGTATAGAATTCGTATAAAGAAATGCGTTTTTCTAAAGAGCAAAATCTTCCTCATATTACCACCAATTTTATCCGAAACAATATCATCAAAATTTTAAGTAGGCTACGATTTATTTAGAGGGGTAACAGTAACCGAAATTTGGCCTATATTATTATACATTTCCATACCTCCTAGTCCGTAAATAGTAGCAGCGCTCATTTTTATCGGTAAATCAAGTTTTTCTGCGAATTAACAACACTCACTACCTGTATCTATGAGTACTCTACCGGTTTGCTTATTTCCCAAATATTAACTTTCAGCGTAGAATGAGCGAAATAATTTGTAGTTGGCTGGGGGATACAGCTGCGGATTCAGGGCGAGTGGTCAGCGTATATTCGGTATTTGAAATATGATTTTTCAAACTTGAAGATTGTGCGATTTCAACTACAGCCGATTAAGGATTATTAGAGGGTTGCGAAGCATTTGTGTATTGAATAACATGAAGCAGCGAGTGATGCTTGGCGTCACATATGCGACATGTATGAACTGACCTACACATACTGTTAGAATGACAATTATTACTCAAACAGTTCAAATCGTAAGAAGCATATTGGTCAAAATGAAGTCCCATTCAGCTACGGGAGAACCAAGATTTTTCAATGCGGCAATATTTTCAGAATATGTTCTAGTAGTTTCTTGAGTTGAGCGGGATTTTCAGAATTCATGCGTCGCGTGAAGTTGCTAAAAGCCGTTTATTAGTATATAAGCTACTAAATAATTGGACGAAGTTAAAGGATAGCACTGTAACATACCTTTAGCAGACCCATCAACAAATGATATCAAGTAAGGGTTGGAGTATAAAAAAAAAATGCGACAATTTTTCTATATTGGATAGAGTTTATTTGCTATGAATTAAGGCATCAAAAACATCAATAAATGACATGGAGGATTTAATATCTGCTTTAAACCTCATCAGTTTTAGTTTAGGTAGTTTCACTCTGGGTGGAACATCGGATATTTCAGGCCGAGTGTCAGACCTCAACTCTTTAACCTCAAACAAATCATAATAAATGGATTTAATGGAATAATATTTGTTATCAACCCCAATGCGAATGTTATCCTCAACAAGAAGTTCCTCATCTTGGTCAGGATCTAACATACCAATTATAGTGTTATGGCGTTTATAGAAACTTTCATATGAAGACTCTATAGTTTTATATCTTTGTATGAACTGCGACTGGAAATGAAGGTTTGAGACATTTTAGCAGTGTCAAGGTACTCGGAAATCTTATTTATTTCCATATTGCGTAAATTCTTTTCCCTTTTAAGTTTGTCAACTATGGTTTTGAATCAAGACAAAATGTACCTGAGTACTGTCCTGTGGTTACCTATAAACGCAAAAAGTGTATCTAATGAATTAATGCAATTACTGAATATCAACCAAAACTGACAAAATGCGCCAGAAAAGGGCGATGAAAGGCGAATCCGTTGAGAAAGATGAAAAATATGTATTCGAGTGGACTGGTTCAAGAAATGATCCGGTATTTTGTTCTAATTCTGGTTCCTATCCCATTAGAAGCGTTCCTGATGCTCTGGTCGGCGTGAAAATCGCGGGTGTGAAAGCGGTTGAAGTGCGAAGGTTTGCTGTGAACTTAACATATCGGCATGCTGTATTTGGCAGATTATTTAAAATTGCATATCTGCCTATTTATAATCCTTGTATGTAGTTGGCATCATTATATAAAATATGGAGGGCCAACAAGCATAGAAATGAGCACACTAATTAAAAGTGACTAGCTTATTTACAAAGAATTGTGAATATTTTACATTAGTGTTTTCTGTATGGTTTAGAATTATCAAGAAGCGGTACAATGAAGTGAGACACTTGTGTTTTGAAACACTCAACATGCATTTGTAATAAATCTATTTACTTATATTTTCATGTAATACAGTTTTTATACCATTGTCAACAGCATATGAATATTTTTTGAAACGTAAATAAATTTGGTGCTTCATAATCAGGGTTGGATTTTATTATTCCGAACCTGTTTCTCTGCCATACTGCTGAAAGATATATTGGGGATATTTTATGAATATATCGGAAATATCATTTTTGGCAGATTTCAAGTTATGAACAAACGAATTCCCCGGCTGCCCGGCACATTCCTTATTCCAGGCCCATTTTTGGCATTTTTTCGATAGTTCATCCAGATCTCCAGGCAAGTAGGCAGCGCAACCATCTGACAAACGGTGTTGCCATTGTTTAACGTGCAGCTCTCACTTCTTCAGTCTTATGTGTTCTGTGGCCCTCATGTTTTCTGGATGCCAACGTCAGGTTGTTTCGGCAACATCGCATGGTTTTTTATTCTGCCGAATGAGTTGACTCCCCGTGATATACTCTACTTTCTACTAGGCTCTGCAAGACTATCCGGACTATCCGGTAGCGGAATTTTCCTAGAAATCGTTACACAATATAAAATAATGCAAATGATAATTGACTCTTTCACGTTCGAAATAGCTCCGTTGGTACTCATCAGACGTTTTAACATCGACACCACCAGGTTTTCCTTGTTCTTGTACGTATAAAACTTTTTTTATAACATTCCAGCAAAGTAGCAGAGGTAGCAAGCCGTCCGATGAGCTGGCAACACCGCAATCCAGTTGACAAGAATAACGTGGTCAATTATTGAAATGTACATATCTATCCCGGGATACCGACGGCCCTTTTAGAACGTCAAAGCAGCAATTTTACAATTATCATTTTTTTTTTCATGTTGTGCCACGATTTCGGGAAAAAATTCGCTGCGGATAGTCTTTTAGAGTCTGGTAGAATACAATTCAACAGTTGTCTTGCGTGGCCATGTTATCTTTACCCGGGCCAGATTTTCCTGATACGAATTTGCAAAACGATTTTTATTTTTGTAATGCAAATTTCCCAAATACTAATTTCAAATTCAAGCGGATAACCAAAAGAAAATGGTATTTACCATTTTGGGTTGGTATTTACCGATCCGTTCAAGCGAGTTTAGTTATCAGTTTGGTTATAAGATCCGTGACGTCATGAATCAGTTGTTATATGTCATAGTTATCACCGTAAAATTGTGGTATTTACCCAACTCAGGAGTTGTTTTATATTTCTGGTTATTATTTGAAATGTGACAAGTTAGAATTTTGCCGGGTATTGGATGTTGTTATTGTACTTCAACTTGATACAGGCTGACTTGAGTTTTACCATAAAGTGGAGCACCTTTTTAGTTATACTCTGTTATTGGGGACACATTAAATGTAGTTCCTATGCTTAACAAAGTACCTATCCTGTGTAGCCATATATACCACAAGAATATTAAAATATGGCCATATAAACTCATGATGATGTCCACCTGTATTCGGCTTTACTAATATCTTTTTTCATCATATCTGCTGAATCAATAAATATTTTCTTTGACATGCGGAAAACTTTAGAGAATTGAAAGTTATCATAGCTACAAAGCCATGGTTCCATCATTAAAAAAAAAATCTGAAAAAGAAAACATTTCTCCCATGAATATTATGAAAGGTTTCTTTTTTAAACTAGAGTAGACAAAAAAGCACCGATTATTAAGTGATAATAAAATAAATCAGAGATTATATACGCGCTTTTCTAAATTAAACAACTTGCAACAAAACCGCGGTTAAAACCAACGCGTTCAAGCGATTCGTGTAACTGACGTCATCAATCCGTGTGTCATCTTGAACCATATCATAACCGCGGCACATAACACAGACATTTTGGTTATTCGCTTGGATTTGATTATTGAGGCTAATGGCAATGGCGTACGCTGGCACTTAAACCTTGTGATGAGCTTGAATATTTTGATTTGGTAAAAATTAATTAAATCATTTGATATTCAACTTTTTCATCACTACAATTCCAAAAAATTAGCGCTACCTATGCGCCAAGAACTTAAGCTACTTTATAATAAAGTAAAAATCTTTAGATTGAATGTAATGAAATGAAATTAGCTAGACTAATGGTCACTAGATGGAGGCTCGAGTCAGTTTCGGATTTTTTCAGATGAATCGACGGGGTAGTTACGAATTTATGAACTACTCAGTTGACTAGTCAATATACATTTGAAAGATGGTTTTTATTTTTGTAAATAATTAATCATTTTTTATTTTTTAATCAAGTTCTTTTACCGCAAATGGAGCGAACGTTTTATACTTTTTTTAACCCTAATGTACCTACATATTAAATTTTAGAATAAAATCAATACATACAATCTCCTAGTTATTGCAATAAAATTGCTTCTGTTCGTATAGCATTAAGCTCTAACCGTCTCATAAATATGTACATACTGTAACAGGAACTTCGACCGAGGCTCTCGGACCTCTGAACATCGAGCCTTGACTTCGGATCCCCAATTCAATACTTCAATTTCTAGATTGGTCCGAGCCTGTTCGAATTTCCAATTCTGTTACCTTTTACTTGTCTTCCTATAGGAGGTAGACTCGCGTAGAACCTGACATAAAGTAATATAATCTTAACTCATTGAAACACTCACTTTACGTCGAATGGTGCTTCCTCTGTTCTTCAAGTAATGCAGAGAACGTGGTAAACGCCCGAATGAATACTTTCGGAACCGTCGAACTCAGTTAGCTTCAGTTAACGAATTAAATAAAAGTCAACTTAGAAGAGACAATTTTTATTGATAATTGAATTCCAGACTCAAAATATATAAGCGCTCATGACAATGTGAAACGTAAAACTCATAGGCTGAGGAAAGGATCATTGGAGGATTAATTTAAAGCAAACTTAATTTACAATATGTAAGTTTGAATTTAATAGCAAAAACTATTTAAACTTAAGAATCTCAACTTTACAATGCTAATTAATCAAGGCAATGTATAGAATGCTTAGTTAGCTCAGCGTTATATTAAAAGAAAGGATAAGCCCTTTTGAAGTAACTGAAAGTGATTACTGATGTGAACACAACTTGACACAAATTAACCAAACACAACACTTATAACAGCCACTGACTGAAGGAAAATCAAAGCAACTTTTTTAGCCGTACAAATCAAAGATAAGGGATGAACTGAAGTTTTTCAAAATCGGAGGTCAGTTGCGGATTTTCCCCTCCATCGTTCTTACTTAGTAAGTTCAACCCTTGTTTCCTCATTGGTTGGCCAGTTTACAACCTTTGCAATGGCCGTCTATTTCTCTAAACATGAAAACTGATTTGACCAATAATTGTTACACTTAATTTTTGAACTCAACTCTATTGGCTAGTTACCTTCCCTTGTCCCATCTCAAGGAGTGTCGTCAGCGTACAGTCTTCCCTCAAGTTCATGCAACACGCCTTCAGTGGCGTCTCGTGACTCTAGTTGCTCGAAGCAGACCCTGCAGTTTTCAATAATTTGAACGGATTGGGAATTTCTGTAACACTGAGGCCATAATTCGAGATGTCCTTTTAAACAATTATAAAAATTTTACATAGCATTTAGGTAAAACTCACGGTGACCTTCTTCTGTCATTTGAATGCGTTTTAGCAAAGGTTAGCTTCGTTGGAGCTACGCAGTCTTTCGTTAGTTTCACCTACCTCTCTCTAATGATAATTTCCAAACCGCATCTGTCAACAGAAGGTAGAATCGTATTCAGCCTGGCGCACCTATTCGTATCAGCTAGGGGAAAATTTTACTAAAAACCTAGGTGTTTGTCGCCTCTTTTTCGTATTTTCCCACATACAACACATATTAGTAATTTGCTAGCCTTCGGAAGTCTTAGGCACTCCATGATACGCCTTTGACGCTTGACCGTTCAGCGCCCGGCACCGGTATCACGTCACTTGAAAAGGTGATATTATGCCGATTTTTTTTTTTAAATTATGCTGGTGTTTTTGACATTATGTAGGTTTAAGATGCTAACTTAGCACTTAGTTGTACGTGTTGCCTAAACGTCATGAGGCTTATTACGAATCTTTGGCTCTGATGTGATGTAAAATCTACTTCTGAGATGGCATTGCTTGAGGTCTAAGCTGTAAGTTGTATGTGTTGATGATAATTACATTGGGTTCTTGTCTCAAATACACATAATTGATATTCAAAGCTAGAAATTAGTTGCGCATCCACTTTTTCTTATCCATTCTGGAAATTACATATACAAATTTGCTGAATTTCAAAAATGAGAGAGATGAGAAATAATTATATTCACTGTACACTGTCGAATTACAAGCCATATACATGCTAACAGTAATTACACACAACGCGGGCGCGATGATGATTTCCCGTAATTCTCCTCAGTTTTCGTAATTTATAACTTTGAACATAACCTCTCTTCAGAAAGCACAACATATAAGTAACCCGTCATATTCAGTAATGATTTTCTCACACAGCAAATATCACTGATTTTATCCACATGAAGACCAATACACATAATAATCATCCAGATGCGATCTTACTATTCAACCAACTTACTTCTCAAAGATAAAAACTGCAGACACGGATCACTCATCCTCACAAAACTATGCAACCAATAATGCGTAGTTTAGTTGAGTGATTCCTCCATAGATGGACGTTCACAACGATCCTAGTGAGCAAACGTGGAATGACTGTTTGCGCCCTAAAAACTACCTAGTCTGCAAGATGACATCTTATAGGTTTTTTTTGACGTTTTATAGGTTTTTTACATGAACCGAATAGCTTCCAGCATCTGCTAACCAAATGGTTGAGTTTCAAGTTTCGAAAGGCCCAACTTATTGCATCCGGTTCTATTGTATATTTATGTTCTCTAAAAATCAATTTGGTTTAACTCCTCCATTGGCGTTCGCTGGTTGTTTTGGAGATGTTGAGTGTTTGTTCTGTCCTTAGTTTTTATGTTTATTTCGATTTTATGGATACAACGAATTTTTACAAGGGTAGGCGGCATGAAGAATTATTTCAACGAATTTAGAAATTGATAATCTTGGTCGGCTACAAATTTTACGAAAAAAGTCTGGTCGACAGTGCAAATCTCAGAAACTTATAGATTTGTATCAGGATCGCAGAAACGACAAGATGCCATAGATTTGAATATCGTGATTATCCCAGAGCAGGAGCAGAGTAGCATTTACAAATCTCCTCTATAACAAGTTTCCAATCTACCAATTTTACAATATTCAGGATGGATTGGAAAACCGAGTAAGTGCTTAGATGTCAAAGATCAAAACTTCGCGCCAACATCACAGCATGAGCAGAGTATGATCTACATCTCTTCTCGAGTTTCAGTGATCCTGGTAGCAACGTGACGTCCACCAAATTTCTGAGAAAAGTCCGGACGACAATGCGATTTTCAGAATCGTATAGGTCTGTTTCAGGATCGCAGAAACGACAAGAGGTATCGATGCGGTGGATTTGAATGTCGTTCTTATCTCATAGCAGTAGTTTGTATACCTCCTCGCGTTTATGTGAACCTGGTAACAAGACTCCAATCTACTACTTTTACGAAGGACCTGTGGTCGTCAGGATTGTAGAAACGAATAGGTGCATAATGTCAAAGATCATAATTTCGCGCCAACATCTCCCCATATTATTTATTGCTCTACTATTTATTTCAAATGATGAACATACACCTCCTGTGCGATCTCAGACTACATTCCGCTATAATATCGCACATCAATATTATATTGCGACAAGTCAGCTTGAGCGCTAAGGATGAATGCGTTATGCAAAGCTGGTCGTGTTGTCCGACCGCGTCAGTGCCGGGGTCCAAAGGCCGAACTTATGTCATGTGACGTCATGACCGACCAGCGATGCGCGAGGCCAGTCGGCTACAGCACGCAACACAGAAAATGTCATATAAATTATATACAAGTAGCCTATTCTTAGGCATCTGTACACAAAAAAATGAAACACAAGTTGCTCATTGATCCTTTAATATTTTTTGATAAATAAGTACATAGTACCTAATTAAACCTATCGTTTATAACAATATGTATATACATACGTTTTATATAAAATAAGTAATAGTTGTATATTTAACCTATAAGTGTACAAAAGAGAATATAGAATAATTTAGTTTTGTATAGGAAAATGAACTTTACATATCAATGTACTGATATTGCCACTAAAACGAAACTGATAGTAACATTTCAAAATAACTGAAATTGCCGAAGAATATTCTGCTTATGCAACTGTACTTGATATAAATGGTGTCCAACAATTGACGCAGGATTTGAATTAATGTATAGACAAATTTTTTTTCTATAAATACTTATTTCTATATCGAATCATAAGTTATATGAGTGTCATTTTACACTTTTTTTATATTTTTTAATATAATTGTAGTAGCATAGTATCCCTTTTTGCTAGCTCTTTTGAATTATATTACGGATTTAATCTCAGTCACAGCGAAACATACACTGCGATACCGGTTCGGTCTGTGTTCATTCGTGTTTGAACCATATAAAGTTTTGTAAAAACGGAGCTTAAGGTATCGGGTACAAAACCATGAGAAACAGCCATGGTGCTGTTCTCGAAAGACTAATAGATGAACCTGGAAACACCATGATAGGTCCTGACGACCCCACACTGTACCACAACAATGAAAGACAAGACATCATAGATATGGCGATTCTGAAAGAAATCGACCTGCGCGCGACCACCGTCGGCTTCTGGCAAGAGGGAAGCTCGGATCACAACCCCATCTTTCTACATTTGGGCGATGGGACAACACCAGTGGAACAGAGAACAGTGAAGAGAGTGGACCGGCAGCGATTCAGGATCACGCTGCACTACGCACTCGTACCATTGCTTCAGAATGACAGCCCTAAAGACATCGAGGAAGCGGTCACGGACCTAGCAGGGAAGATTAAGGCTGCGTTAGAAGCCGCAGGCTCCGAGGAAGATATGACGCAACTAAACAGGTTCAGGGAGTGGTACTAAGGGGAATGCCCATCAAAACCACCTGCCAAGAGATCGGAGAAGACTGGGTCAGGAAAGGCTTCCACCCAAAGAGGGTGAATAGGATGACCAGCAGAAGGACTGGCAAAGCGACACCGCTGATTAAAGTAGATCTCCCAAAGGAAGAGACGGGGATCTACAAAATAAACGGCGTTTGACACATCGCTCACCCAATATTACAAAGTCGTATGTGACAAAATTGAAAATAATCTGATTTCACTATTACCAAGTCGTATGTTGTCTGAAGAAACATACGACAAATTATTGTGAATGTAACCCTGCTGGTTCTGCTTAAAAACATAATATTTCATTGGTGTATGTTTTCAAACAGACAGAATGGTACAACAAAGTCGTATGTATCACATACGACTTTGGTGCAGTATTTCCAACTAAACGTCACGGGTGGTCACGGTTCAACAATGTCGTATGTGTTACATACGACCTTGGTAGTCTGAAATTGTTCTGGTCATCAAATCATAAGGTAGTATGTCATAACTTACGGCAAGGTGCACTCGTGTGTTTAATATTTTGAGGTTATGTTTTTAATCGGGAATAGTTATTAACCTGAGGATTGACACCGCATTTTCGCTAGTAGTTCGTGAATAATGGAACAAATAGGTGACAATGAAGCGTACTGGAGTGGATACGATTCAGATATCGATAAAGAATATATTCCTCCTAAAAAAACAAGGTATGTAGACATTTCGATTCCTTTTTATATTGCTCTTTGTAAATAAGATAAGACAGAAATATACGTACTCCTATTTTGCAGTGGTACCAGATACATACAAAAGCTTACTTAATTTCGGATTTTTAGAAAGTAAATAAAACTAGAATGTTTTTTAGAATCAAGATTCGTGGAAAATTATATGAGGTAGAAGCCGACAAGACTCTGGATACAAAGACTGACGAGTGTAGTCGCAAACTCGACTGCCATAAATTTGCAAAGCCAAAAGAAAATTTGAATAACTACGCAAGGTATGCTAATTTTGATATTGTTTCTGAATAATAATAATCATAACATTAATAACTTTTTCAGGGTTGTACCTATGAAAGGTTTTAATAAAGTTAGCCAGTATGGCGAGTCTAGCAAATCAGGGCAGAATGAAAACACCGTAACAAAACAAAATCCTAATCAAACAGAAAAAGAAAATCTGCAACCATTCAATGAACAACAGCAAACTGAAGAAAATAATGAAGATGAGCGAAACAATGCTCACAAATCTGAAAATGTTACTAAGATGTCAAGAATAAGACAAAGAAATATTAAAAGTTGGGCGAGCCATATTAGAAAAGAAAGATTTGATAGAGGTCAGGAATATATTTCTGTCAGAAAAAAAATCGTACCGGCTAGAAAAATCAAAACAATAAAAGATTGCATAGAGAAATGTAAATTCAAATGTGGGAGACTAATCAGCACAGAGCAGAGAGAAGAGATATTTTCAAACTACTATAGGCTGAGTGCTTCAGAGAAAAAAATGTTTATACTAAGTACTACTGACATGGGTGACCCTGAAAGAAGAAGGAAGGGAAAAGATAATACTAATTCAAGGAAAAAATGTACTCTAAGATATTCATTTATCATTAACAACAATAAAATACGTGTCTGTAAACTCTTCTATTGTGGCACTCTGGGTATAAGTGAAAAACCAATTTACACAGCCCACAAAAACAAAACAACGAACAATACTAGTTTACCGAGTACTCAAGGGAAACATCAGAAAAAAGTTACTGCTGCAGTGGATGCAGATCTTGTGCGAACCCATATAAACATGTTTCCTCGCGTGGAGTCGCATTACTGTCGAGGAAATTCTAAAAAGGAATATTTAGACGGCAATTTAACCATTCACAAAATGTACGAGCTTTACAAGGAATTTTTGAAAGAGAAAGAAAAAGAAAGGAATCCAGTGACTTTTTGTATTTATAGAAAAATTTTTTGTACTGAATACAACTTATCTTTTTATAAACCGCGAAAAGATAGATGCGACGTATGCGAGGAAGTAGGATTAAAGAGAAAGGAAAACAACCTCACTGTACAACTGGAAAGTGAATTTGAAAAACACATAAATGAAAAGAACAGCATGAGGAAAGAGAAAGATAAGGACAAACAAGGTTCAGTTCCGATTTTATGTTTTGATCTAGAGAATGTTTTGAGTTGTCCCAAAGCTGAAGTAAAAAATTTTTTCTACAAGAGCAAACTGAATGTATACAATATGACTGCCCATTTATCTGTTAACAAACAAGTTTACTGTGCTGTTTGGTCAGAATCTTTACATGGACGCTCAGGAAATGACATTGCTAGTGCTGTTTATAAGATACTAAACCAGGTACTCTTCGACCACCCAGAGTTTGAAGAATTGATACTGTGGAGCGACAGCTGCGTTCCACAGAATAGAAACAGTTTCATGAGTTTTGCGGTTGCTCACTGTATTCAGCGCCATCCTAATTTGAAAAAACTTACCATGAAGTTTTCTGTGCCGGGTCATTCAGCAATACAAGAAGTAGACGCCATCCACAGTTCCATTGAAAGGACCCTTGCCAAGACTGAGTATCATTCACCAGTTTCCCTTTTAAGGATCTTACTTAAAGTAAATCAAAAAAAGACGTTTAAAATAATGCAAATGCAGAAAAAAGATTTCTTTGATTTCCAGTTTTATTCTTCCAAAATGACCTACAACAACCTTCCATTTTCGAAGGTATGTTGTTTGCAATTTTCAAGAGCTTTTCATCAAATTAAATTCAAAACTACCTTTACAGAAGAATCAGATTATGTTCCTATAGATTTGAGACCAAGAAATTTGCGTAAACATGTTATTGTCACAGCGGATTTTATTGCAGACATCCCAATCGAATTAAAAAAGCACGACGTTAAAGCAAAATTGCCCCAAACCAAAGTAGATGCATTGTCTTCTATGTTTAAATGGATGCCAGCAGTGGATAGACTATTTTATGAAAATGTATTTCATAATATGTGAACCCATTATACCTAAAATGATACTTTTTGTTCCGTTTTTATAAGGTGTATGTTACAAGCTGTTTTTTTTATTAAGATTTTCAGGATAACAAAGTCGTATGTTTTTTTTCAAATCGCATTTTTTATTCTGTAAAGAGTATTTTAGTGTTTATGTTTATGAAAAATAAATGTCAAGTTGCTTATGAATTGCACCCCGACTTTGATTTTGAAACAATTTTATATAAATCATAAACTTTACCTCCCAAATTTTCAATACTCTATTTCTCATTTCGTGTTCATGTTACATACTACCTTGTAATATTGGGTGAGCGACATGGTGATCCAAGTGGAGGCACTCAGAAAGAAGACTGGACCAGGTCAGTGCTACCGATGCCAGCAATTTGGTCATAGCCAAATGAACTGCACGGGAGAGCCGCGCTGCGTTAGATGCGCAGGAACGCACAGAGTGGCGGACTGTAAGGTCCCTAACGAAACGCCCGCGAAGTGTACCAACTGCGGGGGAGAGCATCCCGCAAACTTTGGGGGATGCCCAAAGAGGCCGAGTCGAGTGCAGGGCCAAGGGGTAAGAAGATGACAGCAAGGGACACAGCGCGAGCAGTGCCAGCACCCAAAACCATAACTAGGCGTAGTCCAGTTCAGGAGGGCCGTAGTTATGCGTCGACAACAGCTGGGACACCTAAAGTGGCCCAAGCCGCTCAGGCCAGCAGTGCCAAAGACAGCGACGTCGAGGAGCTGACAGACTTTGCCACCAGATACGCATCTCAAGTGATGTCGCTGGTGATGAAAAATCCGGCTGCCAAGCAGGCGTATTTCGCTCATCTGGACCCCCAAGAAAGAGGCCGTCCATAAAGTCGAGAACCGACAGTTGGAAGAAACGTCCACCACGTGCTTCCGCGACGCGTGCGCGATCGAGTCAAATTTCGGGAAAAAGGGGCAAAATTGGGGAGGGGGTTAGCTCGTTCGGCAGCACACACTCTGGGAATGCGCAACGGCCTGAACCACGCAGCGCCACGCCAGGCCTTCGGGCGGGAGTGGGGGGAGGAGCAGATTGCTCTTCCCCCCACTCCTCAAGGGTTTGAGGTTGCCTGGAACAGGGGTGGTGGAGGGACCGCACAGGGTAGGAGGGTGTGTGTGTGTGCATGGGGTCGCCCGTGATCCAACCGAATAATATTTAAGTCTTTTCTTACGAATATTCCGCTGCAGCCGTCTCCCTCCACCTACATTTCAAGCTTGGCCATTTGTTTTGGTGTGTCATACTCAAAAAAAATAATAATAAATAAGGTAGTAATGCTCATGTCAACAGTGGATAAGGATAACGAGGTTGAACAGAATTCAGGGATATCCGAAATTAATTTATTTTATATAGGTAATGCTACCAAATGTTTTTGACTAGCTATGTCAAAGTAAGTTCATATCAAGCAGAACGAAAAGATTGTCTCGGGATGATGATATCAATTCTTATGTGTATAAGTGTTCCGTAAGGAAACGGAAATAGTGAAATGGTGGGTCGTATGAACCGAGGCCTTTTCATATTTATCGAAGTATAAAAAAAGTTCTAAATGAATCTTTTCCGGATATTACAGTGAAATTCCGCTTCGCGGACACCCCTCTTACACGGACACCTCCTTTAAAAGTGCAGTTTCTCATGTTCCCGACCGACTCTCATATAACTTGTATTGTATTAATTCTTTCTTGGATGGACGCGGACACGAGAAAATGTTCTGCTAAAGGACAAAAAACAAAATAAAAGGAAACGCCTTGTCTTATTATTTTTCTGTTGAGAGAATCTCCAATGTATTTCTCAATCGTGTCGCGCGCCATCTTCGCTGGGACTTTCTCGAGTAAACCGGGGATTCAGCGACTTTAGTCTTTCGGTATAAACGCAGATTGTGTGGTACATTTCTGCCGTGGAAAAACCCGCTTGGGATCAAGTAACCTAAGAAACAGTGCCAAAATTGCTTCCGCTAAACAGGATTTAAGAACGAAAATATGTGAAGACGAGTCAAGGATCACGTGAGACCACACGCGACCACCAAGCGACAACTCGCACTCAGGTGCGTGTCAGTCATCAGCTGCGTGATTATCTTGTCACCGACGGGGAGGCAGCTATGACTGACAACTTGGCGTATATCGTGGAGTTGCGTAACGAGGGTCTCCAGCTAGCTGTCGTGCAGCTGGGCCTCTTCCTCGATAACTGGATAAAAGAACAATTTCCAGACCAGCCGGAGGGTAAGAAGGGGGAGAAGAGGGGGAACAACCCCTCTCCACGAAACTAAGCCCAAACTAGAACAGGGCGGGGTCCAAGGTCTAAGGTTTTAAAAAAGCCCAAGACCTCTATAACAAAAATCGAAGCTCTCTAGTGGACAACATACTATCTGGAACTCGGCTAGATGAGCCCCTATTAATGAGGTTGAGCGATTGTATCGTGGGATCTTGGAGTAGCTTGTAAGGGAGGCGACGAAGGTTCGTAACAAACCTTTGACGGAGGACTCGAAAACGTTCCTGCCCTTCAGGCAGGACGAAATGTTAATGTATCTTAACCCCAGAAGAACACGGGGTACCGTAATTAAGGGTGAAATTGATCTCCAGGGGTGAAATTGATCACCAAGTCTTCTGAAAATGTTTTCAAATAAAGGTACAAGGACTATAGTAGTGCTGTTGTTGAGCAAGCGTTAGGAAAGGTAACTGAAGAAGGATGGAGCTTATATATATTTGTGCACTTGTGGCTCACCCGGGAAGGTTCCGGATTTTTCAATCCAACCGAAAGTCGGGCCCGTGCTATTATTATTTATTACAACCAACGCGGCTTCACTGCGGTGGATGGCACTCTCGCCAATTGTATGGTCCTTCAGGCCTACATTAGGAATAGGGTGGGCGCCGGAAAAGGGTACTGCGTCCTGGAGTGAAGGTCAGCGCTATGGCGTTCGCTGACGACATCATTTTGCTGGAGGACGAGGAAGTTAATCCTCCTCTGACGCTCAGCGAGGTGGTGGAGTTCGCGGGGGCCAGGGGCATGGTCCTGAACCCCGGGAAGTGCTCGGCCATGGTGGCAGGATCGGTGAAAGGGTCACTAGTCCCAAGGAAAGAATATGGGCGCCGTGTGGCCATGGTGACGGAAAGTAAACAGCTTTCGCTACCTGGGCCACGATGCGTCTGTCGGTGGGATATTGAGGCCCTCACTCGCCAACCTACCATCATGGCTGTCTAACCTGAAAAGGTCCCCGTTAAAGCCGGATCAAAAGCTCACAATCATCAAAAATTATGTAATCCCTAAGCTTTTCTATGGCCTCCAAACGCCGAAGGTAACCGGTGCAAGCCTTCGGTCAGTGGATCGCCTCATAAAGGGAAGCGTTAAGGCGGTTTTGCACCTTTCTGTGCATACGCCCAACGCCGCCCTTTATGCGGCGATCCGCAATGGGGGTCTGGGGATCCAGCAACTAAGGCTGAATGTTCCTCGGGTGTTTCTTAACAGACTCATTAAGCTGCTCGATCTCAACGAAGATCGGGCGCTGATGGCGGCGCTGCAGAGTGACTGTACGCGCGAACTCATGCACAGGTTGGAGGGCCTAGCGGGTGAGGTCCCTGCTGTCCAGCTATGGCGAGAGCGGCTGGCGACATCCCCAATATTATCGGGGATGGAAAACTCTTCAGACGACACAGCCAGTCGCTCTTGGCTTCAGGAGAAGCCCAAGGGCTGGACAGGTAGGGACTTCGTCCGCGCGGTCCAGTTACGTACCAACAATCTTCCAACCGCTGGCACAATGTACGCCTCTGCGGTGAGCAAGATGTGCCGTACAGGATGTTCGAGGGTGGAGTCTCTCTGCCACGTCCTCCAACAGTGCCCCAGCACCCAGTGGGAACGAGGTGGCAAAGAAGGTCGCGAGGCACTGCCGAACTAAGGGATGGACCACTCTGGAGGAGCCCTACGTTCGCCACAGGGACGGGACTCTTTTCAAGCCAGACATGGCTATCATGAAGGGAGACCGCGTCGTTGTGGCGGACGTGGGGGTCAACTGGGAGGGTAACATCCCTCTACAACAAATATATAATAACAAAAAGGCGGTGAATGACAACGCCAAGTTCCTCAAGGCTGCTCGAGAGTTATGGCCGAACAAACCAATCGAAGTTCACGCCATAATTCTTGGGGCTCGGGGAATTTGGCCTCGACGTAATGAGGAGGCTTCGTCTGTACTATCCCTCGGCGCGCCCCTTCATCGCTCCTGTGTGCAATCGGTGCTGAAGAGGGGCGGCAGCATACATGCCGCCTTCGGAAGCCGGGTGTGGCGGCGCCGTACTCCGGCCGCAGTGCGTTAGGTGTCTGTCGTCTCCCTCGCCTGCGAATGCTTCATGGTGTGGGCTATACGCCCTCTACAGGGCTGTGGTCCATTCTATACTGCTAAATATATGTGACTGTCATGTTTATTTATTTATTTTATTATATTTACCATTTATATACACTTCTTGTTGTGCTATCCATCGTGCCGTACATATACAGTTATCTATTTATTTTATTAGATTTACCATTTTTATACACTTCTTGTTGTGCTGTCCATCGTGCCGTACATATACATTGATAGGTTAGGTGCGTGTTTTATATATATATATATATATATATATATATATATATTTAAGGTGTTGTGGGCCGCGGTTGATATATGTAACCAGACACGTATTTTCGTCTAATATGTGTTTGTGTGCCTGTGTTGGCTACGGCGTAATTTTAATACCTTTATGTATGTGAACCTGTCCCTAATTTATTTTAATATGTGTTAATCTGTTTATTTAGCAGTAAGCCTTTAAGCATCCCACAATTGTACATTGTAATATAACATAATGTTAGTTTAATTTCATCCCCATAACAACGGGGTACATGTATTTATCGAAGAATAAATATTGACTCTAGTCTGGCACTGTGCGGTAGGATTGCGGATCCGAACTCGGTACCGTGCCTTGGCCTCCCGCGGAACCGTCTTGCTGCGAGGCCCAGAGTGCGCTCGCAAGGGCGTTCTGGTGTCCTCTTCGGCCGCCATTCAACGGTCAGCTCAGAACTGGCACGGACCGGGGGAATCCGACTGTCTAATTAAAACAAAGCATTGAGATGGCCCCTGCGGGTGTTGACTCAATGTGATTTCTGCCCAGTGCTCTGAATGTCAACGTGAAGAAATTCAAGCAAGCGCGGGTAAACGGCGGGAGTAACTATGACTCTCTTACGTCGAACCCCGCAACTCCCGGGCAGTAGCAATAGCTTGCCCGACTATAAGCCCTATAATCATCACGTCTAGGTAGTATATCCTATCCCCGAGGCTCCGGCGCCATTTGTAGGTATGGACAGCCGATCCGCCGCCTCCAACAACAAGGCGGAAGTAAAATCGTACGTCGCGACACGTGGCGCCACGAAGAGATACGATACTGAGAACACCACTCAGCGTTTGCAAACGGGAGTGGCTGGAAATTCTACTGATACGGCCTCCAAGAGCAATTCTGGAGGTTCGCCACTCCCAACAACATCACCCCATGGCAGAGGAGGCCGACCGACCAACAATTGCCCCTGTGGTCGGTCATTTACCACACTTAGAGGCCTCCTCAACCATAATAGAAGATGCCCAGAGGCCCCCCCGAAACATCCGCAGGGGGCTGTCAACATCACAGACTGGCAACAGTGCAGTTTCTGTGACAGAGTATTTCAAACCTACCCTGGCACGAGGCTGCACACCAAAAAGGCCCACCCAGTGGAGTATAACCGCCAGTTGGCAGAGAACGCGCCCCACTCGGAGGCTGAAACCATGATGAGGTTAGCAAACATCGAGGCTAACCTGCCTCCCGAGCAAAGGTACTTCTTACAAGATATGGTGGCGGCAACAGGGCTGACCAAACATCAAATACGCCACCGTAGAGACAAGACAATCTACAAGGAGTACCTAGCCCTAGCTAAAGAAGAAGCTCGCGCCCGACTAGGAGCACAGACTGCTGCCACAACGGAGAATATGAGCAGACTTCAACAAGCTCGTCCTCCAGCCAGCGAAAGCAGTCGGACTCTGAAAAGTCCAAAGAAATTCAGCCCTAAGCGAGCTATCGGCTACGGGCTACGGAAGTTCCGTAATCTTATTGGAAGCAGGGGAACCGAGGCCAACCAACCTGCCTCGGAAATAGGTGACGCACCACAGAGGCAAAATTTAACAAACGCCATCTGTGGATCATCATGCGTCTCCACATCTCCCCCCGCTGAACGAAGAACTTCCGTTGAGCGGCACATCAATAGTATAGAGCCGCCCGCGGCAGCGCACTCTGCTAACTCTCCGGTTGTGATCCACACCTCGCAAGAGGCAGGGCCTTCTGGAATTGCCCCGACCAGAAAAGTCCAACCAAGAATAGACTCAGACGAAGATTGTGTGTGTGATAGTGTAAGTGACAGTTCCGCGCCAATTAATATTGTAAACCTCGATAATATTGTAATAACAACTGACGCGGACAGAGACACTGACAGACTAACACAATCACGGGCTCCTCTGGGAGGCTCGTTGCGAGAGAGCCTTCAGGAAGCGAGATTCACGCAGCTTCCTGAGGAAATCAAATCCCTGATAGATCTGGCTCTTCAGGGTCGCAACGAGCCTCTTATGAAGGCTCTCGACGACTATATAGCGTCATGGACGCAGTCTGCCAGAAGACACAGGAGCACCCGCCGACCAGCCAAGAATAACGCCCCAAGACAAGGGCGTGAGTACAACTACGGCCGTGTCACACCCATTACCAGTGACAGGTCGGCGGCTTACAAAAAGGCTCAAGACCTCTTCATGAAGTCTAGATCCTCCCTCGCCGATAAGATCTTGCGAGGGGACACGGGCGAAGCTAGTGACGACTGCTTAAACTTAAACGATGCAGTCGATCACTTTGGTCCTCTTTTTGAGGCCGATTCGCCTGTTGACGAAGAGCCAGTGACCTTTGCGTCGGAGCACGACCAGGAGTTAGTCCCAATTACGGGGGACGACGTGCTTCGAGCAAAGGCCGACTGGCCCAACAACGCTCCTGGTCCTGACGGCTTAACAGTCGTTGCTGTTAAAGCGATACCAAATGACGTCCTAGCAGTGGTATTTAACATAGTCCTCCTCTCCGGAATTGTCCCCACAGCATGGCAGACGTCCAGGACAATCCTTATTTATAAGGACGGAGATAGGAAGGACCCCGCGAACTGGAGGCCACTCACAATCAGCTCAGCCCTTATGAGGTTATTTCACAGGGTGCTTGCCGCAAGGATAAGTGCCTTTGTCGAACTGAACCTCGGTCAAAGAGGCTTTACTAACGTAGATGGCACTATGGCCAATTGCCTCATCCTGGAGGCCTACGTGCAGTCTAGACGGGCGGAGGGGAAAGCACACGCTGTCATTACCGTAGACTTACGGAAAGCTTTTGACAGCGTGTCGCATTGGTCCTTGCAAAGGGCCCTCCGCCGGTTTAGGATCGCTAGGCCCCTTGCAGAATATATTATGAACAACGTGTCATGCTCATCCACGACCATCAAACATAACAACGGCTCCTCTCGACAAATCAATATAACGAGAGGAGTCAAACAGGGTGATCCTTTGAGCCCTGTTCTGTTCAATCTCGTGGTGGATGAGCTCTTGACAGATTTGGAACGCAAAGCGGAAGTAGGGGGTTCAATAGCTCCAGGAATAAGGGTCCCGGCATTAGCATTTGCCGATGACCTGGTATTGCTGGAGGATAATGAATTGAACCTCCCGCTAACGCTTCGCGCTGTGTCTAAATTCTGCAAGTCCAGGGGGATGGCAATCAATCCCCGCAAATGTACGGCCATGGTAGCGCGCTCCAACAACAAGCGCATATACTATGCAAATAACAACATATCAGTAGATGGCCACCGGTTACGCGATATCGGAGTAACGGACTCGTTTAAATACCTTGGACATGAGTTCAGTGGTACTGGTGCAGTTCTACCTTTCGTACGGCCTTTCGGAGGCAGACGCCGACTCAGACCTATACGCACTACGCCTCCAGACCCAGACTGAACGGACTGCTTACTTACAGAGAGCCCGTGAAACACATAACAAGTACATAAGACCATAAACATCTTCTAACACTCCGTTGTTGTCACATTATGTCACCACCACCATACATAATTCTGTAACACATATCACCCATTCCATCGACAACAACGGACACCAGCCTGCGTGCTGGCTTCACACATAAACATCATGTAAATCCCATCTGCGCATGGGGGTAAAACAAACAAAACCCTTTTCGGGTACATGTATTTATTATCTTAATAAATATTTTACATAGCCAAATGCCTCGTCATCTAATTAGTGACGCGCATGAATGGATTAACGAGATTCCCACTGTCCCTACCCACTATCTAGCGAAACCACTGCCAAGGGAACGGGCTTGGAAAAATTAGCGGGGAAAGAAGACGGGTAAACGGCGGGAGTAACTATGACTCTCTTAATGACTCTCGAGTCTTAAGCAAGGAAGCATTTACGCAGACCATTTTTTTCAAGTATCAGCTGTGTTGTAGGCTGCGCTAACGTCTTTTTCAAGATAGTTAGCGTTTCTTGGTGACATCGGTTTGTGTACTTGTGGAGCTTGAGACTCACCCGGGAAGGTTCCGGATTTCCTCCAAATCCAACCGAGAGTCGGGCCCGTGTCATTATGTCACGGTGGCTAATTCCCGGATCGAACGCACGCACCGCGCCCCACAAGAACAGTGGCGCGAGATCGACCAAGGGCCGGTTCTCGGCGCCGGTCTTACTAACAACGGGCCAGATTTACACCTGGCCCAACCCGCATCGAGCAAACGCGGGAGTGAGGGCAAGGGGAGGACAGACATGTCAAAGGCTAAGCCCGTCAGCGGCGTCAAGAATTGCAATACTGGCGCCAAGTCCTCCCCAAACTATTGCACGACGTGTGACACAGCTTTTACGTCGGCAGTGCAGCTAATAACGCACAAGATGGCAAGAGCATGCGAAGACAGGCTCCAATGTAAGCACTGTCCAATAAGATTTGGCAGTTACAAGTCCACCCGACAGCACGAGCGGAGGGCACACCCGGTGGAATACGCCGGTGAGATCGAGAAGATGCGCGGTCCTCTGCCAGAACCAGAGATCTTGCAGATCATGGCGAGGATCGTGAACCAGCCGGGAGAGTTAACAAGTGCATGGCTGAAGCCACAGATCTCACCGTTGATCAGGTGCGGTTCAGGAGGAGGAAGCCCGAGTATCAGCGATATCTCGAACTCGTCCGGAAGCAATTCCGGGCCTCTGGTACTCGGATCTTACCAGCGAAATCTTCTTCCCCCGCCGCATCTACTAGCGGATCCTCCGTGGTGTGCCAGACGCCCGTGCCAGAGGGAAAGGACAAGTTAAAACAACCAGCCTCCTGCGAAAACGAGCCTCTTTCGCAGGACATGGAGTCTCCTCTACTTCAGAAGGTATCGGCAAGGCAGAAGCGGATGAGGGAGAGTTGCTCACCGCGCGACCTCAACCCCGCCAAGAGGAAGACGGCTGGAGTAACGACAGACGTAGGCAGGAATACGAGCTCTATTAGTACTAGCTCTAAGGCCACCGGTTCCAACGGTGCTCCAAAAAATGCCCGAGATGGCAAGAGGAAGAGGAGAGAGAGCGACTCTCCAATTCAATCGAAAATCAATCAACCCAGAACTGTGGTCGCCAGTCCTAGCGACCAACTTGGCATAGAACCAGCGCCTTCTAAAGTACCCGTATCGCTGCGTGAGAACGCAGCTCACCATTCCGGGTCTGGTAACCTCTCCGGTCGTAATACGACCGCGGCTCCCCATGCTCCTGAGGCAGAGCTGCCTCCGTTTCCGCTGAGAGATCTCGCTCCAAAGGTGAACATAAACTCTACTTTTGTAGAGTACCTGCGAGATGCTCGAAGCGGATTCAATCTTCCTGAGCATGGGGAGATCCGTCGCGTCATTGATATGGCGCTTCTCGGCTCCACAGAACAACTGACGGTCGCTCTCGACCGTTGGGTGGAGTCGAGATTTTCATCCATCAAACGGAGTAAGAACAATCGCACGAGAGGTGCCAGTAAACCCGGTAGGCACTACAATCAGGCCAAAGGCGGCAGCGGCAAGCGCGCGGCCGAGTACAAGAAGGCGCAGGACCTCTATGGCAAGGACAGATCTGGCCTCGCAGAACGCGTGCTCAAAGGGCAGGGCATGCACGAGTCTATCGAACTCCCTTCCTTGGCGGAAGTAGAAGCGTTATATGGCGGAATCTGGGAGTCCTTACCCGCTGGGGACGACGAACCGATCGCGGACCCCAAAGTATCAGAACGCTCTGCGTTCTATCCGATCACACCTGATGACGTCATCAAATGGAAGGCCAACTGGCAGAATTCTGCACCCGGCCCAGATGGAATAACAGTAGCTGACGTCAAAAAGATGAGTAACAACGAGTTGAGCGTGGTATTTACCACCATCTTTGGGAGCAAAATCCACCCAACAACGTGGAAACAAAGCCGTACAATACTGGTGCCCAAGGATGGTGATAGACGGAGGGCCGAAAACCATAGACCCATTACCATCGGGTCTGCACCGCTTCGGCTCCTTCACAGGATCGTTCAGGGCCGTATTGGAGCAGCGATCCAGCTCAGCCATCATCAGAGAGGCTTTGTAAAGATGGACGGCACGCTGGCTAACGTGCTTATTCTGGACCACTATATCGGGTCGCGGAAGGATGCCGGGAAGAGCTATAACGTTCTCTCGGTAGACCTCCGTAAAGCCTTTGATAGTGTCTAGCATGCCTCCATCTTGAGAGGCCTCCGGAGGGTTGGGCTGGAAGAGGGGATAGTGGAATATGTGGCGAGCACCCTCGCCGATAGTATCACCACCATAAAGGTTGGCACGGAAATTTCTCGCCCTATTCATATCCGGCGGGGCGTTAAACAGGGCGACCCACTATCCCCCTTGCTCTTCAATATAGTCGTGGACGAACTCCTCGAAGCACTGAACCGCGACTGGGCTGGCAGTTCGCTCAACTCTGAGATGAGGATTGCCGCTATGGGGTTTGCGGACGATATCGTTGTACTAGCGGATAAGATTACCGACTTGCCTCTGATGCTGGGTGAGGTAGAGTCGTTTGCAACCAGCAGGGGTTTAGCTTTGAATGCGAAGAAGTGCGTCGCATTATGTGCCGTCACCTCTTCGGGAGATAAGCGACCCCTGCCCGTGACTAGGGCCTTTCTTAGTGTTGGCGGTGAGAAGATACCGCAGATTAACGTACTTTCCACTTTCAAGTATCTCGGGCACAATTATGGCGCTACTGGTATTAATAAGGCCAAAGGCCAACATTCCTAACCTTCAGGCCTGGCTGAGGAACATAGAGACCGCGCCGTTGAAGCCAGATCAGAAGCTTACGCTTCTGAATCAATATCTAATCCCCAAATTACAGTACGGCCTCCAGTCTCCAGGGATCTCGGGGGGGGGGGAATTGTGTAAAAGGGGGACATCGCGAAAAAGGACGCAAACAAAAACCCGCGAAGGGCAGTGAGCCCGAAAGGGCACCAGTGCACAAAAATTACACAATTTCCAGCGCGCGCGGCACAACTGGAAATTGTGTAAAAGTCGAACTTTAACGAAAAGTCGACAGCGAGAAAGAAATGTCGGACGAGGAGAACGAAGTAGAACAGGACACGCTCAAAACCGTGGAGAAAATGCTGGACGACGAAGAGAACGTCTACTCATCGTCCAGCGAAGACGAAGAGGGTGACCGAGAAGGGGGCTTTCTCAGGAAACTGAGAAAAGAGAATGACGACCTTAAGAAGCAGATAGCCGAGCTATCTTGCCAGCTGACGGATCTAACCCGCCAGCTGATAGAAGAAAGAAGGGCAAGCGCCGAAGAGCGCGAAAGAACTGCCAGGCTGATTGAGAAACTGGCAGCAAAACAGGGCATCGAGATCGATGCCCCCAAGGAAAAGGCTCAGAGCCAAAAGAAAGAGAAGAGGAGGCATAGCACCTCCTCAGATGAAGGCAAGAAAGAAGAAGCCCCCAGGAAAAAGGCACCTAAACACGAGCAAGCGTCCACATCGGCAACTAAGACCCCAGCCGAAGTGGAAAAGATGGACCAGTCCTCCACTCCCAAACCCTCGACGGAGGGAAACAAGAAAAAGGAAAAGAGGCCCCCACCACTGTACATCCATAGGGAAGAACAGTGGAAAGAGGTAGTGAGCAAGAAGTTGCTCACAATTGAAAAGCCTGCACGGTTAACCGGAGCAGGCATAAAAGTCCAGCCGAAGGACAGCGATGACTACAGAAAGATCCGCAAAACGCTCGAAGATGCTAAGATAGAGCATCATACCTACTCCCTACCGGAAGATAAGCCACTGGGAGTGGTAATAAGGGGAATGCCGAGAATAACCACCTGCCAAGAGATCGCAGAAGACTTGGCCAGGCAAGGCTTCCACCCAAAGACGGTGAACAGGATGACCAGCAGGAGGACTGGAAAAACCATACCGCTGGTAAAAGTAGATCTCCCGAAGGAAGAGACGGGGATCTACAAAATAAACGCCGTTTGCCACATGGTGATGCAAGTGGAGGCATTAAAGAAGAAGACAGGACCAGGTCAGTGCTACCGATGCCAACAATTTGGTCACAGCCAGATGAACTGCACGGAAGAGCCGCGCTGCGTCAGATGCGCAGGAAAACACAGAGCGGCGGACTGCAAGGTCCCAAATGAAAAACCCACGAAATGTATCAACTGCGGGGGAGAGCATCCCTCAAACTTTGGAGGGTGCCCAAAGAGGCCGAGTGCAGGGCCAAGGGACAAAAAGACGGCACCAAGGGGCACAGCGCGAGCAGCGCCAGCACCCAAAACCATAACTAGGCCTAGTCCAGTCCAGGAGGGCCGTAGTTATGCGTCGACGACAGCTGGGGCACCTAAAGTGGCCCCAGTCGCTCAGGCCAGCAGTGCCAAGGACAGCGACGTCGAGGAGTTGACCGATTTCGCCACCAAGCATGCATCTCAAGTGATGTCACTGGTGATGAAGAACCCGGCGGCCAAAAAGGCGTATTTCGCTCATCTGGAGCAAAAATACGCCTAAACAGAGGGAAGCACTGACCAAAACTCCAAATGGGCACTCCAATAACCATTGCAAATAGGGGCCTGAAGATATTGAGTTGGAACGTCCACAGCGTCTCCAACAAGAAATATGAGATAGGCGAAGTCCTAACAAAAGGAAACTATGATGTAATGGCATTACAAGAAACGTGGCTCTCTGGGGAAATCCCACACTGGACGATACAGGGATACACGACATACAGAAAGGACCGGAACAGAACCGGAGGTGGGGTGCTACTTGCTGTCAAGACCAGCATTACCCACTGGGAACTGGGACTGCCAGAACTAAGATCAGCAGAGGCCGTAGGAGTGACGGTACGCACAACAGACCACGGCCCTCTGAACATCGTTTCGATGTACGTACCACCCACATCGACGATACATCTGGAAGATGTCACCTGTATCACCGCACTGGGAAACAGTACCGTGATCGTAGGTGATCTAAACGCGAAGTCCACCATTTGGGGCTCAAGAAACAGAAACAGTCACGGCGCTGTTCTGGAAAGACTAATGGATGAACCTGGATATACCATGATAGGTCCGGACGAACCTACAATATACCCCAGCAACGGAGGTAGACCAGACGTCATAGATATGGCGATTCTGAAGGAAATCGACATGCGCACCACCATCGGCGCCATGCAAGAGGGAAGCTCAGACCACAACCCCATCTTTCTCTGTATGGGAGATGGGATAACACCTGTAGAACAAAGAACAGTGAAGAGAGTGAATTGGCAGCGGTTTAGAACCAGACTGCACTATTCACAAGGACCACTACTACAGATCGAAAGCCCCGAAGGCATAGAAGAAGCGGTCACGGACCTAGAAAGGAAGATTAAGGCTGCGTTAGAAGCCGCAACCACCGTTGAAGACATAACGCAACCAAACAGGTTCAGGGACCTACCTGACGAGGTAAATCGCAAGATCACCGAAAGAAACAGAGCCCGAAGAGTAGCCCAGGAGACCAGAAGCCCCACGGACATCATGGTGGCAAACAGACTTACGAGACAGGCACGAGACGCCTTGAAGCAGCACCATCAGAGCACCTGGGACAAGAAACTCGACGCACTATCTCCAGCTGACCCAGGAATGTGGAACTTGGCCAAAATCCTGAGAAATAGAAGACAGCCCATCCCCCCAATACACAGCGAACAGGGATGGTGTACACAACCGAAGAGAAGGCAGAAGCCTTTGCTGACAACCTTCAGAGACAGTGTACTCTCAATACTCACCCCGATGAAGACGAAGACTTCATCGACGAGGTGATGAGAAGATCGAGGAGAGCTGTCAGAGGAGGAAGAGCCATCGAAGACATGACCTCTCCAGGCGAGGTAAGGGAAATCATCGAAAGACTCAAGGTGAAGAAAGCACCGGGTGTAGACGAAATTGGGAACAGAGTCCTGAAGAGACTCCCGAGGAAAGCGATAATGGCAATTACCAACATTGTCAACGCCATACTGAGACACCGGTACTTTCCAGATCACTGGAAAGTAGCCGGGGTGATCAACATTCCTAAACCTGGGAAAGACCCAAGGTTCCCCCAAAACTACAGACCCATAAGCCTGTTGACGGCATTGAGCAAGATTGCGGAAAGGGTAATCGAACGAAGACTGAAGAACGAAACCGAAGAACTCCGAGTAGTTCCAGACGAACAGTTCGGATTCCGATGCGAGCATTCAGCAGAGCACCAGGTCCTAAGGCTGGTCGAGATGGCAACGAAATCGTTCCAGACTCGGCGGGCCGTGGGAGCTGTGTTCATGGATGCCGCAAAGGCGTTCGACACTGTTTGGCATGACGGACTGATCTACAAGATGGTAGACCTCGGATACTCAAAGGGGATGATCCAACTGGTGAAGTCCTACTTGAAGCACCGAAAATTCCGAATTAGGATCGGTAAAACAACTTCGACGACGAGGACTGTGGAGGCAGGAGTACCGCAGGGAGCGGTTCTATCACCCCTGCTGTATGCAATCTACAGCTCGGACATCCCGAAGACTCCTCAAACGCAACTGTATGTGTATGCGGACGATACAGCATATGCGGCAGAAAGTACGAGACCCCGCATGGTTACGGAATATCTGCAACGAGCGACCACCAACCTAGAGGAATGGTGCGTCAAGTGGAAGATCCGCCTCAACCCCGAGAAGACCGAAGCGGTACTGTTCCGAAGAAATCGAAGATTACCTCAGACCAAAATAAAGATGACGACCACCAGAATGGAGAGAGGCTGGAGAAGAGATGAAGAGGTTGAGGTCGACTGGAAAGACTCCAGCACATACCTTGGAGTCAAGATGGACCAGAAACTCACTTGGAAAAACCATGTCGAAGACCGGGTGCAGAAAGTGAAGATGGCACGCTCCAAACTAAGACCCTTAACGGGCAGAAGAAGCAAAGTGTCACTAAAGAATAAGACCATCATGATTCAGATGGTGCTGCTACAAATCATGACTTACGCAGCAGTAGCTTGGGGCTACGTTCCAAAACGATGAAGAAGAGGCTCCAAGCTCAACAAAACATGGCACTCCGTGAAGCGGTGGACGCACCGTGGTATGTACCTAACAGAGTGCTATATGACGAACTACGACAGGTACCGGTCGTAATCCAGATGAAAGAGAGGGCCCGAAAGTTCTTTGAAAAGAACGAAAGACATCGAAACGTGCTGATTAGAGACGCCTTGGATTACGACCCAAGAACAATAAGGCGTCACAAAAGACCGAAAAGCCAGCTGCAACAAGAAGATATTTGGCCCTAGCAGCTGATGAGGCCAAAGAAAAGGGGAGAAGACCGACAATAGTTGTACACCCAAGAGGGGAAAGAACAGCCCGTGTACAACGGGTGGACAAAAGAAGCCTGTCGATTGAGGTGGCCAGAGTCAAGCACGGACTCGGGGCTAACCTCAGGAGACGAATGACTTACAAAAATGACCGACTGACGACGACTGACTGACTCCAGTCGACGAGGAAAGAGCGAAGGCTCACCAACCTTTAGGAGGGGCTTAGGTCAAAAGCCCCCAGCGCAGGACCCCCAAGAAAAGAGGCCGTCCATAAAGTCGAGAACCGACAGTTGGAAGAAACGTCCACCACGCGCTTCCGCGACGCGTGCGCGATCGAGTCAAATTTCGGGAAAAAGGGGCAAAATTGGGGAAGGGGGGATAGCTCGTTCGGCAGCACACACTCGGGGAATGCGCAAGCGGCCTGAACCACGCAGCGCCACTCCAGGCCTTTGGGCGGGAGTGGGGGGAGGAGCAGATTGCTCTTCCCCCCACTCCTCAAGGGTTTGAGGTTGCCTGGAACAGGGGTGGTGGAGGGACCGCACAGGGTAGGAGGGTGTGTGTGTGTGTGTGCGAGGGACAGATCCGGCCTCGCCGATATCGTGCTCGGGGGCGGAGCATGTACGAGCCACCAACCTACCCACCATACTTGAGGTGGAGACATTATTTGCGGGGATCTGGGAATCCCCTGCAGGGACTGATGATGAGGCCATCAGTGATCCTAAAGCAGCAACATCAGAAGTTTTTTACCTCATCTCTCCTGATGTCGTCAGTATGGCCAAGACCAACTGGCAAAACTCGGCTCCTGGCCCCGATGGCCTTACAATTGCTGACGTCAAAAAGATTGACAACAAAGAGTTGAGCATAGTATATACCATCATCCTCGGGAGAAATATCCACCCTACGACGTGGAAATCCAGTAGGACCGTGCTGGTCCCCAAGGATGGTGATAGTGCCAAAACCGATAACAATAGACCCATTACCATCGGGTCCTCGCTTCAGAGGCTTATGCATCGTATCGTCAACAAACGTATTTGGGGAGGCCGTCCAACTCAATCACCATCAAAGAGGCTTCAAAAGGATGGATGGAACACACATTCTTCAAAAGTGCGATCTGGTACACGAAGAGAGAGTACGACGCCACAATGAAGTGGCCAAAAAGATCGCCGCCCACACTAGATCGAAATGGCAGACCGAGGAGGAACCACATGTGCGTCACCCCGACGGGCAACTGTACAAACCTGACATCTCGAAGGGGCTCGCACTGTGGTTTGCGACATTCAAGTGTCATGGGAGGGGAACAACGGACTCGGACAACCATGGCAGCGTAAAAGGCTCGTCTACGGCAACGACAAGTTCGTGGAGGCTGCTCGTCTTCGATGGCCGGGCCGGACGTATGAGTTTTTGCCCCTGACCATCGGGGCCCGCGGCATATGGCGGCGTTGCAACGAGCCCACTGAACGTGCGCTTGGACTGACCAAACAGCTTAAAGACAGCTGTGTCCATAGCGTACTTAAGTGGGGTTCATCAATGCATACTACATTTATGCGTCGAGCTCGAGCTATCGAAGTTAAATCCGGCCGCGTGTAACTGCTGGATTTATTTGGGCTCTGTTTGTATTTTAGCCACTGTACCGCATCTCAAACCATCGATGCCGTGGGTCAGTTCCACGTGTACTAATGGCGTATGAAGTATGTGTCACACTGATACTATAATCGCGATCTGCGATACATGTCCCACTTGGATTGAAAATTAGACAAATGCTCGTAATTAGTGACGCGCATGAATGGATTAACGAGATTCCCACTGTCCCTACATTTGTATTAGGAGGTTGTTTTCTTTTTATATTGTTTTATTGGTGTTAGGTAATTGCAGGTACAGGTTTTGTGATTATATTATTTTATATTTGTATAGGTTTTTACATATGGATATTATTTTATAATATTTTCATTTGTATTGAGAGGTTGTTTTCTTTTTATATTGTTTTATTGGTGTTAGGTATTACAGTTTAGGTTTTGTTATGATATTATTTTATAATTTGTAATATTTGTATTGGGGGGCCCCAAAAAAAGGGAATAAAAAAAATCTAAAAAAAAACAACGGGGCCTTCCTTCCTCGCTAATTTTTGGATGGCGGCGGTTGGTGGGTTCCTTTGGTAGTGGTTTTGCTAGAAGCAGTGGGAAGGTGCATAGGTTAAAACCGTAAGGTGGGTAATCAAGACGATTTCGTTGAGCATGTCCCTACCCACTATCTAGCGAAACCACTTCCAAAACAAGTTATTCCACCATTTTAGTAATTTTGGGTGGAGATTTACCGAGCGTTCCTCGTATACTTCATACCCAAAGTTGGACAGGGAGATGTACATTTCCACGTTCCGTCGCGTCAATCACTTGTCTTCTGTCGACGCTGTACCGTTCCGTGCCTTTCCCCCTCTCCACGTGTAGCGGTAGTAGAAGGTTAGGGACTGCATTCCGATTGTTTCAACAAAATGTCTCCCCACGTGTAATATTTTTAGCTTGTTCGGGTGTATTGATGGCGGTCGAAGGTTCCTGACCTCCACGCTCATCCACCCGCCTTACCTTTGGTATGGCATTTGAACGAGGATGACGGCTAACTAGGGAACCAGCCCCCCGATTACCCGGTCGGGGCCTGTCTGCGGACAGTTATAAGGGGTCGGTGTGGAAACCGAGGGCGAGATACAGACCACCTTGTATCTTACCCCTTAGGGGAAGACATGCGCTTGGCCCAGCCAGCCGAGTCGCATATGACTTACAGGCTATTAGCAGAACAAACATAGCCTCGGAAGATCGGGGTGGTGATGGGCCCACACCATCCCAAAATCCTAGACAAGGGACCCATGATGATGAAAATGGCGATGACAACGATATTGAAATTTTGCTCCCCTATACAGAAAGGTCATGCCCCCTATGCCTCAAAAGAAGCATTAACATCCTGCACATGACCTTAAACGATGAAATTAAGCATGTAAAATCAGAACATAGTGATACACGAATTAGATTCAAATGCAGGATGTGCTCAAAAATATACATATCAAAACATGCGGCACTGTGTCACGTCCCCAAGTGCCCCACCACCAGAGTCAACAGACTCCGAGACTGACGGAATACCAAGTAACTTGCCTATACCTGAATCGGTAAGCGTTGCCTGCCCCGATTGCGGCGAAAGGTACTCCGGCCGCGGTGCACTAGCACAGCACCAGCGGCACCGGGATCCACTCACCCGAATCGAAGCTAGGGCAGCCGGTACACGGCGGTCTCCTCGACAGAGAAGATTGGTAATCTTCACTGAAGAGGAGGAAGGAATAATGATGGAGTGCGAACTCCGGTACCGGGGTGAGTTGCGCATAGCAATGCGCATGCAGGAGCTGATACCAGAGAAAACTTTGAAACAACTCTGGGACAAAAGGGCCCAGAAATGTTATAAAGAACGACGAGACAAATACTTCGCAGAAAGAGGGATCATAGCGGGCGCTAGTACTGATGACAGTACTGAACCATTATCCACAGACACAGGAGATGGTAGAGTTACCGTCCCCGAAGAAGAAGCGCCCGCAACCGCCAGCTGCGAGAGTAGGGGGTGGCTCCCCTATTCCAGTCCCGGAGTTACTCGATGTATCAGCAGTAGCTGCCATTGCATTTTTTTCATAAAATGGGTGAGCTATGATTGTAGTTGAAAATATTGTAACATCAAATTTTATTCAATTACATTGTCCTTTAGATGGATGTATCTGTTGGGCAATAAATATATTATTATTATTATTATTATTATTGCAGGGGGTGAAAATAACGTTAATAATATCACCCCCACCGCCGAAAACACAAGTCCGTCTCAGACGCCTGACATGTCAGAGAGGGTACTGAATGTCAGTGAAGATGAGTTGGTATTGCCAGCAGCTTCTCCAGAAGAGACACTTTGGAGACAGGATGTTGCTCAGACTGCCCGTAGCTGCAAGTTGACTCGAGCGGCACAGCAACACCTGGAGGTGAACACGGTCACCCAGCTGCTCAGAAATGCAATCTCCGAGGCTTGCGATTTGCCTATGGGGCAGCCCCAATCGCAAATAGACATTATACATGACAGAGTCACCGCTCTCTTCGTCAGCGAGGAGCGGGGAGTTGCAGGGCGACGAAAGGGAAGGCGTAGAGGACAAAATAAGAGGGGCAACAGACGGTACCTCTACGCCCGTACCCAGAACATATACAAAAAGGAACCAGGCATTCTTGCCAAACACGTCAGTAACAACGTGGACTGGCTGGAGGAACCAGGGGTAAAAGCTCCAGCCCAAGACGTGCGGGACCTGTACAGAAAGCTTGGGGGCACAAATCCGTCTGAGGTACAGGTGCCCTTCCTGGGAGAGCCCTCCGAACCAGCACTTGAGTTAGGTACTGTCCTATCCGCAGTAACGGCGAAGGAGGTGAACACGCGTCTCTCCCGGTTGAAAATGTCCACAGCACCGGGGCCCGATGGTATTGAAAAGGGAGACGTTAAACGCGTTCCCAGTGCAACCGAAGTCCTCCAATTATTCTTTAATTTGATCATGATAAGCGGTAATATTCCTACCGCTTGGAGGAAGAACCGAACCACATTGATCCCTAAAGAGTGTAAGGACGGTATGTTAGCTGAAAACTACCGTCCAATTACAATCTCTTCATTACTGTCGAGAATCTATTTTGGCATTATCGACAGCAAACTTAGGGCAATAGCACGCTTCTCATCCAGACAAAAGAGCTTCATGAACGAATCTGGGTGCTTCAACAACATTCACATCCTCAATGAGCTGCTGAGGCACTCAAAAGTCAAGAATGGCCTGGTCGTAACGCAGCTGGACGTGTCCAAAGCATTTGATACCGTGCCGCACCAAGCTATAGGACACGCGTTACGTCGCAAAGGCTTTCCCGAACAGGTGGTACGTATCGTGGAAAACGCATATGAGGATGTAACCACAGTGATAGAACTTGATCAGACGCCAATCGAGATACGCCTCCAGCGGGGGGTCCAGCAAGGTGACCCCCTCAGCCCATTATTATTCAATCTAGTTTTGGAGCCCTTACTAGATAAGCTGGAAACGAGACCTGGGTACAAAATCGACACAGAGACGCAGATATCGTCCTTAGCATTTGCCGACGATCTGCTCTTAGTCGCGCAAACTGTACCACATGCTAAGGACCAGTTAAGTAACACGGAAGCATACTTATCGAGTCTAGGTATGAAGATTGCTGCTAATAAATGCCGCACCTTCCGTGTAAACCGTACCAAAGACTCCTGATACTTAACTGACCCAGGCCTTGAACTCGACAGTGGAGAAGTGATACCGGTAGCGGGGGCCGGCGATCACCTTGTCTACCTTGGATGCAAGTTGTCTCCCTGGGTTGGGGTCACAACCGAGGGCATACGAGCCGACCTTGCATCAACTCTCAGTCGTATGCAGCGACTGAAGTTGAAACCACATCAAAAGGTAGACTTAATCTCCACTTACATTGTTCCTCACTACCTATATCAGTTGTTCATAGCGATGCCGGATAGCTTGGCCAGTTACTGGGGAGCAACTGACCAGCTATACTAGAACGCAAAAGAAGGCTGAGCTTGCCAGATGGAAGCGCCTTGGTTCTCAAGGAAAGTCGGCAGCGGCCTTCGCCGACTCCAAGATTGGAAACGCATGGCTTAGGGACCCCTCGTTGCTCAAGCCATGTCGCATGATTACAGCCCTCAAGATGAGAACCAACTCATGTGCTGACAGGGCGGCCATGAGTAGAGCGACCAGAATACCGGATCCTACATGCAGACAATGTGGTTCACAAATTGAGACATTGGGACACATATTGGGGCAATGTCGTCACACGAAACCACATAGGATTCGAAGGCACGATCAGATCAAAAACCTCATCGTGCAAGAACTCAAAAAGAAAGGCCCAGAGGTAGCAATAACGGTTGAACCGACGGTGGTGGCAACCGGAGGCGGGAATCTCAAACCTGACCTGGTAATACAAAGCCGGAGAAGGGTCTTCGTGGTCGATGTTACAGTCCGCCACGAAGACGGGAAGTTAGGAATCTCTCAAAATCACGTGCTTCTAACAAAGTCGTTAATAGCACTTCGTAGTTCCATCGAAATATACAATGAATTCATGGACTACGACGCCCCTCGGACGCGCCGCGGCGCGCAACCCCACAGGTGATTCAGCAACCTGTGGGAAAAACTTCTGGCCCTACTGCAGTTTATTTCAAATGCGGCGTCTGATTTTATGCTTTTAATATATTATTATTATTATACTTATTTATGTATTTATGCATTTTATCTGTGGTGTCCAGCTTCGGCTTATTTTAAAATGTACTCAACTCACCTTATTGGTGACCACCCCTATTGGTGGAGGGTGAGATTGGTGTTGTGCCAGCGCTAAATTTAAACTATCATATCAACAAGCAGGAATGCGTAGCGGTGATCTGGGCATGCAAAATGTACCAGTCATATCTTGATGGGAAAAAGCTCTAGTTTGGTTAAACCACTTGCAAGAATGTTTATTCGATATGTATCATTGCCAAGGCAAGGATAACGAAATGTCGGATTATCTGTCTCGACATCCGGCTAATATACCGTGCCGAGTACCAGATGGCAGTAAGTTAGTTAATAATTATAACAATAATATGCCTTCATTTTTCATGGCGGGTATATCAGCTGATAGCTGCTTTTAGTACATCTCTTCTCCGCCGCTGAAGAGCGAGGACGTGTGTGCGATATATCGCAAATTTAAAATTCGATTCAAGAACATCTACCAGGTCGCGACGCCCAGGACAACGGGCAACACACGTGTAGTGGCGAGGATAATGCGTGGGAGTGAAGGCAGCGGGGTGAGCATAAGGGGCTGGTGTCAAAAAGGCGAATAAGTACTGACAACGTGGTTCTAACCTAAAACCGTACTTTCTAAGGTTAAGGGCCTTACTATAAATCGATGGCCCCACGATAGTTATTCTGTCTTTGGGCATCGCACATTCAATAGCTGGCAGCATAAGGTTGCGACTAGCAACCGAGGGGCTCCCTGCAAGAAGAGAGGAACTGCTAAAACTGTTTTTTATATGGCCTTTTGGAAGCAGACCTGCAAATTTACAACGCAGTGCTCCTCAGGCGACATCTTCCCAAACCGTATCCAGGCTCAATGAAGTTGAGGCCAAGGTCGAGACACACTGCAAGCAGCAGGGTTGGGTGGTTCGGAAAGAGCCGCATGTCCCGCATGCAGATGGCACGCTCTTCAGGCCTGATTTGGTAATCCACCAGCAGGACAAAAGTGTCGTGTGCGTCCGCAGTTACGAGCTAGCAGCCGTTGCGAGTGTACACTTGTGCGACTGCGACCCACCTGGACTTACTGTGCGATATTATTGCGATTTTCATCGCGATACGATTGCTGGCGAGGATCGAGAAGCTGACAAGCCAACTAAAGCAGAAAGAAGATGCTTTCACCATGCTTGCAGAGCAGATGAAGAACCTGCAAGAAGCTTACATGCAGGCATAACAGGAGAAAGAGGAAGTCAAAGGGAAGCTCCTCAAGGTGAAGAGGAAGGCTAAGAAGACCCTAGCAGAAGAAGAAGACGAGGACCAGCAGACCACATCAGACAATGAGATGGATGCCCAAGAAGAGGACAGCCAGCAACAGGACGACACAGAAGAAAAGAAGAGGTCAGCCGACAAGGGCGACTAGGACTACAGTGTCGTCACCAGGCGGAAGAAAAGAGTAAGGATTTCCTCCTCCGACGAAGACGATGCACCCAGGCAGTCCAAGAAGCCAGCTGCCACCCAGAAGAAGAGTCCTAGAGAAGCCAGGACCATCGTGGCCCCCATGTTAGGAACAGGAGTTCCTCCAATCAACATTGAGGGCACCGCTGATTGGTCATCCTTAAGCAGGATGATCAACAATAAGGGAATTCAATTCTCCAAGGCGAGGACTGCAGGGAACACGGTGAAGGTATTCACCAATACACCGGCTGACTACCGACAGCTAGTAACCCTGCTAGATGCAATGAAGAGGCCCTTCTTCACTTACCAACTGAAGGAGGAAAGGATGGACCAGAGGGTAATTCGAGGACTATCCAGGGAGATGTCATTTGAGGACATCAAAGAGGATCTAGTGAGCCAAGGGATCGCAGACGTCGAGGTTCAACAGATGAAGACCAGGAACACCAAGGAGCGGCTACCGCTCTTCCTCGTGAAGACGAGGATGGCGGAAAAGCTGCAGGAGGTCCAGAGGCTGGCCATGCTCACGGTCAGCTTCGAGAAGAAAAAGAGTTTACATAAATTCAAAAAGTATTAAGCAATTTCTAGTACAGTCAGAGCCTTATACAATAGATGAGTTCTATGGGAGTTGTAATAGTATAAGATAGTACCTGTTTTAAGATAAATAACCATATAACACAAAAAAAGGTCTCAGGTAAACTACTATAGTTATGGTGACAGTGACGCGACATTTCATTTTGTAGTGGCTATACAATTTTTGTAATGTCATTGTACAATTTGGAATATAGATTATTATTATTATTATTATTATTATTGACTAGGAGACTAGGAGAACCCGCGGAACTGCTAAACTTGTACAGGCAGTTCTACCTTTCGTACGGCCTTTCGGAGGCAGACGCCGACTCGGACCTCAACGCGCTGCGCAATCTGACGCAAACTGAGTGGATGGTATACCTACAGAGAGCCCGCGAAACGCAATATAAATATTGCGGGTTAAGTGGCAATTTTTTATATAATCAGTCTATTTGAAAATAAAGACGTTTATTATTATTATTATTATTATTATTATTATTATTATTATTATACGAGACATCTCTACCGTTCCTAGGTCAGTAGCAACATCGTCACATGCTCCATTGCTGTCAAATTATGTTACCACCCTCATACATAATTCACCATTACATATCACCCATTCGATCGACAGCAACGGACACCAGCCTGCGTGCTGGCAATACTTTATGTGTACCCATCTGCGCATGGGGTCAAAAATCCAACTCTTCGGGGACATGTATTTATCAAATAAATATTTTACATAGCCAAATGCCTCGTCATCTAATTAGTGACGCGCATGAATGGATTAACGAGATTCCCACTGTCCCTACCCACTATCTAGCGAAACCACTGCCAAGGGAACGGGCTTGGAAAAATTAGCGGGGAAAGAAGACGGGTAAACGGCGGGAGTAACTATGACTCTCTTAATGACTCTCGAGTCTTAAGCAAGGAAGCATTTACGCAGACCATTTTTTTTCAAGTTCCAGCTGTGTTGTAGGCTGCGCTAACGTCTTTTTCAAGATAGTTAGCGTTTCTTGGTGACATCGGTTTGTGTACTTGTGGAGCTTGAGACTCACAAGGGAAGGTTCCGGATTTCCTCCAAATCCAACCGAGAGTCGGGCCCGTGTCATTATGTCACGGTGGCTAATTTCCGGATCGAACGAACTCACCGCGCCCCACAAGAACAGTGGCGCGAGAATGACCAAGGCGTCGGTTCTCGGCGCCGGTCCTACAAAGAACGGGCCAGATTTACACCTGGCCCAACCCGCATCGAGCGAACGCGGGAGTGAGGACAAGGGGAGGACAGACATAAAAATGGCTATGCCCGTCAGCGGCGCCAAGATCTGCAATTCTGGCGCCAGATCCTCCCCGTACCAATGCACGACGTGCGACGGTGCTTTTACGTCAAGTGTACAATTAAGAAAACATGTTACGGCTAGGGCTTGTGGCGACAAGCTTAAGTGCGGGCATTGCCCGCAACGCTTCGGTAGTTTCAGATCAACGAGGCTACATGAGCCTAAGGCGCATCCCGTGGAGTACGCGAAAGAAGCCGCAGACCTTCGCGATCCCGTGCCTGAAACAGAGATCTTTCAGATCATGGCCGGGATCGAGGCCCATAATCCAGCGGGCCACATCAATAAACGCATGGCTGAAGTTACTGGCTTGACGATAGACCAGATACGGGGCAAGAGAAAGAAACCCGACTACCAGAAATATCTGGAACTGGCAAAGAGGAAACTCCAAGCCCCTGGTAGTCGGAAACCCACAAGATCGGTGGACACACCAGCCATTGCCCCGGGTCGCAGCACTACCACGGGTTGCGACGAAGCGCCCATGTTGGCCTCGCGCATTATTCAACATCCAGCCTCTAGCCAAGGCAGGTTACTTTCAAGCGCCAGCGCATTACCTTTGCCTCAAGAGGCAGCTGCTAAGCAGAAGCGGCCGAGGGAGAGCTACTCACCGCGGGAGCTCAACCCAGCTAAGAGGAAATCGCAGCCGGCTAAAAGTCGACATAACAAGCAGAGGAACGACTGCAATCCTGACGGCACTGATCCCACCAGTGCGCCGTCTGAGATGAGGAAACGGAAAAGAGTGGCAAGCCCAAGTGGCTCTGGAATTCAATCCAGATCAAAAGAACCCGGATCTGCGGTCAATAGCCCAAATGTCCGCCCTGCAATGGATTCTTCGCCTTCTAATACTCTAAAGTCGCACCGCGACACTCTCAATGTCGGACCTGGAACCTCCTCCAGCCACGCTGTGGCCGAAAGTAGTCCTTGTGCCCACGGGGCAGTGCTGCCCCAGAAGTCACCGAACCCTCCTGCACCACTGGTAAACTTAAACTCCACTTTTGTAGAGTACCTGCGGGAGGGGAGAGGCGTCTTCACTGAGACTGGGCACAAGGACATAAGACGACTTATCGATATGGCCATTTTCGGCTCCCCCGAGCAATTGGCGGTCGCATTAGACCGCTGGGTGGAGTCGAAGCTTACTAAAAAGGCTCCACACAATCGAATACAAAGGAGGAACCAGCAACCCGACAGGCACTACAACCAGCCAAAGGGCGGCAGCGGTAAGCGCGCGTCCGAGTATAAGAAGGCGCAGGACCTATTTGCGAGGGACAGATCCGGCCTCGCCGATATCGTGCTCGGGGGGCGGATCATGGACATTCGTAAGGCCTTCGACAGCGTCTCCCATTCATCCATCATTAGAAGCCTCGAGAGGGTCGGACTGGAGAAAGAGATAGTGGGTTATATACGTGAATCCCTCACAAACTGCCAAACTACTATCAAAGTTGGCAAAGAATTCTCACGCCCAATTAATATCTGTAGGGGGGTGAAACAGGGCGATCCACTATCTCCTATTCTGTTCAACATAGTTGTGGACGAGCTGCTAGAACATATTAACCGCAATTGGGCCGGCGGCACACTCAACGCCGATGTGAGGATGGCAGCGATGGGATTTGCTGATGATCTCGTCATCATAGCTGATAGGGTGAACGACTTGCAGGTGATGCTGGGGGAGGTGGTAATTTTTTTTTGCCAAGGAAGGGGAATGATCTTGAATCCCAGGAAGTGCAGTGCCTTGTGTGCTGTCACTTCTTCGGGGGACAAGCGGCCCCTCCCCATAACGAAACCATTCCTCAGCGTCGGCGGAGTCAAGATCCCGCAAATAGACATGCTCTCCACATTCAAGTACCTCGGTCACCACTATGGCGCTACAGGCGTCAGAAAGGCAAACATTCCAAACCTGCAGGTCTGGCTGGGTAACATCGATCGCGCCCCGTTGAAGCCCGACCAGAAGCTTACGCTTCTGAGAGACTTCCTATTGCCCAAACTTCAATACGGGCTCCAGTCTCTTAAAATTATGGGCGGGGTGCTCAAAGATGTCGATAGACATGTGCGGGGAGCAGTTAAACGCTACTTGCATATGTCTATACACACAACCGATGCAGCCATCCATGCTAAGATCAAAGATGGCGGATTGGGCATCCCGGAGCTTAGAAGGGTCATGCCCCAAATCCTCCTTAAGAGGATAACTAAGCTCCTAGAAGAGACTGGCGACGAGACGGTGTCGTGTGTTATTCAGTCAGACAGAACATTGGCGACTTTAAGACGGCTGCAGAATCTAGCGGGGGATATCCCTGCTGAGCAGCTCTGGCGAGAGGCTATTGCCTCGAAACCGACCACTTCTGGTATGCAACATACCTCTGAGGATGCCGCTTCAAGAAGCTGGCTCCGGACCCGCCCTTCAGGTTGGTCCGGTAGGGATTATGTCCGAGCTGTTCACCTACGAACAAATAACCTACCCACCAACGACCTGCCATATAAGCCAGCAGCACGTACTTCAAAAGTGCGACCTTGCTCATGATGAGCGAATCCGTCGCCACAATGAGGTGGCTCGCAAGATCGCAGCCCACGCAAGAACAAAAAATTGGCAGGTCGAAGAAGAACCACACGTGCGCCACCCCGACCAACAGTTGTACAAACCTGACATAGTCGTACACATGGAAGGGAGGCGCACAGTGGTTGCGGATGTGCAAATATCCTGGGAAGGTAATGAAGGCTTAGGATTGGCGTGGCAGCGAAAGAAACTTGTCTATGGCAATGCGAAATTTATAGAGGCTGCACGACTTCGCTGGCCCGGCAAGTCTTTTGAATTTTTGCCCATAATAGTTGGGGCACGTGGCGTATGGCCACGCTGTAACGAGCCTACTGAGCATGCTCTTGGCCTGACCAAGCAGCTCAAAGAGAGCTGCGTCCATAGCGTGCTCAAGTGGGGCTCGAGTATTCACGCAACGTTCATGAGACGCGCCAGGGCCATCGAAGCACGAACGTAGATCGAGCTGTGATTGCCTGGCTTGCGGGCGCTGTTTTGCACTTTCGTCTTGACCGCACAGACCTAACGCCGTAACTTGTGCCGTGATTCAAAACCACGTTAGTTAACACATGACGGAATAGCAGTGTCGCACTGATTTTATATGCGGTTTATCCGCAACATGTCCCAAGGATTGTGAAATAGCCAAATGCCTCGTCATCTAATTAGTGACGCGCATGAATGGATTAACGAGATTCCCACTGTCCCTACCCACTATCTAGCGAAACCACTGCCAAGGGAACGGGCTTGGAAAAATTAGCGGGGAAAGAAGACCCTGTTGAGCTTGACTCTAGTCTGGCACTGTAAGGAGACATGAGAGGTGTAGCATAAGTGGGAGATGGCAACATCGCCGGTGAAATACCACTACTGTCATCGTTTCTTTACTTACTCGGTAAGGCGAAACGCGTGCGCGGTTCGCTCACGTGGCTGCGAGGCCCAGAGTGCGCTCGCAAGGGCGTTCTGGTGTCCTCTTCGGCCGCCATTCAACGGTCAGCTCAGAACTAGCACGGACCGGGGGAATCCGACTGCCTAATTAAAACAAAGCATTGAGATGGCCCCTGCGGGTGTTGACTCAATGTGATTTCTGCCCAGTGCTCTGAATGTCAACGTGACGAAATTCAAGCAAGCGCGGGTAAACGGCGGGAGTAACTATGACTCTCTTGGCGGTCAAAGGTTCCTGACCTCCACGCGGTGACTGCTGGGCAACGCTCATCCACCCGCCTTACCTCTGGTTAGGCATTTGAACGAGGATGACGGCTAACTAGGAACCAGCCCCCCGATTACCCGGTCGGGGCCTGTCTGCGGACAGTCATAAGGGGTCGGTATGGAAACCGAGGGCGAGATACAGACCACCTTGTATCTTACCCCTTAGGGGAAGACATGCACTTGGCCCAGCCAGCCAAGTTGCATAGGATTACAGGCTACTACTCAAAGAAACATAGCCTCGGAAGATCGGGGTGGTGACGGGCCCACACCATCCCAGAATCCTAGACCAGGGGCCCATGATGATGGAAATGGCGATGACAAGGACATTGAGATTTTGCTCCCCTATATCGAGAGGTCATGCCCCCTATGCCTCAAAAGAAGCATTAACATCCTGCACATGACCTTAAACGATGAAATAAAACATGTAAAATCAGATCACAAGGATATACAAATTAGATTCAAATGCAGGATGTGCTCAAAAATGTATATAGCGAAACATGCGGCACTGTGTCACGTCCCCAAGTGCCCGGTGGGAGCTGCTGCGGCAGCCCCACCACCAGAGTCAACAGACTCAGAGACTGACGGAGTACCAAGTAACCGGCCTATACCCGAATCGGTAGGCGTGGCCTGCCCCGATTGCGGCGAAAGGTACTCCGGCCGCAGTGCACTAGCACAGCACCAGCGGCACCGGCATCCACTCACCCGAAACGAAGCTAGGGCAGCCGGTACACGGCGGTCTCCTCGACAAAGAAGATTGGTTATCTTTACTGAAGAGGAGGAACAAATAATGATGGAGTGCGAACTCCGGTACCGGGGTGAGTTGCGTATAGCAATGCGCATGCGGGAGTTGATACCAGAGAAAACCTTGAAACAACTCCGGGACAAAAGGGCCCAAAAATGCTACAAAGAACGGCGTGAAAGGTACCTCGCAGAAAGAGGGATCGCAGCGAGCGCTAGTACTGATGATGTCAGTACCGAACCAGTATCTACAGACACAGGGGATGGTAGAGCTACCGTCCCCCAAGAAGAAGCGCCCGAAACCAACAGCTGCGAGGAAGCGGGAGTAAGGGGTGGCTCCCCTATCCCAGTCCCGGAGCTACTCGACGTATCAGCAGTAGCTGCCATTGCAGGGGGTGAAAATAACGTTAATAATATCACACCCACCGCCGAAAACACAAGTCCGACTCAGACGCCTGACATGTCAGAGAGGGTACTGAATGTCAGTGAAGATGAGTTGGTATCGCCAGCAGCTTCTCCAGAAGAGATACATTGGAGACAAGATGTTGCTCAGACTGCCCAAGATGTTGCTCAGACTGCCCGTAGTTGCAAGTTGACTCGAGCGGCAACACCTGGAGGTGAACACGGTCACCCAGCTGCTTAGAAATGCAATCTCCGAGGCTTGCGATTTGCCTATGGGCAGCCCCAATCGCAAATAGATACTTTACATGATAGAGTCACCGCTCTCTTCGTCAGCGAGGAGCGGGGAGTTGCAGGGCGACGAAAGGGAAGGCGTAGAGGACAAAATAAGAGGGGTAACAGACGGTACCTCTACGCCCGTACCAGGATATTTACAAAAAAGAGCCAGGCATTCTTGTCAAGCACGTCCGTAACAACGTGGACTGGCTGGAGGAACCAGGGGTAAAAGCTCCAGCCCAAGACGTGCGGGACCTGTACAAAAAGCTTTTAGGCACAAATCCGTCTGAAGTACAGGTGCCCTTCCTGGGAGAGCCCTCCGAACCGGCACTTGGGTTAGGTACTGTGCTAACCGCCGTGACGGCGAAAGAGGTGAACACGCGTCTCTCTCGGATGAAAATGTCCACAGCACCGGGTCCCGATGGCATTAAAAAGGGAGACATTAAACGCGTTCCTGGTGCAAACGAAGTCCTCCAGTTATTTTTCAATTTAATCATGATAAGCGGTAAGATTCCTACCGCCTGGAGGAAGAACCGAACTACTTTGATCCCTAAAGAGGGTAAGGACGGTATGTTAGCTGAAAACTACCGTCCAATTACAATCTCTTCATTAATGTCGAGAATTTATTTTGGCATTATTGACAGCAAACTTAGGGCAAAAGCACGGTTCTCACCCAGACAAAAGGGCTTCATGAACGAATCTGGGTGCTTCAACAACATCCACATCCTCAATGAGCTGCTGAGGCACTCAAAAGCCAAGAATGGCCTGGTTGTAACGCAGCTGGACGTGTCCAAAGCATTTGATACCGTGCCGCACCAAGCTATAGGACACGCGTTACGTCACAAAGGTTTTCCCGAACAGGTGGTACGTATCGTGGAAAACGCATATGAGGATGTAACCACTATTATAGAACTCAATCAGGCGCCAATCGAGATACGCCTCCAGCGGGGGGTCAAGCAAGGTGACCCCCTCAGCCCATTACTATTTAATCTAGTTTTGGAGCCCTTGCTAGATAAGCTGGAAACGAGACCTGGTTACAGAATCGACACAGAGACGCAGATATCGTCCTTAGCATTTGCCGACGATCTGCTCCTAGTCGCGCAAACGGTACCACATGCTAAGGACCAGTTAAGTAACACGGAAGCATACCTATCGAGTCTAGGTATGAAGATTGCTGCCAATAAATGCCGCACCTTCCGTGTAAACCGTACCAAAGACTCCTGGTACTTAACTGACCCAGGCCTCGAACTCGACAGTGGAGAAGTGATACCGGTAGCGGGGGCCGGCGATCACCTTGTCTACCTTGGATGCAAGTTGTCTCCCTGGGTTGGGGTCACAACCGAGGGCATACGAGCCGACCTTGCTTCAACTCTTAGTCGTGTGCAACGACTGAAGTTGAAACCGCATCAAAAGGTAGACTTAATCTCTACTTACATTGTTCCTCACTACCTGTATCAGTTGTCCATAGCGATGCCGGCTATGACACAGATAAAACTGATGGACCAGGAGCTACGGGTAGTGGTGAAGAATATTCTTCACCTGCCGCAGGCAACAACGAACGCCTTACTATACTGCGGTAAGAGGGACGGGGGACTTGCGATCCCGAGGTTGGAGTGGCTCGCCACCTCATCAGCCCTAAAAGCCGGCTTAAAGTTCGTGGACAACCCCGACCCGGCAATGCAAGCTCTTGCCACGGGCACTAAGCTCGAGAGTAGAGTGAGGCGACTCGCTCTCGATGCCCGGATAGCTTGGCCAGTTACTGGGGAGCAACTGGCCAGCTATACTAGAACGCAAAAGAAGGCTGAGCTTGCCAGATGGAAGCGCCTTGGTTCTCAAGGAAAGTCGGCAGCGGCCTTCGCCGACTCCAAGATCGGAAACGCATGGCTTAGGGACCCCTCGTTGCTCAAGCCATGTCGTATGATTACAGCCCTCAAGATGAGAACCAACTCATGTGCTGACAGGGCGGCCATGAGCAGAGCGACCAGAATACCGGATCCTTCATGCAGGCAATGTGGTTCGCAAATTGAGACATTGGGGACACATATTGGGGCAATGTCGTCACACGAAACCACATAGGATTCGAAGGCACGATGAGATCAAAAACCTCATCGTGGAAGAACTTAAAAAGAAAGGCCCAGAGGTGGCAATAACGGTTGAACCGACGGTGGCGGCAACCGGAGGCGGGAATCTCAAACCTGACCTGGTAATACAAAGCCGGGGAAGGGTCTCGTGGTCGATGTTACAGTCCGCCACGAAGACGGGAATAATCTCGCTCAAGGGTTTACAAGCAAAGTAGAAAAATATAGCCGCTTGCTACCTCAATTCCAGCAGAGGTGGGCAGCTTGCTCTGCTGAAGTCCTACCAGTCGTGGTAGGAACTAGAGGGGCGATGCCAGGGAGACCATCAAAAACCTAACTAAGTTAGGAATCTCTCAAAATAACGTGCTTTTAACAATGTCGTTAATAGCACTTCGTAGTTCCATCGAAATATACCATGAATTCATGGACTACGACGCCCCTCGGACGCGCCGCGGCGCGCAACCCCACAGGTGATTCAGCAACTTGTGGGAAAAACTTCTGGCCATTTTAGCCCTACTGCACTTTATTTTAATTGTGGCGTCTGATTTTATGCTTTGATATTATTATTATATTTATTTATCTATTTATTTATGCATTTTATCTGTGATGTCCAGCTCCGGCTTATTTTAAAATGTTCTCAACTCACCCTATTGGTGACCACCCCTATTGGTGGAGAGTGGGATTGGTGTTGTGCAGTAGGTGCGAGTCGTAAGAGGCCTTCCAGGAAAAGGCTAGTCACGGCGGCGGGGTGTGATCTGGATTGAGCTAAGCAATCCATCACCGGCGACAGCCTCTACGAGGCCTTCCCCATCAACTGTTGGGGGTCCGCCCTCACAGAGGGTCCCCCTCAGGCCGATAGTCGCTTTCTCTAATCTTGAGGACCCGTTCACCTAATTTTTCCGAAAAAGCCAAAGATCAGGGTTCCGGCAATAAGTTAGGTTTCTCCTCCCGTGGGAGGACTCTGGCCAGGAGTGCTAGATAGTTGGGCCGAAAGCGAGGTAAATTGAGGAGCGTGCAAAGAAAGGACCCTCGGGGTTTCCTGATCTGGGTCTTAGCCGCCCCTAACCATTCGTGTGGTATCGAGGACCGCCTCACACGTAGGAAAGTACTCTCACTGCAGATGAGAGCAGAAATAGCCAAATGCCTCGTCATCTAATTAGTGACGCGCATGAATGGATTAACGAGATTCCCACTGTCCCTACCCACTATCTAGCGAAACCACTGCCAAGGGAACGGGCTTGGAAAAATTACCACCTGACCAAAAAACTGCCGTTCGGATTGGTGGTGGCAGCAGCGCGTACGGAGCGAGTTGGAGTGCAGAAAGCGACGAAGCTCGAAACGTATTGGAGACGATTCAACAATGATTGGTGAAGCTCTCGAAGTGGGTTCAGATTCTCGCTATCAGTGCTCGACTTCACGTACAATTGCTAGTGGAGTTGAGACAGTCAGGCAGACCACTGAGGGGCCGGAACGCAGTTCTCCTGGAAACTCTGAGTCTCCCACCGACTCGGGCTCCGGAGACCCATGCGAGGCCGCACTAACTACTATCACATTTAAGCACCCTGCGGAGAGTACAATTGCTCGCTATGCGCTCGCGCAGTGGAGGTTATGCAGTCTTCCTAAGCGCGAAAGACGCTAAAACGCACGTATCAGAGACGCACCCAGAAGTAACAACGTACTGGGAATGTCCGCACTGTGACAGAAAGGCACGACCACATCGGAATTTCGAACCATATTCGATCATGCCGACCACTAGGTCGTCCCGCAGAAACTGGTTATACGTGCGAAGCCTGCTCCTCATCATTCCCTACCAAAGTTGGCCTATCGATGCATGAACGGCATGCTCACCCAGCAATCAGAAACCAGAAGCGGTTAGCTGACGCAGCCGCTCCCAGGAAGACGAATGCTGGCGTCAGGCCAAAGATTTGGTCAGAGGAAGAGGAGCAGAAACTGCGCCAACTAAACCAAGAGTATGCGGGACAAAGACACATTAACAAGCTCTTGATGTCGCAGTTCAGCGACAAGCGTCGTCTGCTTGGCCTGATTGAACCGGCGAACGGGCCAGCGTCTCGAACGAGTGACAGAGCAGTACCCCCTCACTTGGAAATCAGACAACAAAGCTGCAAAAGAATCGCCAATAAATAAGATCTTGAAGCCTCAGGTGAAAGTACAGAAATCGTATGACGACGAAGAGAAGAGATGGAGGCAGTGTATGATAGCTTCGGCGACCAGAACACTTGCCAAACACCATGACGAGATGGCGAAGGACGCTAAAATACAGCCTTTGGCAGTCAGGTTAACTGCAATTGCGGGGAGCCTTCGATCTGCTGAAGATGTCATCAGCGTATCTGACCCACTCGTAAAACAACTCGAAAACGTCGTCAACGAACTCACCGTCGAGTTAGCGGGAGGCAAACCCAATCTGTCCCGAAATTAACCCGATACAGCTCGGGACGGTAGAAAAAAGATACCGACGCCTGAAACGCACACTGCTGCGGGGCCAGGCAAAGTGGCTAAGAAGGACATACGCCGAACAGCGCGCATTCTTCTGACTGCGATCTTTAATATCTGCTTGGGGATTGGGTTTTACCCCGAATCCTGGAAACGTAACAGAACAACGCTGATCCCAAAAGATGGCAAGGATCTGACAGTGGCAGCCAGCTGGCGGCCGATTACTGTCAGCTCAATCCTAGCCAGACTGTTCTCGGGGGTGATCGATGAATCTCTTAGGGGAAACATCGAGCTAAGCCGAGCACAAAAAGGATTCACGCATGACGAGGGAGCGGCTCAGAACGTCTCCCTCTTTCGCCAAACGTTGAAAGCGATGAAGGAGGAACAGGGTGGAACTTGTTCCATACTTGAAATTTCCAAAGCCTTCGACACAGTGCCACATGGTGCATTAGTACCGGCGCTCAGAAGGCTTGGAGTGGCCCCTTATATCGCTGAATACGTCGATTACGTATACCAGGATTGTCAGACGGTCTTACCATCTACGACCGAAGAAATAAAGATCAGTCTGAAGAGAGGCGTGAAGCAAGGCGATCCTCTTAGCCCACTTCTTTGGAACGCAGTCGTCGACCCATTATTGACATACCTCGATCAGCGGGAAGGAAAGGGAATTGTCCTGGGAGGACGCAATGTGTCGGTCCTGGCGTTCGCGGATGATCTGATTCTTATCAGTAAATCTGAAGGGGACGCCGTAGAGGACATCGAACTTGTGTCTGAATATTTCAGCGCCCTAGGCATGAACCTCTCGATAGCCAAGTGTAGCGCGTTCACGGTTAAACCGCTACATAAAACTTGGGCTATCGTGGACCCCAAGCTTAAGATCAAAGATCAGGAAGTCAATTATGTGGACCCAGACGAAGCGATCTGTTACCTCGGTGTCAGTTTCACTCCTTGGAAAGGAGGAATTTCTAGCAAAGACAACGCGAAGGAATTCGTTTCTTCTGCTGCAAAACGGGCGGCAAGACTTAGTCTCAAGCCCGAACAGAAACTGAAGCTGATATTCGAGTATGTGTATCCCAGATACAGGTACGGAATGGTGC